>CM053614.1:82550352-82567336 GCA_028646535.1 Procyon lotor | reverse complement strand
CGTGCACGGCGTAGTCTAAAGGGCTGGGGGTGAGCCAGTGGTTCTGTCGCGGTAGCTCTAACGTGGGCTGACAACTTGATCCACGTGAGACGTGCGTGGCCGGGGTTCCACTTCTAGAGTACGAATCCTAAGCAAGCACCTTAACTTCTCCTGGCCACGCTTTCCTCTTGGCAAACTGGAGAGTATGGGTATTTCAGAGACCCTTGGGAGGGTTACATGAATTAAGTGCACTCTAAAAAACTAAGGCTGAGCTCCCAGCAACAATAGGTTTAAATATATCTACAGATCTCTCCCAAGTACTGATAACGTTGAATTGTTTGACAAAGGAATTAAGGTAATTCACAACAAAATCGCGTAGAATAGTAAAAAATAAATATAAAAGTATATGTATACTTTTATACATACACACATGCACACACACACACACACACACACACACATACCTAGATATTGGGAGCAGAGACAATGTAAAAACAGAAAATAAGTCTGGGTGCAAAAAAAGAGTAAGTATGTCAGTGCTGTCCGATAGAACTTTATGTGATAATGGAAATATCCAATATTTAATTAACTAGCATCCATAACCGTATGTGTCTAGTGGCTATCTTACAGGACAGCACAGGTCTCTAGTTGGTCTCAGATTTGTTTCTAGGAAGGTAAACTTGGTTAGTTACATAGTTGCAGTCATTTGGAAAGTAAGGCATGTGAGAGACCTCTCCTCACCTCCCCTCTGACATAAAAACCTCACTTAAAGCGATTTAAGGTAGGTTTCTCCTTTCCCCACATCTGCTGCAGCAGGTCTACTAAACAGGGCTGGAGTTTGAGCTTTGACCCCAAAATGTGATGCACTAAGGTCCATTAAGAAAAGCTATCATTCTGGGGGATAACAGCCTGCCTGTGACTCAAGAACCCAGAATTCTAAACCCGGCATGGGCACTAAACTGACCAAGGCCAAGATACATGCGTTGGTTTCTGCACCACAAAAAAAAAAAAAGAGAGGGAGGAGATGAACTTAGACATACTTAGATGACCCCTAAACGAAGAACATCACTTTGTTCTGTGTTTGTAAGAGCTTTTAAAATGTTAGAAACAGGGGTGCCTGGGTGGCTCAGTCAGTTAAGTGTCTTCCTTCAGCTCAGGTCATGATCCTAGAGTTCTAGGATCGAGCCTGCAAAGGGCTCTCCACTCAGCAGGAAGCCTGCTTCTCCCTCTCCTACTCCCCCTGCTTGTGTTCCCTCTCTCTATCATATAAATAAATAAAATCTTAAAAAAAATATTAGAAACAAAAGTTAACTCCTACACGTTCTACAGGTTCTGCCTGTGTGGAAGGTTTGTCCTCAGTCGCCCTCCCCCACTTGTCCTGCACTTCATGGTTTCCAGTAGCTCTCTCCAGCAGGAAGAACTGGTCCTTCAGTAACAGGGAACCAGGGTTCAAATCTTTCTGCCAGATCCATATCTAACAATACGTCAGGGGCCCAGAATGTTCTGATCTCAATCCAGTTTTGAAACTGAGTTGCACATTGTTTGCAATTATTTGAATTAAGTTGCTTAAAAAAAAAAAAAAAAACAGGAGCATACCCTTATGAATTTCAGTACACTAGAGGTTTATTCCTTAATAAGAGTATTTTGACTCCTGTTACCTCATTTTTTCCTATTATATCTATCAAGGTCAAGATCACTTTTTTTTTTTTTCCCCTCTCAATAATTAGTGCTTTATCATCCATTCCAATAGAAAACAATTGCAGATCATAGAAAAACCACAAGTAAGGGTGCCTGGCTGGCTCAGTCAGTGGAGCGTGTGACTCTTGATCTTGGGATTTCAAGCCCAGGCTCCATGTTGGCTGTAGAGATTACTTAAAAATAAAATCTTAAAACATCACGAAGAATCTATATTAGTTAACATCATGACTACAGTGTTGAAAAGTGGTACTTTCAAGAAAAGGTAGAAGGTTTCGAAATGGTGATAAGGAGGAGCAGGACGAACACAGAACAGGTAGGAGTGGCAGGAAGGTGGGAGGGTGGATTAGGTTTGGGGAGAGTGTCTAGGAAAGCTTCACCTCTTCAGCTCTTTTGTGTGTTTTAGCTTCAGTGTCAGCTGCTTCCCTGGCTCTGACAACTGGAGCCTTGTCCCAGTTTACTTGTGTTGGTGCCCCCGAGAGAACCAGAAAAGAAGTTAATAACCTCCAGTTAACTAAGACAAACACTGAGAAAGCTAAACCAAAGGAGAACAAAAAAAAAAAAAGAGAAGTAAAGTGGGTTAGAATTACAGCATGTCAGCACCAAAAAAGAGCGTAGGGGTCATCTAAGTACGTCTAAGTTCATCTCCCCCCTCCCTTTTTTTTTTGTGGTGCAGAAACCAACGCATGTACCTTGGCCTTGGTCAGTTTAGCAGTGAGTGCCCATGCCAGGTTTAGAATTCTGGGTTCTTGAACCCCAGAATGATAGCTTGTCTGAATGGACCTTAGTGCCTCACACTTTGGATTCAGAGCTCAAACTCCAGCCCTGTTTAGTAGACCTGCTGCAGTAGATGTGGGGAAAGGAGAAACCTACCTTAAATAGCTTTAAGTAAGGTTTTTATGCAAAAATGTTGGCTCTTTTTCTTTAGCTGTCTAGTGAACCACTGCAGCCCAAACTATCATTTGTCATTATGTGGTAATTCAGGAGCTCACTTAACATTCTTCTGTTTTGTATTTTTTTTTGTAAGTACTCGCTCCTAGACAGACATACCATATATTTCTGGATGGGAAGACTTATGAATTCACTTTAATTTACAAGTTTGATATAGTTATAGGCACAGTCCTAGTGGAACTGGTTTTTTTTTTTTTTTTTTAACTTGACAAAGATGTTCTAAAGTTAATCTGGAAGCCCAAGCAAACAAGAATAGATAAGAATACTGCACAAGTTAACGAGAGAACTTGAACTACCAGATAACAAAAACATATTGTTAAGCCATAGTCATGTAAACAATATAGGCATAGGAATAAAGGTCAGTGACACAGCAGAAAAAGTGAAAAAAAAGAATAACTGTATTCATAGGATCTTATGTATGAGTCATTGGGGGAAATGATGAAATAGTCCATTAATGATTTGGGAACAACTCAACCATTTGAGGGAAAAGGGAAAAGTACAGGTAGAGTCTTATCTCATGGCATACACCCAAATGCAACCTACATGGATTAAAATGTAAAAATAAATAAAAAAGTTAAAAATCTGAAAGGAAATAAAAGCGTGTCTATACATGTTTCTAAGCATAATACCAATAGTCAGAAACTCAAAGGCTTTTAGTGTTTGACCATTTAAATATTAAACCCTTGAAATAAGCAAACAAACCTAAATCTTCTTGCTATAGGAGTAGATCTTGGACATTTAAGAATATATTAAGATATAGAATAAAATTCTTCCTGGGTTCTTTTCAAACTTTAGTCTTGGCAGGATGGTGGGGAGGAGGAGAACTGTGTAATGAGCAGGGAGAGTGTAGAAAGGCCGAGCCAGATCTCTCTTGGCCTGGGGTTGTACCTCTTGGCAGTGCCATCTTATTATGAAGGAAGCTGAGAGCTGGAGGGGAGACAGCATGGGAAAGAGTTGAACGTGCTTTATACAAGAGAGCGTAATTCATCCCTGGTAGTAGAATACCCGTGCCTCATGAGTTAGGATTTCTAAGTGTGGTTCTGTGCATTTCTCCAAATCATTCTTTGTCTTCTTTGTTTCGCTTTCCCAGATTCTGTGGGGAAGCAGTCAAGTTTAGAAACAATGTTTCATAGACATTTTTAATAGCAAAACTTTCCTGAAAGTTCTCATTTAAAGGAAAGGTAAATAGCAATGTAGAAACAATGTTTCATAGACATTTTTAATAGCAAAACTTTCCTGAAAGTTCTCATTTAAAGGAAAGGTAAGTAGCAATGTTTCTACAAGGACAAAGGACTCGGGCAATTTAACAGTTTCCGTTGAATGTTACTTGGGCACTGGAGACAAATTGGAATCAACAGAATTGCTAGGTGGGGGGTTGTGTGCATTTGGAATTGTGACAGATGTTGCAAACCGTCCTCTTCCAGAAATGACCCTCATCTGTAGTCCCCCTGCAAACCGTCCTCTTCCAGAACTGACCCTCATCTGTAGTCCCCCTGCAAACCGTCTTCTTCCAGAACTGACCCTCATCTGTAGTCCCCCTGCAAACGGTCCTCTTCCAGAACTGATCCTCATCTGTAGTCCCCCTGCAAACGGTCCTCTTCCAGAACTGATCCTCATCTGTAGTCCCCCGTCTGTAGTTCCCATCTGTAGATGTAGTCCCTACATCTGTAATGTCAGAGAACCTATTCTTTCCCACCCCTTCACCACCACCGCACCGTGGCAAACGTTTTGATCTCGGGCAGTCTGATAGAGCGTCTTTGTGAAATAATAGTTTGCATTCTGGGATCATAAGTGAGGTTGAGCGCTATTCCACTTGTGTTAGGGGTCGCCTGAATTCCCTTTTGTGGAAATCAGAGAACATTTTAGAGCTGAAACAGACCTTAGGGATGACGTCCAGTCATTTAGCCTACAGAGGAGGAAGCTGTTTGGCCACGGTCAGTCCTTTTGTCACAGTAGCTGTCTGAGGGAGTGTAAGACAGGATCAGTAAAGGTCTCTGGAGTACTCGGGGATTTGGCTCTAGAACCAGAAAGTCTGAAAATCACAGTGCAGTGCTACAGTGCTGGTACTGTGGGACCAAATGCTTTCACCCACACCGAACTTCAGGGACCCCCATCTGTAAAATAGAATTAGTGTTAACTTTTTTTGTCAGGGGTCTATGGATTAGTGTCAGTATCAAGTGGTTGATGTAAGTAGGCTCACAGCTGTTAATATCCTCCTTGTATTTGTGCATTTTGTTATCTGACTTTCCCACCCACACGTAAGCTCCAAGGGAGGCTTAAAGTTCTTAAAAATATGAGTAAAACACAGAAGAGTTTTGGGTAGGGCATCCGCAGGGGAGAGCAACCAGGGTGTGTTCTCTGGGGATCCCCTGTGGTCCAGGCTGCTGCTTAACACACATCCTTGCTTAGTTCTTGCTGTTCCCCCCCGGCTTTGCTATCAGTGTCTTCATTGTCCTTCTGAGATATTTTATGCAGATATTTTATGCATAATAAGAAGACATTACATGCAGACCGACTCCCTGAGATCTGAGAGGAGAGCTGACCTGCCTTGTTACTCCCTGTTTTTTAGGTTTCTCTTCTACAAGTTCCCTTTTTCACGAATCATGAAAAGGGTCTGGGTCATTAAAGGAAAGAGCCTCTGTGCCGACTAGGTTATGTCCTGAGACCCAATCTCAGAGCACAAAGGAGGAATGAGAAGAGGGAAGGGAGGGGAATTACCGAAAATGGTTTATTTTCAACACAGCCCAGGTGCCCATCCCAGATGTTCCTAGGGTTGTCAAGAGTCAATTTTGTTTGTTTGTTTGTCTGTGTTTGTTATTTTTAATAATCGGTGTTCTTTGTTTCATTCTCATTCGTGGTTATCATCACGATGTCCAACCCTTTCGTTATTTTGAAGGAGAATAAGATCAAATGCAGGGATGGGTCCAAGGACTGAGGCCACCACCACCTTCCCTTCCCAGAGGAACTGGAGGGCCCTCCCCCCTCTCCTCCAGCTCTGAGCATCATCTGCGTTGGCTTCCTGGACATCCCACTCAGGTGGAAGGGCCGGAGGGGCTTTAGTTCTCTCCCTGCACTTCTAGTCACACAGTCACCCTGCCATTGCCTGCCCGAGTCTTTGTTGAAATAAAGTGGCAATTCTAACAGCTCTGAAAAATGAATGAGAAGGCTAATTTTATAGGCCTCTCTGTTCTACTCTCCGCTCTAGCGTTTCTCCGACTCACCTGTTTGCTCCTTCTTTCCTCCTCCTTCATGCTATGGGTTCAGAGTAGCTTGTTAAACTGTTCTTTTAACATAATACATATAAGTCCTCTGGAAAGTCAGCTAGAAGGAAGAAAAAGATGTTTTTCCTACTGCCTTGCTTGTCTCCGTAAAAGAAAGGCAGATCTGGGGCTCCTGGGTGGCTCAGTCAGTTAAGCGTTCGACTCTTGATCTCAGCTCTTGATCTCAGGATCACGAGTTTGAACTTCACATAAAAAAAAAGAAAGGCAGATCCGAAGTTATCTCCTCTGAGCACTAACTTTGGGACAAGCAACATTCTTGTAAGTACGCATAGGCATTATATTCACAGTCACCCTTCCAGTATAGAAGATGGACCTTCAGGGTTGGAAATGTCCTTTTTAAAGCAATGTCAGGGGCACCTGGGTGGCTCAGTGGGTTAAAGCCTCTGCCTTCAGCTCAGGTCATGATCTCAGAGTCCTGGGATTGAGCCCCACATCGGGCTCTCTGCTCAGCGGGGAGCCTGCTTCCCCCTCTCTCTCTGCCTGCCTCTCTACCTGCTTGTGATCTCCTCTCTGTCAAATAAATAAATAAAAATCTCTAAGAAAAATTAAAAAAAAAAAAAAAAAAGCAACATCATCCACCAGCCTCAGAATCAGACACTGGCCTGGGTACCATTACTGGAGGGGTAGAGGTGGTGGGGAATTTGGGGAAGACAGGGCCAGTAGGATAATAAGTAGTATGAGAGACGGGCGCCTGAGTGACTCCGTTGGTTTAGCATCCAACTCTTGGATTTGGCTCGGGTCATGATCTCAAGGTCGTGGGATCAAACTCCGTGGTAGGCTTTGCACTCGGTGATGAGTCTGCTTGAGATTGTCTCTCTCTCCCCTCCCCCCACTCATACTCTGTCTTTTTCTCTCTAAAATAAATAACATCTTTTAAAAAAAATAAGAGTGTGGGAGAAAGTGGCATGGCAAAGGGGGGTATCTGCATGGAGTCTGGGGCAGGTGTCATCAGAGTCCTGATCTCTGCTTTTGTCTTCGCAGCCACGGAAGTAGGAGATCAAGATGAATGCAGAGGTAAGTTCTTTAAAAGGACACGTTTAAGGAATGCTTTTCTTGCAGTGTTCCTCATTTCTCCTTCACAGAGTGTCTTCTCTCCCTACAGAACTTTTCAAAACATTGGCACAAACTTAAAAACTCCTCCTTTCCTGCCCGCCTATGTGTACGTGGCTCTGGGCGATATGGAAGAATTGGGCCCTTCTGCCTTCTTATCTGTGTCTGTCTGGCTTCAGTTAGATTCGAATTTATTGCTTGCAGTTCAAGCTGAAACAACACAGAAGGCCTGGGGCTGGAGTGGGCAGCAGGGTGTAGGGGTGCTGGGCCTAGAGCCTTCCTTTGTGTTCTTCTGGGCACACTTGACCTCTGCTTACCAGGACATTTCTCTGCATTGTCTCCTAGGGGCTCCCAGTTGTACTGTCCCTGTTCTTTGATCTGATGAGATTTCCAGTCACTTTGCCCTTTTGCTTTTTCCTGACCTGTCAGCTCCTTTCTGCCTTTACTCCTCTCCTAGAGCAGCCTAATCCCAGGGCCAATCTCTTCAACCACTCTTGGTCCGATGTCTCCAACTGCTTTTATTTTAAAACTCTCGTCCCGTTGATCTACACGCCAAGCCCAGGACAGTGGTCTTGGGTGAGTGGCACAGCTTCATGCTGTTTGCAGCTGGCAAATGTCTCCAAACCCTCATGCGATGCTCAGCACAGCCCGCCTGGCTTCCGCGGAGGTGCAGGCAGCCCCCTTTCCTATTGCCCTGAAGGGTCAGCTCGCGTCTTCTCATTCCTCCCCGCTCCCTCCTCACTATTAGTATCTGGACCACTTTCTGCTTTACAGAGAAAAACGAGAACCATCAGACATCATCTCTCTCATGCCTCCCATTCGTCTTACTCCTCTCGTCACAGTGAAAGGGACGTTTCTCAGTGAGAGAGCTCCAGGCTGTGAGTACAGGAAAACCCAACTTAAGGTGTATTTTCTCTGGGAAGTCCAAATGGAGGGCAGGCTTTGGGGCTGGCTGATCCAGTGGCTCGGCCATCTTGATGATCCAGGATCACTTCATCTCTCTGCTCTTCATCCAAATGTTAGCTTTCCCCTGGAGATTGTTCCCCTTGGGGTCACAGGATGGCTTCCAGCCGCAGCTGAAGCTACATGCTTCCTCATTCACTTTGAGCAGGAGGAGACAGCTTCCTGCAGCTCTCCCAGAAAAGTAGGGGCCTCTTTTTTTTTTTGAAGCCACACCTATTGCCTCCTTAGGTCTTAGTGGCAAGAACTATGTCACATGCCCACTCCTGGACTAATTACTGGGTTAAAGGAGCCAAAATTTTGCCAAATTGGCTTAGACTAATCAGGCCCACCCTAATCAGGCCACCTCCCCCCTATGCTTGGGCTGGATAGAGGAAGAAGAAAGGGGGTGGACCTGTCACATCCAGTGTCCCTAGAAACTCCTGTCCGTACCCTGAGTCTGCAAATTCTGTTGCCTCTTCAGACCTCACACTGCCTCCCTAATTATCTCCTTTACCAGCTGCGTTGTTAACCTCATTTCTGCTCACTCTTTCTGATTCATGTTTGCAGATGCTTTATTTTCATTTTTTAAAGATTTATTTATTTATTTTTAGAGAACTAGCACAAGTCGGGGGAGAGGCAAAGGGAGAGGCAGGGGGACAGGGAGAATCCTCAAGCAGTCTCCTCACTGAGCCCTGAGCCCGACATGGGGCTTGATCCCAGGACTCTTGAGATCCTGACCCAAGCCGAAACCAAGAGTCGGCTGCGTAATCAACTGAGCCACCCAGGCACCCCTCAAAAGGCTTTAGTTCTTACTTTTTTCAGAACAGAACAACACATGACATTTTGTCAAGTTACTGTAATCCTATTTTTCTCATGTCTTTTTTTTTTTTTAAGATTTTATTTATTTGACAGAGAGAGAGATCACAAGTAGGCAGAGAGGCAAGCAGAGAGAGAGAAGGAAGCAGGCTCCCTGCTGAGCAGAGAGCCCGATGCGGGGCTCGATCCCAGGACCCTGAGATCGTGACCTGAGCCGAAGGCAGAAGCTTTAACCCCCTGAGCCACCCAGGCGCCCCTATTTTTCTCATGTCTTTCAAACGGAGGCTTCTTGAAAGAAATGACTGTGGGTAATTTCTCCATTTTTTCCTCCCTCCAAGTCATTCTCCATCTGCTGCCGTTGGGTTTCTCTCTTACAGAAATTCCTCTTAAATAATAATTTTTAAAAATCATTTTTGTCATAATGTCGATGCACATACATAGTACAAAGCTCGAAAGCCACAAAATGGTAAAAGTCCACAGTAAGTCTCCTACTTACTGAGCCCCTGCCTTCCCCACTTCAGGGCTGACTTCTTTTAAGCACTTTCTGGTGCCTTTGACCCCTTACATGAAGGGCCTGGTGACTCCCTCAAATTCTCATGGTCTTAGGAGTTCTGAAGAAAAATTAGAAACTTTGCGTTGATAGTAAGCTTGTACAGCCTGGTCCAGTAACAGCCCATCAGTCATCGGTGACCCCTTCCTTCCTGTCATTCTGGCCCTTCATCTTCGGAAGGCTTTGTCCTCTCCACCTTTGAAAACATTCCTGGGCCTTGGGTTTCCCTTTAACCATCCTCACTTGTCTTCTGCCTTAAACACCCACCGTTCAGGGTCTGTGACCACTTTCTCCACTTCCCTTTTATGGCCGCTTCAGTGCAGTCTGACTTGGTTCTCGCTGTTCCACCAGAACTTCGCAACGGAGGGTCACCAGTAGCATCCCGCTTGCCCAATTTGGTGGAAACTCCCTTTTTGAAGCATTTGACTCTGTTGGCCATGTTCTTCAAGTGTTCCCATGCCTGCCCAGGGTTTCTGCCTAGCTCTCTGCTCACTTCTCGTCCGACTCTTTCTTAGGCTTGTCTTCTGCCTGCTTTTTAAAACTTTGGGCTGCCCAGGATACTCCTCCTCCTGCCCATCGTCCTGGGCTGCTCATCTGATCCCACAGTGTTTGGTAGTCGTATGCTTAGGAATGTCCCCGATGGATTTGTCCCACCACATCCTACTCCTCAACTCCAGATCTGTACACCGAGAAGCCTGGATTGCTCGTCTTCACGGAGAGGTTCCACAGGTGCTCCAGCTCATTCCTACCCAAGCTGGACCTGCTGTTTTCGGCTGCCCCAAATAGGCTTCTCAGGGAACGGCGCCATGGTCGTCTGTGTTCGTGGCTTGGAAGCTTGGCATCCTTCTCGCTCCTTTCCCATGGTCCATGCCGTAAATCCTATTTTCTCAATTTAGTCGCTGAAGTGGAAATGTAATAGTACACTATACCAGACTTTACACTTGGCTTAATGTGCTTAATGGCTTAATGGTAAAAAAATATATTTATATAGATATAGATATGGTAGTCGTACTCATGGGATTTGCTGGAAAGTGAGACCATAATACGTTTCAAATCTTTTTCTTCCTTGACTTTCCGCCTCCTTGTCCCTTCCTCACTTCCTGTGCTTACTCTCCTTTCCTTTCCTTACCCTCCTCTAGGTCATTCTCTCTCCCTCTTGAGGGGCAGAGGAGGAGGCCTCAGGCGTGGAAGGTACCCCTCAGCCCTGGCTCGTGACATGTGGTGCTTGTTGGTGTGTGCAGGGCTCCTCTCTTGTATTTATTTTCTCATTCCTTGGGGTCTTCATCCTCATTCTCCCCCTTCCAAAGACAGTTATTCTATTGGATTAAATGATTACTTTTTTGTTTTCTTGTGTTCGTGAAAGTATATTTTACTGTTTTCGTACAAATACCCATTATATTTACATGTGGTAAAATTGTATTTTTAAACTTTTTTTGGTGCACAGGTTCTGTGAATTAAAGCACATGCATCAATTTGCATAACCATTACCACAGTCGGGATTTAGACCCTCACTCCCAAATACTCCTTTCTTTTCTTGCTCCTCACTCCAAGCCCCCGGCAACCACAGTGTAGTATACTTTTAATGTCAGTAACTGTATTATTGTGTTATAGTTTATAGCTTGTTCTCTTTCTTATTTTTTTCCACTCAGCACTACAGTTTCAAGATAAAATATAGAGTTAATCTGCCACACACCCCATGCTGTGCATAATTTAATCCTCAGAAGACACCTATGAGCAAGATGCCATTATCGCCTCTGTTTTATAGATGAAGGAAATGAGGGTTAAGTAGCTTGCTCAAGTCATGGGGTTTTGGGTCACACAAGCTCTGATGTCTGATTCTGTGAATGCCTGCCTTCTTGTGCATGGTCAGGTAATCTTTTTTTTTTTAATTTTATTTATTTGAGAGAGTGAGAGAGAGATGAGAGGGGAGAAGTTCAGAGGGAGAAGCCGACTCCCCATGGAGCTGGGAGCCCGATGTGGGACTCGATCCGGGGACTCTGGGATCATGACCTGAGCCAAAGGCAGTGGCTTAAGCCACTGAGCCCCCCAGGCACCCAGTTCAGCCAATCTCGTCTGTGCAGTTCATGGGCCATTTCTGCGATGTGAAAAGTTTCTCAGGGCTTTCTTTCTGGAAGCGATACCTCTTTCTCATTAACTCCCATTGCTCTTTATCTCTTTTTTTGTTTCCTTCTGTTCTCTAACATCAAATAGAGCTCTCTGTGTGTCTTATTCGTCTTAGTATGCCCACACCACCTGGTGTGATGCCTCATACCCTGTTTGTGCTCACCAAATGGCAATCATTTAGTCAAGTGATCGGTTCAGAAACTGTTCAGTAGTCTTGTAATGCAGTCCAGAACTTAGTCAGGCTAGTGAAAGTGCAGAGGAAGGAAATCACAAGCCAGAAAATTTCGGAGAAAACTTGCTATGGCTCAGAGGCTAGCTGTAGTAGAAGGCTGGAGAAGGGTTGTCAGCCTCAGCTAGCCCTTTGATCTCAGAGGAAGTTTGTTGAATACGTGAATGACTCCAAGGACTTCGAGCCTTTCAAGCTGGGTCTCTTATGGAATTTGTGGAGCCACTGGCCTTTGCTCAGAAGTTCAGAGCACAGCCAGCCAGGTGGGGTGGATGGTTGGGATCTGGAACAGAAGATGGTGATCCAGGTCAGAATGAGACGCCAAGTGGAAATTGGAAACGACCGGTTGGCATTTCTTCTTAGGACTAGAGCTTGGAAGAAAGCACGGCTCACAGCTCAGAATGTCGGAGTCCTCAGCGTAAAGGTGGTCGTGGAAACCTCAGGAATGAGGGGATCCCCTATCCCCCGAACTCCAGGAATATGGGGAAGAGAGAAGAACAGGGGGGCAAAGATTGAGCCCTGGGAAATACACACATCTAGAGGGCAGGGTGAAGAAGGAAAGTGGTAAAGTGTGAAAAGAAAAACCTCAGTATGAGGTGAGAGAAGCCAAGAAAGGAGGGAAGGTCCAGTTAACTTTTAAATATATTTGAGGTCCAGGCGAGTGCAGCTGAGAAAAAGACTTTGAATTTATCAGTGAAAGGATGGTCTGTCATGAAGCAGAGAGTCGTGGCAGTGGAAACCAGATTACAGCTGGGCCAGAAGGTGTGAGTGGAAGTGGCAGTTGTAGCCTGGAGGTGTGATGGAGTCAAATGATCGGGGTTGGCAGACTGGCCAGTCAGGGGCAGGAGGTGCCCAGGATGGGGCAGCAGAATTCTGGGCACCGTAGAGGTAGGGAGAGGACAGTAAGCAAAGGGTCCACAAGCTGTAGAGTTCCAGTCTGCTTGGAGCATCCTTTGGATATTTGTATCTGTTTCAAGTGTTTTTATTTTGGCTAACTAATATATCCACATGATTCAAAATTTTAAGGGTTTACCTTGAAAAGTCTTCTTCCCTCCCAGCTCCTCTGGTTCTCGTGCTCCCAGGCAGAGTTAACTAATGTATTGGCTATCCTTTCAGAGAGATTCTAAACATGTACAACAAATGGTTTTTTTTCCTCTCCAGCTGTCCCCTCCTTCTTCTGCACACAACTTTCACTGATCTGTGTCTTGCGTTTCTCACCCAACAATCCATCTTGGAGATCAGTCCCTTTACATACATAAAGAACTTCCTTGTTCTTTTCTTTAGGGGTGTGATATTTCATTCTAAGGACGTACCATAATGTACAGAGCCAGCTATTAACAATGTATGTGTTATTTTCGATTTTCTGCTATTACAGGTAAGGCTACAAAAAAGCTGTCTTTTCATTGTATATCTCTGTAGGATGCATTCTTAGAAATAGATTCACTAGACCACAGAGTATTTGCATAAATATTTTCCAAGTTGCTCTCCACAAAAGTTGCCCATTTTTCTCTCCCTCTTGCATTGTATGAATACAACTGTTTTTCCACCATCACCTGTTTGTGATCAATACACCTGTTTTTCACAATCAAAGTTTATTGTTAAACTTTTTGATCCTTGTAAATGGTGGATGAAAAACATTAGGTTATTCTTCCTGACTATTTGGAATCTCCTTTTCCCCTCCCAGAGTGGTGTGGTCTAGCACTTGTCCTCATGCTTTACCCCCTGAAGTTCCTCCACAATGATTTTATTTTATTTTA
Source organism: Procyon lotor (assembly GCA_028646535.1). NCBI lineage: Eukaryota > Metazoa > Chordata > Mammalia > Carnivora > Procyonidae > Procyon > Procyon lotor. Next base: position 82,553,965 of record CM053614.1, on the reverse strand, counting down.
TTTTATTTTATTTTATTTTATTTTATTTTATTTTATTTTATTTTATTTTATTATTTTTAATTTAATTTATTTTATTTTATCTTATCTTTTTTTTTTTTTTTTACAGCAGGAGAGAGGGGGCTGTGTAGAGAGAGAGAGAGAATCTTAACCAGGCCCAACACCTGGCACAGAGCCCACACGGAGCTTCATCCCACAACCCTGAGATCATGACCTGAAATCATGAGTCAGATGCTTAACTGACTGAGCCACCCAAGCGCCACTTATGTTTTCTTTTACCCTTTTCATCTCAAAACAATTTTTATCCAAGTTGGCTGCGCATGTTCTCTTAATCCTAACTTCCTCTGAATTCTATGAGCATATTGGAGCTCCAGCCACGAGCTTCTCTGAGTCCAAAAGGGGGAGCAAGCCCACTCTGTAATTATGATTTGACCTTGAATTAGTTTTTGAGTCACTTTGCTGTCCCTTATGTGTGTCCTTTTACTGCTGTCTTGAAACTGCTCCTGTTCCTGTATGTTAGGGGCATTTTCCCAAAGTTTTGAGAAAGCAGAGCAAAGCAAACAACTGAAAATGGAATTTTAGACATCCTGGTTTCTAGAAATCCGTTGCCCTCCCCTTACTGACGCCTTTCTCTGCATCCTTCAGCCTTCTCATAACCCGTGTGTCTTCCCTTTCTGCTCCTCCTTCTTTTCCTTTCCTCTGCCCTTTGCTGGTTCCCACCCCCAAAGTTTTAGCTAGCAGTATTTGGGGATTTTCCAGTTATCTTTTTGTTGTTGATTTCTAATTTAATTCCATTTTGGTCTCAGAGCAGCATTTTATGGCGCAGAATGTAGTCTGTCTTGGTGAATGTTCCTTGTGAACTTGAGAAGATTGTGTAATGCTGTTGTTGAAATAGTCTGTGGATGTCAATGATATCCAGGGAATGATGGTATTATTGAGTTCAGCTATGTCCTTGCTTTTCTGCCTGCTGGATCTGTCCGTCTGATAGAGGACCTGTCCGTCTGATAGAGGGGTGTTGAAATTTCCAACTATGGAAATTTGGGTTCATCTTTTTCTCCTTGTAGCTCTAATGGGTATATAGATGTTTCATGTAGTTTGATGCTCTTGTTAGGCACATACATGTTATGTGGTATGTTAAGGGTTAATTTTATTGGACCCCATTATTATGTAATGCCCTTCTTGAAATTAGAATAGCTACTTCTGCTTTTTAAAAATACTAACATGGTATATTTGTCTCCAGCCATTTACTTTTAATCTATGTGTGTCTTTATATTTTAAGTGGAATTCTCATAGAAAGCATCTAATTGTGTCTTACTTTTTGATTGTCTAAAAGACAATCTTTGTCTTTTAATTGATGCATTTAGATAATTAATGTTCAAAGTGATATAGTTGGATTGATATTTGTTGTTTTCTATTTGGTGCCCTTGTTCTTTGTTCCTATTTTTGTCTTCCACTCCTTTTCTGGTTTTAATTTGAGCATTTAATGATTCCATTTGCTCTCTTTTCTTAGCATATTGATTATACTTCTTTTTTAACCTTTTTTAGTGGTTGCCCTAGAGTTTGCAATATACATTTACAGCTAATCAAAGCCCACTTTCAAAGAACAACTATACCACTTCACAGGGTGTGAGTACTTTTAACAAAATATTCCTATTTCTTCTCGTGCTTTGTGTCATTTATTTCACTTATATGTTAGCTTACGTAAGTATATAAATCCATAAGATAAATATGTATGAACATACATAATTAAATACTTGTTGCTGTGACTATTTTGAACAAATTGTTATCAGCTAGACGAATTAATAAGAAAAAGTTATAATTTTACCTTCACTTAATTCTTCTTTGATGCTCTTTCTTTCTTTATGTAGACCTGGGTGTCTGTCTTATATTATTTTCTTTGTCTCTAAAGAACTTCTTTCAACATTTCTTGCAAGACAGTTTAATGGCAACAAATTCCCTCGATTTTTGTTTGTCCGAGAACTCTATTTCTTCTTCACTTTTTGAAGGATCATTTCATAGGGGACAGAAATCTAGCTTGGTAGTGTTTGCCTCTCAACGCTTTAAATATTTCACTCTCCTCTCTTTGTGCTTGCATGGTTTCTAAGGAGAAGTAGCATGTCATTCTTGTCTTTGTTTCTAGGTAAGGTGTTTTTTCCTCCAGCTTCTTTTGGGATGCAGTAGCTTGCATTCCTAGCAACAGTGTAAGAGGGTTCCCTTTTCTCCACTTTTTCACCAACATTTGTTGTTCCTTATCTTGTTAATTTTGGCCATTCTGACTGGTATAAGGCGGTATCTCATTGTGATTTTGATTTGTATTTCCCTGATGGCAAGTAATGTGGAGCATTTTTTCATGTGTCTGTTTGCCATTTGTATGTCTTTTTTGGAAAGTGTCTGTTCATGTCTTCTGCCCATTTCTTGACTGGATTGTTTGTTTTTTGGGTGTTGAGTTTGAGAAGTTCTTTATAGATCTTAGATACCAGTCATTTATCTGTTATGTCATTTGCAGATATCTTTTTCCATTCCATAGGTTGCCTTTTAGTTTTGTTAATTATTTCCTTTGCCATGCAGAAGCTTTTTATCTTGATGAAGTCTCAATAGTTCACTTTTGCTTTTGTTTCCCTTGCCTTTAGAGATGTGTTTTGCAAGAAGTTGCTGTGGCCGAGGTCAAAGAGGTTACTACTGCCTGTGTTCTCCTCTAGGATTTTGATGGATTCCTGTCTCCCATTTAGGTCTTTCATTCATTTTGAGTTTATCTTTGTGTATGGTATAAGAGAATGGTCCAGTTTCATTCTTCTGCATGGGGCTGTCCAATTTTCTGAGCACCATTTATTAAAAAGACTGCCTTTTTTCCATTGGATATTTTCCTGCATTGTCAAAGATTAGTTGACCATAGAGTTGAGGGTTCATTTCTGGGCTCTGTATTCTGTTCCACTAATCTATGTATCTTTTTTTTTTTTTTTTCTACTTTATCAAATCTATTGTTTTTTGTTTCGTTTTGGTTTTTCCCCAAATATGTTTATTTTATTTTTTCAATGTTACAAGATTAATTGTTCATGCACCACACCCAGTGCTCCATGCAATACGTGCCCTCCTCAGTACTCACCACCAGGCTTGCCCAACCCCCCAGCCCCTCCCCTCCAAAACCCTCAACCCTCAGTTTGTTGCTCAGAGTCCACAGGCTCTATGGTTCATTGCCCCTCTGATTTCTCCCCATTCCCCCTTCCCTTCCTTCTCACAATGCCCTCCATGTTTTTCCTTATGCTCCACATGTAAGTGAGACCATAAGATAATGGACTTTCTGCATTTGACTTATTTCATTCCACATAATCTCTTCCAGTCCATGTTGATACAAAAGCTGGATATTTGTCCTTTCTGATAGAAGCATAATATTCCAGTGTATATATGTACCTTATCTTCTTTATCCATTCATCTGTTGAAGGGCATTTTGGTTCTTGCCACAGTTTGGTAATTGGGGCCATTGCTGCTATGAACATTGGGGTACATGTGGCCCTTCTTTGTACTGCATCTTTGGGGTAAATACCCAGTATTGCAATTGTAGGGTCATAGGGTAGCTCTATTTTTCATTTCTTGAGGAATCTCCACACTGTTTTCCAAA
>CM053614.1:82452306-82549852 GCA_028646535.1 Procyon lotor | reverse complement strand
GGGGCTCGATCCCAGGTCCCTGGGATCTGACCTGGGCTGAAGGCAGACGCTTAACGTCTGAGCCACCCAGGTGCCCCAATTCTTGAAGTTCTTAAACTGATGTTTTTTATTTAGCTTTGGAAATGTTAATCTTAGCTCATATAGAAGCTTCATATTTTTATTTAAAAAAATGGATTTAGGCAAGTAGAAGTTTACAGACACTCAAGTTATATTTTAAATAAAGATACTTAATGTGTAAATATTAAGAACAAAAAAGGCTCATTTTTAGTGAGCCCTTTTTCCTTTATAATTGACCTGTGCTTCTGTCTTTCCCTAGTGCTGCTGGGGGTGAAATCTTTGACCAGTGTGTTGCGGACAGAGAAGAAGCCTTTAAAGAAAAAGATGTTCAAAGACTTATGAGGCAGATACTAGAAGGTGTCCACTTTTTACATGCTAATGATGTAGTTCATCTCGATTTGAAGGTAAGATCTAAATTACTTTACAATTTTGAGGTGGCTAGAGAATGATGATACTCCAGGAGTAAAGTGTTTAATAGTGATTTATTCAAACATTTATTCAGTTTGTGTGTTTTATTAGGTAATAAGGAAATAAAGGTTGAGTCTATTCTTATCCTCTAGCCAGTAGTTTTATTAAGGAGGTAATGTACAGGTGTGTACATAGAAAGGTAAATAAATTGCTCCAAAAAATGGAGCTTAGAGGATATTGGTAGGATAGGTAAACTTTTCCTGATAAGAGAGGGTTTGAGCTAGACCTTAAAAATAAATAAAATAAAGGTTTTAGATAAATGGAAAAAATATAGGAAAATGTAGAAAATAGAAGATAAAATTCTATCACAAGAGTTAGGAAAACTTACTGGGCAAACATAAATGGAATAGCATCACTGAAATTGAGAGATGAGATAGGAGATACTGACAGTTGAGAAAAGGCCAGATTCCAGGGGTTTCATCATGAAGAGGGAGATGACTTTTTAGTAGGAATATCTGAAAGATAGTGTTGTAAAAAATTAGGCAGGTAGCAGTAAATAGAGAACTAAAGAGATTTGAGGCAGGTAGATATAGAATTGAAAATTATCAAGGAAGGAAGGGGAGGAGGGAAGAAAGAATACACGAATGGGAGTGTATCAGGTAAGCAGAATGCCAGCTGAAAGTTGGGGAAGCAAAAAAGGAAATTTTATTGGCTAAAAAGACCAGGTATAATTTTAACTTAAGGTATGACGCTATTCATTAATTCAGATATTACAAGTAGTTGGTTTTTCTTCAGTCCCCGGCTCTGCCTTCTCAAAATGGCAAAAAGATGGTAAGTTAGATGGTGCCATTTAAGCCTTAGAATTGTCCAGGGATGTAGCAGGAAAGAGCCAGGTTTTACTTTCAGATAAGTAAACTTCTTTCAGAAGTCCTGAGATTCACTCTCACCAAATTAACTTAGATTGGCCTGGAACTAATAAGTGTGTGGGGGCAGGGAGGGGTGGTGGTGCAGGGTTTTGACTGGCCAGGCCAGAATTACCAGTGTCATTTGCCCCAGCCCTGGAGGGGTAAATTCCTCCTCTCATCCCAGTTTTTATTTGGACCAAGAGTGGGGAACGGTCAGATTCTCAGACCAGTTCTGTTTCTAAAAGATCACAGGGTGGGTGGGTGCTCAGGAGACAGTGAGTATCCACTACAAGTATCTTAATATATCCCTTCAGGCATCTGGGGTAGAAGAGTCTAAGAACCCTGTTGATGGTTGCGTCCATATCAAGTCCAGGTGTGGCTGTGGGGAAAGGAAACATTCCTCGAGGAACACACCTCCAATTCTTTATCAGCCAGAGGAGATAACAGTTAAGAAGGAAGGTAACCTGAGGAGACTGAACCCCTGGACCCAAAAAAGGCTTTCCTCTTCTGGACTTCTGCAGCCTCATTTTACTCCTCCTCTGCCGGTCTAGCTTGACTTCTGCTGTAGTTTGCCTTCTAGCAGAAAGGAGATGCTTATGGCAGTGGTTCTCCAACTATGACAGGGATCAGGACCACCAGAAAAGGCTTGTTAAAGCAAATTGCTAGTTCCCAGTTCCAGAGTTTCCATGCGATACTGATACTGTGGGTCCAGGCGCCATTTTGGGAGCTGCTGCTGTGGGGCACGCTGGGACACCCGGTACATGTCCTACAGTTAAAATACCAGTTTGATCATCACTGCATGAAGGAACACTCTAAAGGAAGAGTACAGGAGTGTACAGTGTGTGCTCTGGAGGTTGACTTCTAAAGTAAACTTGATAACATTCCATCTGAAATAAGGTGGAAGGGCAGTAGATACTCCTTCAAATACTAGTTTCCTACAGAAGAATATAGGGGAAAGAAAACAATTTGAAAACTTTCTTGTTCTTTTCTGAAAAATGCCAATTTACATTCATTCTGAAACATATTTTTCTCAAGGATATTAATTGTTTAGTATAGTGGCTAAAATGCATGGTTATAACACTGTAGACAATGGTAGGTAAAGTGGCATTTTCAGAAGGCAGGTGTGGACATATGTGGAGTCCCAGGATGGTAAAGCTGAAATGGCCTAAGAGATCACCTGGGTGAAACCCTCATAGCATGGCTGAAGGAACTGGGGCTTTGTTTTTTCCCTTTAGTCTGTCATATGTTTGGAAATTCAAAGATCCTTGCTGGAAGAAATACCCACCTCTGCCTCCCTTGGGAATGCTTATCTGGAAGAGATGGTTTCTGCAGTCCAGACTTCAGTGGACTCAGACCTCAGGAAGCCTCAGTTAGTGTCAGCCATGCAGAAGAATTCCCACAAGTAATGTTTGTACTAAGCTTTGTTTTTTTTTTTTTTTTCATGTTTGGTTTTACACACTTAACTTTGGAAAGTCCTATATTTATTTTTTTATGATGTTTTGCTGGTTTTATGATGTAAAAAAGACTTCCAGGAATGAACCCTAATTTAAATAACATTGCACCTATAGGAAATACGCTTTCGATTTATGACAGCTCAACCTTTAACTATTATTCAAGAACTAATTAAGTAGCAGGTCAGACAGGTTGCCAACACTGTGTGGCATGGGTCTTTGATGTTACTTGAAAGCAAACCAGCCGAAGGTAAAAATTAAGTTCTTGAATACCAGGTTTAACTGTGTATTTACTCAAGGAAATTATATCCCTTTCTCCCTGATAGACTCAGTATAAATCATATTCCTTTCTCCCCAGTACACATGGTGTAGAATTCTTTCTGGATTTAATAGAGGCTTTGATGATGGGCCTTTGATGTTGGAAACTGGACTCTTCATGTTTTGTAGGCCCAGAGGAACTAGAAGACTGGGTGGCCTGGGGGGGCTTCTCAGTTGTCCTTCTACAGGTGCAGTCAGATGTGTCCCTACGTGAACTGCTGAAAGGAGAGGGTTGGAGACAGAGTTGGTGGGACAGCCATGCCGATGGGAATGATTTCTACCAAAAGGTCCTCTCCAGTTGACTTTCTGTGACCTCTGTGCATCTGGACAGAGAGTCTGCTTTCCCACACCTTTTAATAGCCATCTGCCCCATGACAATTTATGCTTATAATGTTGATTCTGAGTCTCCATAAGGGCAGAAAGCTATAAAGCTAAATATGTTTTCTGAAGTTTTAATTCTGTGGAAATCGACAATCCCCATATCTAGGGCAACTTTGAGTTAGTAGACTACTACTTCTCCATTACGGTTAAAATGGGACATTCTTGTCCCAGAGACAAGAAGTATTTAGAATAACTATTGTAGCTGCTCCTATAAAGGATAATTGTCACAATGGGAAATATGCTACTTGGCTTCAGGTCAGAGCCCTGATGGGCATTTGCCAAAAGACTGATTCACTGATGACTCTCAGCCAGATATCTTAAATTGAACATGGCAAATGCTTTGAGGGGTAGCAGATGCAGATCTTGGACTGTTTATAGGGCTGCAAAAATAGAAAAGACACTAAACTTCGATGAAGGGAAAGCCCATTCATTTCATGTAAATCGTGGCAGGATTGACAAATCTGAGAAACAACAACTCTGCCAAAGTCAGGACAAAGATAAACGCCTCAAAATGATCTCAATTTGGTGAATTAGTCATTGACATAGTTGTCTGCTTCAGTCAGGGGATGGACTTGACCAGAAAGAACACAAAGAAATCCAGTCTCAGAACCTGGTGCTCTTTGAAATGTTTGAATGGTCTTTGTTGGTTAGATCTCTCAGCAGTTCTATACCAGGTCTTCAGTCATGAGCTCATCCACCCTGTTAATGTATCTGATGAGAAACAGAGGAGCAGACCAGGAACTAGAAGCTGGAACTCTCCCTTTTGAGATTTAAGTTTGGCACTGACAGTTTGACCATCAGTGTATTACTTGAAAGAGGGGTAACAGTTCTTTTTTTCTTTTTTTATTTTTATGTATTTATTTGAGAGCGCGAGAATGAGAGAGAGAGCATAAGAAGGGAGAGGCTCAGAGGGAGAAGCAGACCCCTGCCAAGCAGGGAGTCCCGATGTAGGACCTCCAATCCTGGGACTCCAGGATCATGACCTGAGCCAAAGGCAGTTGCTTAACCAACTGAGCCACCCCAGCACCCAATGGTAACATTTCTAAATAGTCTCCCAAACTGATTTAGACAGTAGTATTAACCTCTTTCTGTACTATGACCTGGGTGTTAATAGATAAAAAGTCAGCTTGAATTTTCATTGCCTAATAAAAAGGTTCCTCAAAATTTTGTTCATGATACCTTAAGGCTAATTAAGCAAGTTAGCCTCAACTTCATAGTGATCCTATTCAGGGGTGATTATTTAGTAACTGTTAAATGAGCTATATGAGAATATGAAGATACCAAGAGAAATGAAAGGATTCCTCCCACGAAGCAGAGAAATAAGATTTTCCAAAAGTCTCCCAACTGCCTTTGTCTATTTGAGGACAGTTTGTGTTTCCTGTTTCTTCCATTGTCATTGCTTCTCCAGTGACCGTCTTGTTTTCTCGTACCACCTGGGATTCATGCATGAAGTTAGTATCATGAGCCACAACTTCTTTATCATGAACTGGATTCCCTAGAAAGAAGGTCTAACTAAACTGTAATGCTAATGTATTTCTCTTTGTTTTCAGTACTGATATTTCACTCCCTGGAAGTCAGTATATTTTGCCATCAAAGATTGACAGATTGTAGTCCTATAATTTATGTTTTATTTAGAAGAGTAAGGTCTGTTTCTAAAATGTTATCTGTGGTCAAACCAGGGCACAGTTGGCAGAAACTACATAATAAGCATTAACTGTGAAATTCCATGAAAGAGCTCTGATTGTGAGATGTGTTTTTTCCTAGCAATCAATCCCTCTGTCAACTGTTGAATGTCTCTCACTTTGGTAGATGATGGATGCATATGACTGGGCCTAAATTTCAAATACAGTAACGTTTTAATAATTTTATCATATTAATTTAGAGTTTACTACGTTACCACCATACCAACTAGTTTTTACACATTACTAAAGAAAGCATTTCCCAGGGAATGTAAAGTATAAGCAAAATCTAAGGGACAAACATTTAAGCTATTTGAAGAGAACAAATGGCATTTAAGGATATTTACAGGGGCGCCTGGGTGGCTCAGTCGTTAAGCGTCTGCCTTCGGCTCAGGTCATGATCCCAGGGTCCTGGGATCGAGCCCCGCATAGGGCTCCCTGCTCAGCAGGAAGCCTGCTTTCCCCGCTACCATTCCCTCTGCTTGTGTTCCCTCTCTCGCTGTGTTTCTCTCTGTCAAATAAATTAAAAATCTTAAAAAAAAAAAAGAATATTTACAGACTGTGCATGTTTTAGTAACCACAGACGGTCCTCATGATATGGTAAAGATTTCCACTTAGCAATATTTCTCTTGGAATTTTTTATGTACAGGGAAGGGCAAAACATGTTCAATGTAACAGAGGCAACTTCTCTTATCTAATTTGCCTGAATAATGACATTTTATTTTACTAGAGTATTTCATTAATGTAATAACACAAAAATTGCCTTGAGAAGTCTTAGGACTCATAATCCCAGGGTTTTTTCCTGAAGAAATAGCTAGAAGCTAATTAACAGAGAATATAGCTTTATAAATGAAGTTTGTTTATACACATTACCAAAACCTCTTGTTATTTTATGATTAAAAAGAGAAATTGATTTTAACACTAATCAGTTGTACATTTTCGGTCCTTTTGTGTATGTGATAAGAGGGATGCTTTATCTGGTTTGGATTAATTTATACCAATTAGCTCACTTCTGCAGTCCAAACTTCTGTAGTGACAGCAATTCATGGTTTTTGTCTTTCTGTTTTAAATTTTTATTGTAGCCAAAACTTTCTATGATTAAGAAGTTTTTTGTACAAAATTACAGACTACACTGAGCCACAGGGCAGTTGCCTTCACTATAGAAGTCTTAGTTTTTATGAATAAGTTTTCAGAATGAACTCCCATTCATTAATTGCGTAGTGGTAATAAATTAGGACATTATGCAAGAGATTGTCCCTAAACATTTATTGGGGTATCATTTGGATTTTTTTTTAATTAAAGTTTATAGCTGTACTGTTCAATCCAGTAACACTGGCCATTTGTGTGGTTGTTGAGCACTTGAGAGCAGAGATGTGCTCCAGGTGTGAACTTCGTGCCAGATTTCAAGGCCTTAGTTTGGGAAAAAAAGAAAAGTAAAATAGCTCAATAATTTTACATATTACATGTTGAAGGGATAACATTTTAGACATATTGAATTAAAGACATACTCAAATTAATTTCACCTGTTTCATTTTATTTTTTATAATATGTCTATAGAAGATTTTAAGTTACATTCTGTGACTTGCATTACCTTTCCATAGGACAGCACTGGTTTAGAGGGTATCCACAGATAATTAAACCAGAATGACCTGTAATAGAAAGATCACTTAGCCTTTCAGCTTATTTTTCAACCTATTATAATCTAGGTTTTTCTTCCATGGTTTTACTAAAAATTATTTCTTTAGAAGTCTTTCAGAGGTTGTTTATTTGCTATATTCAGTGGCCTTTTCTTGGTCCTCATTCTTTCCCGTGTCCTCTTTGACCTTCTTCCTGACTTTCTTACTACAACATGGTGCCTGGGTTCCTAGCCTCACTTCTCAGACTGCTATTTCTTTTCTTTTTTTTTCTTTTTCTTTTTTTTCTTTTTTTAAGATTTTATTTATTTGATAGAGAAAGGGAACATAAGCAGGGGGAGCAGCAGAGAGAGAAGCAGACTCCCGGCTGAGCAGGGAGCCTGATGCCAGACTTGATCCCAGGACCCTGGGATCGTGACCTGAGCCAAAGGCAGACGCTCAACCTACTGAGCCCCCCAGGCGCCCTCAGACTGCTATTTCTGAGTGCCCTTGTCACTCTTGTTGCTTTCCGTTTGATGTAGTTATCAGCCCAAACCTGGCCACTTCTCTTCTTGCCATTTTGTCTTCCTCTTGTTTACTTCCATGATTTTAGTCTTGCCTCTGAGTCCTTGTCCTCCAGAGACATATCTTCAGCCCTGGATTCTCTCCAGACTGAATTTCCAGCTGTCCGGGGTGGTTCTGCAGGCACCTCTCATTCTGGGTCTGAGAATCAGAATTGAACCAACTGTCCTCTCTTGCTGACCTTGGCTATATTGGTCAGTGAATGATCTAAGTACCTTATTGTTCCTGCTCCTACACAGCATCAGTCCCAATGGGCTGTTGATTTGGCCACTGTAATGTGTAAAGTTTCTTCTGTTTTGTTTTTTTTTTTTTTATTCCATGCTTCATCATATCTTCCTCACTCTCTCCCTTTCAGGACTATAAAGACAGGGCAGAGGCACATTTTTCAAAGACATACTCTCCTATTTGAGAATCCCTTGCACACATCATGCTACACATTAGCTCATCTGTATATACTTTGGCGTGTGGCCTTTTCTTTCCCTAGAAAGTCCTCTTGTCCTCCTCTCTAGTTGCCTTCTGCTGGTTCTTCCAGAATGACTCACAAAGCCCTCTGATTCCTGTTCCTCTGCCCCCATTTGCTTATCAGGCTTTGCCTACCACCACACTTGTCCCTTCCACCTTTGTGCTGTCCTCCAATTTGTGCTTCCTTCACTTTTAGCTTGTCTTTGCCTCTGGCGGGGTCTTTCCTCTCCCCAGAATGCTCTCTGCCCACCCCAGGCCCAGACTCTTGTGCCATAACCGGCTCCTTCGCAGCTCAATACTGCCTTCTCAGAGAAAACTTCCCTGACTAACCTGAATTAACACACACAGACACACACCCAGCAGACACTCTCCCATCCATTTCCCTACGGCGAGTTCTCCTTAGTGCTTAAAACCACCTGAGGTGTTACTACTTACTTGTGCTTCTTCGTCCCCGTTGGAATGTAAGGCTCCAGAAGAACGTGGGATTTATGTTTTATTTTCTGCTCTTTTCCTAGTAGGCAGTCAATAAAAGTTTTTTGAATAAGCGACAAAATCCTTTTCTCCTCCAAAGTCTGCTCACTTCTCTCCTGTACAATTCTCCAAGGTTGAATTATTCATGCTGACTGATTGATTGCCTGAGCACTTTGTTCACAACCGCACTTGAAACATACAACAGAGCTAGTAGAGCCTGCTGGGTACTTCCCTGTGTTTTCTCTTCTGATGGGGAAACTCTGTCACCAGAGATTTGGGATCACTCGTATTTGCAGTGCCTCCATTCCTGACACAAAGTGGACACCTGTTAGATTCTTTTTTATATATAGTTATGTCTCTTATACATATAGTTATGTCTCTTCCTTTCATTCAAGCAGCAGCTAATGTTTGCCTCCTGTGTGTTGGCCCCACACTGCGTGACTCCTGGAGCTGGAGGTTCTTCCTTCTCTGTCCCTGAACCCAGACTTGGGTCAGTCTGCAAGCATTTTCATAATAGATAAGAGCAGGATGGATGGTTGGGTTGACAGTAACCCCTTTAAAGAGAGGAACCACCTAGACCTCAACTTCCTGTTTCATATTGCAGCTCTTGTCTGTCTGAATGTTGTTAGAAGCTTCTTCACTGCCATCCTAGGTCTTCTCAGCAACTGACATGAGGCAAAAAAGAATGGGGAGAAAATACACAAAGATACTATTGCAAGAGCGAGCATGGCAAGTAGCAGAGACTGAACGGTGTCTGCCGAGACAGTCTCCACTGTCACCAAGCCAAGGGGAACAGGTTTATAATGAGTCTGGAGAGCCAGGGAGGAGCTCGAACTAGCAGGGGTTTGTATGCCACGTTAAGGAGTTTGGGAGTTAAGACTAATGGGAAGCTACTGAAGGGTTTAGGTGGGGGTTGGGGGGTGGGTGACAGATCAAGTTTGTATAATGCAAAAGATCCTCCGTCTACGGTATGGCCAAAACAGACTCTAGCAAACCATTTAGAGGCTGTTGCAATTGAGCAAAAAAATGATGGTACCTTGAATGAGTGTTCTATAGTTGGAGAGAAATAAAGTCTAAAAATGCTTAAATTTATGAATTGAACTCAGTCGGATGTAGTGAAACATTAGCTAAATGAGGAGAAATTGGGGAGAGAGGAATGGCCACGGTGATTCTTAGTGTTTTCTTCTACCTTGCTGAGTGAGTGGCATTCCTTGAGGTGACAGTCACTGGCATATGGGGAATCTGATTTGGGAGGAAAAATAGTCTGGTTTGGGCATGTTGAATTCGAAATAGCTGTGAGACATCAAAGGGGAGAGATTAGGTAAGCAGTTGGTTGAAGAGGTCTGAGCCAGAGATAAAAATCTGTGACTCATAATGTCTAGGCGATAATTAAGCCTTGGGTGCAGATACACTGTCAGGTAAGAGAGTGGAGCATAAAGAGCAAAGAGCCTCAAGACCGGGCCGTGAGAAACCCATTGAGTGAGCCAGTTAAAGGAAGATGAACCAACAAAGGACACAGAAGCAGCAGCCAAAAAGTTAGGAGGAAAAGCAGGAGAGTGTTTTGTTGTGAAAGCCAAGAAAAAAAAGGGTCTGTAAAGAAGAAAGGAGCGGCAGCAATTTCGGGCACTGCTGAGGTGGTTGTTCAGAAAGCATGGGATTAGATCATTGGATTGTAGTGACCTAGTGACCTGTGGGAGAGGAAGGAGACAGAAATCAGATGGAGTGGTTGGACATGCGTGGAAAGAAAGAAAATGTTAATATTCATTATAAACTTCTGGAGAACCAGAGTGTGACAGGGAGGACAGGAAAATATAATAAACCAAACAGTGGGATAAGTCTGTCACGTACAAGGTGTTGTAGTGAGAGTACAGGAGTAGAGAGGGGCAGGCATCAAACCCTCTGTGGAGGGCTGGAAGGGGCATCAAAGGCTTTCTTGAGGCACCAGTGCCTTGCTGAGACCCGCTGTGCATGGAGTGAATGATGAAACTAAATATACCAGGCAGAGAAGGGGAGAGGGCTTCCTGAGCAAGGGGAGCACATAAAGTGAAGGCATGAAGAGACGTGAGCATGCAGGTCTTGTTTAGGGATTACAGCTTGTTGGATTTGGAACACAGATTGCCTGCAGGAGGGTGGCAGAAGGTTAATCATGAAGAGGAGGCAGAAGCCAGATCATAAAACACTCAGGGTGCTGTAGTGAGGTATTTATACTTTATTGGTACAAATAGTTCTTAATTTATCTTTGGAAATATTCTTAATGGCAGAAGACAGGAAGTGCAGCCCCTTTCTGAAGCAACATAAACTTTTCTTTCAAATGTCATTTCATTTTAAAAATTGAAATGAATTTTATTTTCTAGTGCATAATAGATGTTTCACTTTCTGTGTAAAAGTGCCTGATGTTATTTGGGTAAAAAAAAAAAACATGACTCCAGGAATATGTGAACCTTATTGATTCTGTGGCCTTGGGTAGCTCTCTTGCCCTTCGTCAAATACATCCCATCTGAGAATGTGTCCGTCGGTGAAGACTAGCAACCAGTATCATGATCAGACTTACATTAAGGCAAGCTCATTGTACAGTGAAGGATGGATTGAAGGTGGGGGAAAACTAGAGGCAGGAGGGTAGTGGTCCAGGTAAGAAATAATGAAAGCCCAAACTTGAAGCAGTGGGGGTTTTGAGATTTAGGACATAACATTGATATGCTGGTGACTTCACTAGGTGTGAGACATGGTTGAAACTGAAGGAGACAGAGTACTTTAGGATGATTCCCCCTTGTGCCTGACCCAGGCATTGTCATTGGGCTTATAGAAGGCGAAGGATGGGGTTGGTGGGGCTGAAGGAAGAGCCCTTGCCTAAGCTATTTACTGAATTGATGGCCTTGCTCAGTAGTGGGGGAGTTGAAGGTGTGGCCCATTTCAGCCAAATGAAAAGATCTGATTTTAATTGGATCTATGAGTCAGCAAAAGGCTTAGGATAGAGGTCATCAGCCTATAAGTGGCAGTTGAAGCTTTGATAGTACATGAGATAGTAGAGGGCCAGCCAGTGAGAGATCTGGGGCAACACCAATATTTAAAAGGAGGGAACAAGGAAAAAAACATTGAGAAAATGGTGAGAGCTCTATTGAGGAAAAGGACATCCAAGAGCGCCTAAGAGCGTGATTGGCAGGTCAAATTACATAGCCATCAATGCATACACAATGGTGCCTTGAAAGTTGATTTGATGGGTCTGATTATTAGAGATTTTGCGATCTTGGCGAGAACAGCTAGAGCTAGGAGAAGGGGCAAAATCCAGACTCAGCTGCACTGAGAAGTGATAGCAAGTGTACATGGCCATGCTTTTTAAAAGCTGAGCTTTGAGGGAGTAGCAGGGAGTGAATGTGTTGGCTAGAAAGAAATGCAGAGTCTTAGAGGGTATTTGTTTATGAGTGGCTTATTAGTTTTGTTTTTAAGATGGGGTAGATGCACATTTATGTGCTGTGCGGAAGCCGGTATAAGGAAAAGAGATTGTAGAAGGCCTTTTGCCTTACGTGTTGTAAATATATTGTAAAAATATTTGTTTAATGAATGACTGCTTACTGTTAAACTTGTCAATCTCGGTTTCATAGACGAGCTGTATAGGTTTTATGGGCTACTAGCTCTTTCTGTATTATTTTTTTAGCCTCAGAATATTCTGCTGACAAGTGAATCTCCACTGGGTGACATTAAGATAGTTGATTTTGGCCTTTCAAGAATAATGAAGAACAGCGAAGAGCTCCGAGAAATTATGGGTACTCCTGAATATGTGGGTAAGTACTCCTAAAAGTGGGTTATGTTCTGTGTTTGGAGTCAAGCATGTTCTTCTTTAGGGAGCTCACACAGGGCGTGATTTATAGTGGGGCCAGCCATCTGCTGTGTTAAAATTCTACCAGCAGAGTCCTTTTGTATAAAAAACTTTAAAATGATAAACATTGAAGAGTAAGGGACCAAAGTGATGATTGATTTCCTGAAGGGAATCAAGAGAATTTGAAGGGCTTGTTTCTAAAAGGAATCAAAGAGGATTTTCTTGACAAAGTGCAGGATATCAGGTTATCTGAAGATGGGAGGGTATTTCACAAGTAAGGACCTTTAAAGAACTTTAAGTTCATAATAAACATTGTTAAGGTAATTGCAAGCCCTGTGAAACAGAGGGCATTCTGTTGTTGGATTAATGCAAGTCTGAGAGCTTCTGGCAGAAAGAAAAAGGCATTAAGCCTTGAAGGTAAAGTACAAGAGCAGCTGAAGGGATGAACCGTGGCTTTTAGGTTTGGTACAAAAATAAGTGAACCATGACTTTTTTGATAGACTCAAAGAACAGTAGGTTGCAAAAGGATCCGCGGTCTGAATTGAGGTAAAAAAAAAAAAAAAAAAAAAAGATATCCAGAAGCAGAGCAAGGCAGTGGAAGAATATAAAGGTTGTGACCAAGAGTTTACAGTACAGTTCTTTTTAATTATTAGGCCTGAGATGTAGCTGTGGAAGCATAGCTGTCTAGACCTGTGGGTCCAGAAGCATGGACGCTAGGCTACACAGGTCATAGACATGAGTGTGGACGTTGTCCAGGGTGGTGGCAGGCGGGTCAGGGGGTGGTTTTGTGTCTGATGACAGCAGCCATAGGCAGTGGAGAAGGCCGAGGTTAGAGGTGTGAAGGGGACAGACAGACTGGCTGCGTTTCTGAGGACCTGGGCAGCCGAGGCCTTTCTGAGAGGAGCAGAGGGTAATGGGACTATCTTCAAAATGTTGATGTGTTCTTTGTTGGGCTAGAATACTTAAGTTTCAGTGTGCGTCATGACCACTCAGTAGTAAGGCTTAAGGATGGGGCTTCACAGGCCTCCTCTCGGAAAGCAGCAGCCCAGATCCTTCAGCCCGGTGAGAGCCATGTAAACTAGAGGAAACGTGGAATGAAGGCTGTGAGATGAGAATCCATGGTAGTTATTGCCCTGAAGGAGTACTGTTAGGTCGTATGCTTTCTGTTCTTTGCGTAAATTCTGTTTTCTACAAAGAACTTTATTTTCCTCCAAAAACTATCTTTATTATAAAAAAGTAATTCCCAATCCAAGAAAACTAAAAATAACACAGAACTGTATAATAGAGAAAAACAAGGGGGCCTCTCTTCTCTTTCCTTCCTGCACTTTCAAGGTGAGTGTAAGCCTCCCAGCTTGTTTTCTTCACAGAATCCTATCTGGGTGCCTGGCTGTGCATGTGACCTCGGTCCTGAAATCTCTTTAGACCTCCCATGCCTCTGTCCCTAAAACGGGGCTACCATAATACTACATTATTGGATTTGCTCTGTCAAGCTCTTACATCCGTGTTCAGCTTATAATAAACATGAGAAAGGAAGCTACTGTTTCCTGCCCCCTCCTCCCACATCTTTTCTTTGCTCTTACTTCTCCCCTCCAGGAGTTTGGATGCTGTGCATTTCATTTTAAATTTCCTAATAGTTTCTTTTAAAACTTTAAAATAATATTCATAACCTCTGTTTGACAACTTAGTATCAGAAGGTGAAGTTGAAGAAATTAGCCTACCTAACATTTTCTCCCAACCTTTTCTTCCTCCCTCATATTGGGAGAGGGGGAATGTGTGTGTGTCCCCAACCAATGATGAGTATGTGACTCGAGTGTTTTGCTTTTTCCTAGGATTAGAACATCTTCATCCCCCGCTTTTTTTTAAATTGTAAAATTACCACAGTTGTTTAGTCTTTGATCTGTTTTTAAATGGATTCAATACTTGATTGCGTGTCTTGTTTTCCTACTTTTGAAAAAAAATCATCTTTTGGTTGACTGAATTGTATCGAGTTTTTCTTTCAAGGAGGATTTTCATGAATTTCTCCTAAGTCCTTGCACATTTGAGAATGTCTTTTATATAACTTGCTGTGATGGTTTAGTTAAATGTTATCAAAGCATGCTGTTTTTCAGGACTCTGCAGAGGCAACTTTGTTGTCTTTGTGGTGCACTTCATCTGAGAATGCCCAGTTTTTTCTTTAACCTTCCTAACTTTTTGTCATTGGGTGGACGTTTTGAAAGCCCCCTCTGGCTGCAGCATGGAGAACAGATCAGGGAGGTGGAATGAGTGGAGGTCAGGAGGGGAAGGAGCTGTGGACTAGGGTGGGGGCCATAGGGAAGCAGAGCTGTGGATGGCAATGAGAAAGATTTAAAAGCAGTAGTCTGTCAGATACCATGCTTGATGATAGCAGGTATGGGAGGAGGAAGGTATCAGAGTTGTCAGTTCCTATTACAGTACTTCTGCATCCAATATTTTAAAAATATTAAGACCCAACAATGGAGGGTGCTGGTGGGAAAATAAATTAATTACATCTAGTCAGACTTTATAGTAATTCATATTAATTTATATGTTATTTCACGTTAACCCAAATCTTGATGTCTTAGAGATTTTGAGTATTTTAAACATTTTTTTAATTTCAAAGTGCAAATTAGGAATTTTTTTTCACAAAGCTAAGTGTTTTCTTATTTCTGATACTAGCTCCGGAAATTCTTAGTTATGATCCTATCAGCATGGCGACAGATATGTGGTAAGAGTTATTTATGAAAAATTGATCAAATTGGTTTCAAGAAATGAATATGATACTAATTTTTCTTACATTTTCATTCTGCTTTAGGAGTATTGGAGTGTTAACATATGTCATGCTCACAGGAGTATCACCTTTCTTAGGTGATAATAAACAAGAAACATTCCTAAACATCTCTCGGATGAGTTTAAGTTATTCTGAGGAAGAATTTGATGATGTGTCTGAGTCAGCTATTGACTTCATCAAGACACTTTTAGTCAAGAAACCTGAGTAAGTAGTAGTTAATATTGATCTTTGTCAATTTTTGAGTGATCTGCTCTGAACAAAAGCAGGTTAAGCTGAAACACCAAACTGAAGGCAGGAAAATGTAGACATTAAACTAGATGAAACCTTGAGTTTATGTCTGTTGAAAGAAAATGTGAAAAATGAAAACATTTCTTAGAAAACGTGAGCTGCATCTCAGTATAACAGGCTTTTCAGAGATATCTTTATTGTGGGAATGGCATTTGCACATAAATGCCCAAACTTCCGGTCTTATTTAGGAATTACAAAAAGATTCTTGTCAACTCTTCATACTTCCCCAAATATAATACAATAAATACGTCTTATGCTCTAATTTATATATTTTTAAGATTTTATTTTTTTGAGTAATCTCTACACCCAATATGGGCCTCATACTCGACCCCGATATCAAGAGTCATGTTCTCTACCAACTGAGCCAGCCAGGTTCCAACCCCCCCACATATGTTCTAATTTATAATTGAAGTTTTATTTATTTATTTTTTTTTAAAGATTTATTTGAGAAAGAACGAGTTGAGGGCAGAGGGAGAGGGAGAACCAGACTCCCCAGTGAGCAGGAAGCCCAATGTGGGGTTTGATCCCAGGACCCTGAGATCATGGACCTGAGCTGAAGGCAGATGCTTAACTGAGCCACCCAGGCACCCCTCTAATTGAAATTTTAAAGTCTTAAGTGTGAAATGTGTTTCTTTTTACAGAGATCGAGCCACAGCTGAAGAATGTCTAAAACATCCGTGGTTGACAGAGAGCAGTGTTCACGATCCTTCTTTCAAGGTGAAAGGGGCATTAGAAGAAGCAAATGCACTCCAAGAAGGTGATTCTGTGCCTGAAATTAATGCAGATACTCAGAAACCAGAAACCGAGGAATCAGGTGTAACAGAGGAGTTAATTGTGTTTACTTCATATACTTTAGGACAATGCAGACAGTCTGAAAAAGAGAAAATGGAGCAAAAGGCCATTTCCAAACGATTTAAATTTGAGGAACCTTTGCTACAAGAAATTCCAGGAGAATTTATCTACTGAGCAGTACTTCCCTTTAGAACTTTAAGATTTCTACATTGAAAATATTATTATTTATGGACTTCTGGCCACATGGTACATGTACTGAAAGTGGATAAACCAGGTATCACTGATAGAAACTAAAATAACTCTGTCAAACTTGTGGAGTTAGCTATATCAAGACAGATTTATAAAGTTGCCAACAAGGAATTTTAACGGGTAAAGTTATCTGTGTCAATGTTATTTTTTAAGAAGGGAGATGTTTGAACCTTTTGTTTCTAAATCTTGTTTCTCCAGAATGAGAATTTGTTATGCAAAGATATTTGTATTTACTTTCTTTAAAAATCCAATTAAAGTGCCAAATTAACATCTTTGTAAATCTATTTTGCATTTTCATGTGTATCTATATCTGCATATATATACATATAAGTGTGTGTATATATGTTGATATCTTTGCTAAAATTGATAATTTTTCACTTTGGATTTTTTGGGGCGTCAAGCTTTTTAATTAGGTATCTTCCAAATTTTGAGTCTTAGAATAACATCCACTAGAGTTTGATAAGGTCTTATTTTTATATTTTATTACTGCTTTATATTGACTTGATTTGATTTCTGTTGTCTTTGTTTTTGCCTAACGCTTGTAACCTATCAGTGAAAAGCCCGGGCTACTTTTTTTTCCTTCAGTGTCACTAATAAGAGTGGTATTGATTTTCACCTCAAACCATTCTGGTTTTAAGGTCAAGGTTAAGTAATCCTGTTACATTAAACTGGTGCTGACTTCTCAGCCATTTCCCTCACCACACATTACTTGTCTGCTTGTCTTTCAGGAGATGGCACCCGTGCCACTTTCTCACATGCTTGTCACCTACTTTTGGTCACTTGCAAGTGTCATTGTGATCTGATCAACACAGTGGTTGCTTTGGCCAGTGAAAAGATGCTATTACATTGTTTTTGTTAAAAAAAATCCCCCTGAGAGGGGTAAGAGATGAAGCATATTCGTCCTAGCTGTTGAGCCTCTACTTCTACGGAGTTTATTAGTCCTCAGACTGTACTAGGAAATGTTGTAACAAAACAAAATATTTATAAACTTTATTTTGTTCATGAAAAATTTGACATTGGATACTTTGTCATCAGGGAAGAAGCCATTCCCGAAGACTTACAGGAATATACTCAATAAAATTTAATTTGATTAGGATCGAACACTTCAATTGTAAGTAGGCCCCACAGTGAGCAATCAGTTTCTGTAAAATGGAAATGTAAAAGTACACGCCGTATAATTTAAAGCAACTAAATATCCTTCTCACACAGAAAAGTCTGAATAGTGTCGTTATTTATCTTTTATCAGGCTCAGGGCGTTAAGATACTTGTGAATACAGTTGGTCTGTCGCCTGACTGGTCCCTTCACAGTCTGCTCTCTCTGGGGCTCACATGATACTCTCTTCTGCATGAGTTCTCAAATGTCAGAGTCATGACTGTGGCAGCACCTAACCATGTGTTGTAAAGTGTGTGCAGTGTACTGTGTTGGACCCTGTCCCTCATGGTCTGTAATCACCCCAGCCCTGCCCTGGAGGTGTCAGAGCCTGGATGTTCATACAGCATCAGCTGAAATTGATTAGGCAGTTCCAACCATCACGTTGCACTGTTTCTCACTAAATTGGCTTCATTTATACAGTTTCTTGGAAACTAGCATTTCTAAACAAGCTGTAGGAAGAAGAGGAAATTCTGCCACAATGGCAGGATTTTCTGTGAAAACCTGTGACCACTATGTGAAGCCTCAGGTAAATCTTGGAAGAGGTAAAACACAAGTTGAGGCACATTTTTGTAAACATCTCTGACAAAAATAGGAGAGACGTGAGAAAAAAATACCCACTACATTTTTATACCTGATAGATTTGTCCAGTTTTAAAATCAATCATTTAGATAACATTTAGATTTTTTTGCAAGCCATTTTATATGACATTCAAAATAAAGACATTTAATATAGTTGCTATTTTTGTTAAAAAAAACCTGTTTTCTTTAGCTGGCCACTTTGCTATTTGCAGTGTGCTGCATTATCTTTAGCGGTTTTTGTAAACACACATAAAGATATACTGGGTTTTTTTTTACTTATATGGCATAAATAGAGCATGAAAAGCCTTCACAAAATTGGGCCAAATTAAATTTTTCCATTAGTGACTTCCAACTAGCTCTATACTCAATGCTGTTAATTTTTTCTTTTAACAAATTTACAAAGAACCAAACCAATATTATTGAATTTGTTCACAAAATTTATGTCCATTTTTAATAATAAAATTCAAAATTGTGGTATTTTAGCTTGATGAGAAGTTTATGAAATATGCAAAATGTATAAGTGGTTTTAGTCAGTTGGGAAATTGTTTTAATGTTTTGTTTTCACATGAAAAGTCGGAGAAAACGCCACACTCTTGTAGTTATAGAGGAAGGTCAGGTGCTAACTAAGAGATACCACAAACCCCTAAACTTTTACAACTGACCTCAGTTTGGAAGAAAATTTAATAGAGAAAAAGTCATAAAGGTTGCTCAGAGAATGTTGGACAAGAAGTGAGTTACACTCCTAGTAATGTTAACACGTGGTGTATAGCTCAGTCCACAGAAGCCTAAGCAGGATCAATCTTGGCACCAACACAGATTGTCTTACGTGGGGGAAAGGTCATTAGCCAGGGTATTAACAGACTAATCTTAAATACATTTTAAACTCACACACACTTGTAAGAATTTAAATTGCATTGATGAAACTAAAATAGTCAAAATTGTTCCAGGTTATTTACCACCTAGTACCTTTAGTTGCAGAATTTGAAAATAAACAGTATTGAGAAGGGAGGTGTTTTGCCTGAGATGATGCCTAATTTATCACTTATTTGAAAACTCATATGGTTTATGGTAAGAATTCATGAAAGAGCATAAAAAGAGTTTTAGTGGTCTTAATACTCAGGAAAGGAAACTCCCTGAACACTGAGATACCACTTAACATAAAAATTGACAATCTCAGAAATTCACGAAAACAGAAAATGGTAAAATAAATCCGTATGTATTCATCAACCAATAACATTCAGTAATCACAATTTTATAATCTAGATTCATTAATGTGTGGTGTATATTAAAGCAAATCTCAAGCACCAAAAATAAATTCCTGGGGGGAAAAAAAATACGTGGCTTTCTCTGGGGTTGGAGCAGGAGCAGGAAATTGACTAGAGGGGAGCCCAAGGGAGTTTTCCTGGGTGATGGAAATGATTGCTATTTCACAGAATATGCATTACATACATGAGCACAAGCATTTGTAAAAATACATGCAATTGTATGCTTTGAGATTTGTGCATCTCACTGTAAAACTTACCTTTATAAAGTGAAACTCTGGTTAGAAGGGGTGTTTTGCTTTTTAAAGTTATTATCCTGGAAGTCCCTTTTGTATGCTCTAGATTTGAGCCAATTAGTAAATACACCAGGATAATGAGAGCCCAGTTTCTTTCTGTTGGAGATGGAAGTTACAGATGTGGAAAGGAGGAAGTCTCAAGTGTGTTTGTGTGTGTATGAATAAAACGTACCTATGCATGTGTGCTAACACTAGTCCACTGAACGTAATTTAAGATTTCTTGGGATTTCTTTTTGCCATTGTGATATATCCCACCAAGGATGTTGAGTCAGAAGTGTCTTAAAGTCACTTGAAATATTTCTTCACTACACGTTCATTGGTTTCAATTTTTTAAAAAAACATTTTAAAGTGGTTTTTTTGTGACTTATTTTTAAATTCTATAAAAACAAAACTATGGTTTCAATGTCAAAACAACAAAAAAAGGTACATTCAGGTAAGTGTAGTTCCATCCTGTTCCCTACTTAAAAAGGTAAATATTTCCCTCAGTTTATCATTTGCTTTTTGCTTTGTTTTTGTTATTTCTAGACATGTAGAAATTTGTTTTTATATAGTCAAGTTTATTAATTTTCCTTATCACTTGTAGATGGTGACTTGTTGGAAAAGTTTCTCTGCTTCCAGGTTTTAAGAGTTACTTATATTTTTGCTAGTATCTAGATGGTTTCATTTTTATATTTAGATCTTTGATCTAATTGGAATTTGTATGGTTAACAACAGATCTAATGCTGTCTTTTTGCATATAGCTGTCAGGTTTCTATCTTTTGCATATACCTATCAGCTATTATCATTGTTCATATGTCCCCCACTCCCTCCCCTGACTCAGATGCTACCTGTTACCATAACCAGGTTTCCATGTGCACTTGGATGTGCTTCTGTATTCTGTGAGCTGTGTCGCTGCAACATCGCTTCATGTGTCAGTACTATTTATGTTTTAGTGTCTGACAAGACAAGCCCTCTCTCCTTGCTCTTGCTTTTCAGGGATTTCCTGGCTACCACTGCTTATTCTTCCAAATGAATTTATAACGAATTTACTTATCTAACTTTAAAAAATTTAAATTCAGGAGGAGTGCCATCTTTCTGATAAAGAACCTTGATATCCATGAATGTGGTAAGTCTTGACATTTGTCCAGTTGTACTTTGTATCTGTTGGTAGTTTTAGCACTTCTCATTTAAGTTTGGCACATTTTTTGCTAAGTTTTTTCCTAAATAATTTGCTACTGTAGATAGGGTCTGATCTCCATTATTTCTTCAAACTGGTTACTGTTTGTGAAGAAGATTTTTCTATATATTAATCTTATATCCTCCACTAAATACTCTGTAGTTTTCTACAGATTCTTTTGGGTTTTGCAGATAAATAGTCTTATAATCTACATAAACAGTAACTGCTTTAATCTTCCTAGTTTTTAGGCCTGTTGCTTTTTTCATTTATTTTTGACATTAATTTAACATTAACACAATGTTCATAGTGGATATAGTGTATCTTTATCTTGTTTCTGACTTGCATGGATAAAACCTGTGGTAGTCTGAGTAAGATGCTGGCTTTGGGGAATACATGTAGGTGCACACACTCCTGTTGCAAGGGGAACGTCGATCTAAATAAAAGTATCATAATTTGCCTCCTTAGCTCTATTAATGAATTGAGCCACCTTGCATTCCTGAAATAAATCTCTCTAATGATAACAATTACAATAGGCTAGACTAAGCTGAGGTAAAAGTGGCCCCTGATCTTAAGGACTTATCACGGTTATTTCTCATTCGTGCTTCATGTCCCGTTGTGTGTCACCTGTAAGCTCTGTTACATATCATCTTCGTTCCAGAATCTGAGTCCCTGGGGTAGCTACTACCTAGAACATTACTCATTTTAGGGAAGAGAGAAAAGAGGACACGGGGAACCAAGGGCTGACCCTTAAAACTTCTACTCAGAAGTCTTGCCTATCACTTCCATTCACAAATTCATTGGCCAAAACAAGCCACAGGGTGACACGTAAAGTTCACGGCAGGATATATAATCTTCTCATAGAGGAGGGCACTGCAAAGGGATAGGAACCACGATATTTTGCGAAAAATACAATATACCACTAATTGTCACTGGATTCAGTTTGCTAAAATTTAGAATTTTGCAACAATATTCATGGGAGATTGGTCTATGGCTTCTCACTTTATAAAACTAACCTGGAAGTAAATTCTTTTTTTTAATTTTTTTTTTTTTAAGATTTTATTTTTGACAGAAACACAGCTAGAGAGGGAACACAAGCAGAGGGAATGGTAGCGGGCGAAGCAGGCTTCCTGCTGAGCAAAGAGCCCAATGTGGGGCTCGATCCGAGGACCCTGGGATCATGACCTGGGCCGAAGGCAGACGCTTAAGGACTGAGCCACCCAGGCGCCCCTGGAAGTAAATTCTTAAGACTGCAAGGTGACTGACACTAACATAATAGCGAAATTTAAAAGCTATTTTTAAAAGTATTATGTGGTGGAGGAAAAATAATTTCTCCCTCAAAGGCTTATTATTTAGTGATAAAAGACACTATAAGTATAGTATACTATACTTATATAAGTATACTATAAGTATACCATACTATACTTACTATACTATACTGTATGTGATCTGTTTTGCAGACCTTTGTCTGAGAGGCCTAGTTTTTTCATCTCCCACTTTTCTACCCTGGATTGTAAAATGCCACAGATTTTCTTTTTCTTCTTTTCCTGATTTTTTTTTTTAATGTTAGTCACCATACAATACATCATTAATTTTTGATATAATGGTCAAGATGCGTTTTTTATGTATAACACCCAGTGTCCCATGCAATATGTGCTCTCCTTTAATACCCATCACCAGGATCACCCAAATCCCGACCTCCCTCCCCTCTAAAACCCTGTTTGTTTCCGAGTCCGTGGTCTTTCAATGGCTCATCTCCCCCTCTGATTTCCCTCCCTTCATTTTCCCCTTCCTTCTAATGTCCTCCACGCTATTCCTTATGTTCCACAAGTAAGTGAAACCATATGCTAACCTGACTTTCTTTGCTTCACTCAGCATAACCCCCTCCAGTCCCATCCAGGTTGATGCAGAAGTTGGGTATTCTCATTTCTGATGGCTGAGTAATATTCCATTGTGTATGTGGACCACATCTTTATCCATTCGTCTGTTGAAGGGCATCTCAGCTCTTTCCACAATTTTGCTGTTGTAGACATTGCTGCTATGAACACTGGGGTGTGTATGGCCTTTCTTTTTGCTATATCTGTATCTTTGAGGTAAATACCCAGTAGTGCAATTGCTGGGTCATAGGGTAGCTCTATTTTTAATCTTGGAGGAACCTCCACACCGTTTTCCAAAATGGCTGTACCAACGTGCATCCTCACCAACAGTGTAGGAGGATTCCCCTTTCTCCACATCCTCTCCCAACATTTGTTGTTTCTTGCCTTCTTTGCTTTTGCCATTCTAACTGGTGTAAGGTGGTATCTCAGTGTGGTTTTGATTTGAATCTCCCTGATGGCTAATGATGATGAACATTTTTTCACATGTCTGTTAGCCATTTGTATGTCTTCATTGGAGAAGTGTCTGTTCATGTCTTCTCATTTTTGGCCATAATTATGTTTTTTGTGTGTTGAGTTTGAAGAGTTCTTTATAGATCTTAGATATTAGCCCTTTGTAGTGTCATTTGTATCTTCTCCCATTCCATAGGTTGCCTCTTTTTTTTGTTGACTGTTTCCTTTGCTGTGCAGAAGCTTTTTATCTTGATAAAGTCCCAAAAATTCATTTTCACTTTTTTTCCTTTGCCTTTGGAGACCTGTCTTGAAAGAAATTGCTGTGGCCGATGATGAAGAGGTCACTGCCCATGTTCTCCTCTAGGATTTTGAAGGATTCCATCTCACATTGAAGTCTTATATCCATTTTGAGTCTATGGTCCGGTTTGATTCCTTTGTATATAGCTGTCCAATTTTCCCAGCACCATTTATTGAAGAAGAGACTGTCTTTTTTTCCACTGGACATTTTTTTCCTGCTTTGTCAAAGATTATTTGACCATTGAGTTGCGGGTCTTTATCTGGGCTCTCTATTCTGTTCCACTGGTCTATGTGTCTGTTTTTGTCAGTACCATGCTGTCTTGGTGATCACCGCTTTGTAGTAAAGCTTGAAATCAGGCAACCTGATGCTCCCAGCTTTTTCTTTTCCAACATTTCCTTGGCGATTTAGGGTCTTTTCTGGTATCATACAAATTTTAGGACTGTTTTAGCACCCTGGAAAATGCCAATGGTATTTTGATCTGGAGGGCACTGAAAGTATAGATTGCTCTGGGCAGTACAGACAGTTCAACAATGTTTATTCTTCCGATCCATGAGCATGGAATGTTCTTCCATCTTTTTGTGTCTTCTTCAGTTTCTTTCCATGAGTGTTCTGTAGTTCCTCGAGTATAGATCTTTTACCTCTTTGGTTAGGTTTATTCCACGATGTCTTATGGGTTTTGGTGCTATTGTAAATAGAATCAATTCCCTAATTTCTCTTTCTATAGTTTCATTGTCAGTGCATAGGAAAGCAACTGATTTCTGTGCAATGATTTTGTATCCTGCCACATTACTGAACTGCTGTATGAGTTCTAGTAGTTTGGGGGTGGAGTCTTTTGGGTTTTCCACATAAAGTATCATGTCATCTGTACATGTTCCTGACAGTACTTTCAACTGAATGACTCTGCTGAAGTCAGCCAAAAGACAAGCCTGGACTGTGAACAAGTTATTAAGGAGGCGAGAATCCTGTGGGTGGGGACTGGAGGTTTTCCCAATATTCTTCTGCCACCTCCTTGACCCCTGCAGTCATCAGGCCTCGTGTGAGGATTAGCAGCTTTTGCCCAAGCATCCCAACAAGCAGTGTAAACATTGCCCCACTTGTAAGGCAGGTGCTTGGGAAGTATTTAGTAATATTTTTCAAACAGACAAACTGAAAACACCAGAGTCATGTGGCCTAAGGCTGGTTGCCTTCAGAAAACCCTTGAGCTGCTGCCTATTGAGCATTACCTTGCTCTTTCCACGACACCTGAGACCAGAGACCACTATTTGTCAAGTTCTGGCTGTTTCATGTATAGGTAATTTATTTCAGCTTCACCTTTGCTGTAAGCAACTTTACCAAAACCAGGAGTAGTAAAACCTTGTCACATCAGGTATTATATTAAATCTCCGTAATGAAGGATGGCTGAAGGAAAGAGAGGTAGGAGGAAGCCAAATCTAGAAAAATGGAATAACTGAGAGTAAAATGTGTGATTTATTGATAGTCCCATTGGCCCTGTCATGACACATTCATCATGGTTGCTTAAACCTTCATTAACTGTAGAATCCTATGTTTACTCCAAAATCTTTAACAGCCACAAGCCACATGCAAAATGCTAATGCTGGCACATGCTCTGGCCAACTTGCCTTTCCAGGGCTTTCTTTTACTATGTCTTTAGCTAATCTATACTCTGGCCAAACTGGATATCTTATTTCTGGGGTATAGCTCATATTTCTCCTGCTGAGGCCTTTTCTTGTGTTGCTCTCTCCACTTGTCTGAAATCTCAGATATCAAGGCCCATCAGAGCACCACTCCTAGATTTCCTCCTAAACAGTAACTCACTCTTCTACATCATTTTAACGCCACTGCTTGAAACTCTTTTGGCACAGTATCCTAATACTCTCCAGTCCCTCCTCACCCATGCAGCACGCCAGCTGTAAGCAACTTACAGGGAGATAGCATGCCACATCTTGTACAGGAAAGGCACATGGGAGTCATACTACCATTGTTGGCTGTGATTTCTGATTTGTTGGCTGTGCTCTCTCTTCTTATGCTTCTAGTGAAGCCCCTTCTCCAGGCCCTGGGCTGTCCTGTCTATTATAGGGTATGCAAGGGGCACTTGCTCAAACTGCTTATGGGGAAGAGTTGCTTTTTCCTCTGATGACAATGTAAATTACAAGTTGTCCTTAAGGTAGTTAATGGAAGTCAATGACTGAGTCACAGTGATAACTGGATATACAGGAAGTAGTGGGCTGCAAATACACATCATTGCTATGCTCAAAGCAAGAAAAGACAATGACCCAAGTTCTGGCCTGTTCACAATCATACAAGAAAGTAGTAAGTATATACATGGAAATAAACTTAACAGGAAAAAGTACCCAAGATGGTGACTTCCAAATAGAAATCAAGGATCTTTTCATGATATAATACTATTTCCTGTCAGATTAGAAAGTCTCTTAATTCATACTCTACACAAACAAAAACTGTCACTGGCTTTTACTTCAGAACAGATGGCCCACCCAGGCCCTGGTTTTCTATGATTTGGCAACAGCATGAAAAAAAAAAAAGCAAACACTGAAAGGAAGTAAAAGTTAGAGAACAGATATAAAGCAATACATAAACTGACACATATACAATAAACACTATGTAACTTTTAAAGAAAACAGCACAAAATCATGTATACAATGTTACCATTTACTATGATAAACATTACAACCTTTACAATCTTTTAAACACAGGGCAAAGGTGCTCTCAGGAAAAGACTCACTTTTCACTCTAAAATCTATTGAAAGAGCGTGTTTTTAAAGAAAGAAACAAGCTCCAGAATAGAAATAAAACTTCCAACGATTAATGGCCTCATGCTCTACCAGAGTGTTTAAGCTCAATATTTTCTGAAAGGCTTCCCTCCAAGGAATATTAAGAATGTAGGAAAAGAGCTCATGAATGTCCTTTATTGTAGGCAATTATAACCACATTAAGCCTTATAACACCAAGGGGGTAAAACTGGCCTTTTCAAAAGCAAAGGTATCAGATTTCTGGTTTTCATCAGCTCCAGTGCTCAGAGGGAAGGAAGGGCTTTGACTTCATAATACTGTTCCCTTACAAAACAGGTAAAACCTAAAGGTGTGCTTCTCAAATAGGAGGTTGTGTATAAAACAGAAAGATAAGGACCTGCTAGCTTTAAACTACCATTCCTAAGTTTTGCATGTGCTATGTATACATATAAATATTTTAAGCTTCCAAAATATATGGATTAAAGCAGTTATTTTATAAATCTTCAATCGGGCAGATAGTTGGTGACTAAAATAGAAGATAAAAACAACAGCAGTGAAGCAAAAAAAAAAAAAAAATTCCTAAGGGATTGAGAATGTTCACAAGCAACAAGAATTCAGGGTAGGGCATTCTAATGTTAACAATTAAAGACCTCTTCATGCCAGTAAATCCTGGTCGCATTGATGGAACTAAAGCTATGGGGAAGCGGGGGGGAAAGATGAGAACTAGCAAAAATTAACATCTTACTAATACTGATTTCTGTTATTCTGTCCTTTGTTTTTAGACAATGAACTTTCAAATTCTTATAGATTTAGAGAAAAATTTTAATTTCTGATTAAATAAAAAAAACCCCAATACTTGTGGTCAAATTAGAATCATACCAAAATTACCACATGCCAGCACACACAATCGCCCCTGGCGGCAGGACACCTGGCTCAGCCTCGGAGGGCTCGAGGTGATGAGGTAAGGCCATGTCTGGAGAGAGCGGAGTCTTTTCGATCATCTTTCCTCCTCTTTTACTTCATGACCAGTGTTCTCACTGAGCTTGAACACGGGAATCTGCTGACCATCCGCAAGCTTTAAGACGACCTCCTCAAGGCGCCACCTGAGAGAAACCAACAGAATAGTCTCTACTCACTCACACCAAGGACATGCCCAAGGGAAAAAAAGAAGAAAGGAAAAAAAAAATGTTTTTCAAATATCTTAAAAGTTTTAAACACTAACGTATACTGGAGCAACATTAACATAACATTTTAACATTGTACTATGGACTCTCATTGTTTAACCAGCATCACTGTCAAGGCAAGTTTAACAAAGAACGAATGACAAGTGAATGGAAGGGGCCCAGGAAAGAGATGGAACAGTTCAGTCCCCATTTCCTAATTCACACCAACCTTCAATTCTTGGCTGGAACTCATCCGGCTCCTTCATTAATCCCAGGCTCAGGGGTCAATGAGCCCAGGGGGAGCCAGGTGGGGGTTGCCTGAGGGCTGCCTGCTCCTTTTGTCCTGGGGAATTAAAACACATCTTGGCTAAACAGCAAGCATCTCTGAGAGAGGCTTCCCCAGGGGGAAGTGAGTGAATGTAGCTACTGGCAACCAGACAAGAAAGCCAATTAATGGGGTGGAGATCTTATATAAAGAATGTGATGAATAATTCTGGAACAGGAACCCATGACTTTATTCAGCTGTAACAACCGAGGCAGTAGTGTTAGAAGCTGTAACACAGCATCACTCATCGTAGATCTGGACCACTGTAAAGTTCTTCACAGTCAGCAATACAAGGAGAGGACAATTCAGTAGACTGTACTGGATAAAATGTCTGTACTGAGCTAAGAGCCAACACACTGGCTTGGTGTCCAGGCTGTGAAACTTTTCAAGCTTTGAAAAACTCCTATCACTGCAATCATTTCACTACAAATGAAAATGGGAATCAGGATTGTTTCCATCATAAAGTTCTCCTGCTCCGCCATCCCCACCCACCTTCCCACAATACCTCTGAAAGGGGGCATCTCTGGATGAGCTGACATGGAGAAAGCCCTCTGACTTGGATCCAGAGACAGGAATCTTCAACTGGGGGTTAAAAATGTGAGATATAATTGGATACATTGTTGTCTTCTAAGGAGATGAAAAAATGCTTTTAGAGTGAACCCTAAGAAGTCCAATGATCATTCAGAGAATCGGCTGTTTTCTAACTGAGCCTACCTGCAGAATTGATCTGATTTTCCATCTGGCTCCATCCAAATCTCCTGCCCCTCTTAGGATGGTTTGGTGAGGTCAATGGCAGCCCTCCTATCTGGCAAAGGGAACTTACGTGCAACTCAATGCTCTGGGTACTCAACAATGATATTCAAAAAGCCACTGCTACAAAAGAACAAACTGCAGATACATGCAACGATACGGATATCAAAGACTTGCCAAGTGCAAGACTTTACCCAAAAGTATATAATGCATGATTTCATGTTCCAGAACAGGCTAAACAACGTTGGAAAAAAAAAATATCAGAAAAGTAACTGTCACTAGCAGGGCTGAGGCATGTGAGAGGTCCAGAATATTAAACTCTGTTAATGGTATGTTGCTTATATGTTTAAATGAAGTGTATGGATGTCTGAAAATAACGTGTTCATGGACAGAGATATGACCAGATGAACAGCTATGGGATAAAGCACATCAAGTAAAATGTTACAGTTGACGCTTGAACAAGATTACAAAATCGGCATCTAACTTTTTACTTCCCCAAAACTTAACGACAAAAGCCTACCGTTGACTGGAAGCCTTACTAATAACATGAACAGTCAATTAACACATACTTTGTGTGATAAATGTATTCTACTCCATTCTTACAATAAGGCTAGCGAAAAAAAATGTTAGGAAAATCATAAGGAAGAGCAAATACATTTACAGTACTGTACTGTATTGAAAAAACTCTGTATTAAGCGGCCCATGCGGTTCAAAGCAGTGTCATTCAAGGATCAACCCTACTTGTAGAATCCAGGTAGCAGTTACACGGGTGCTACGGTGTAAATTCTTTTACCTTTGCTACATGTTTGAAACTTTTCATAATAAAACAGAAGAAGAAAAAAAATCCATGGTTTAAAAGGAGGAGCTATAGGCGCCTGGGTGGCTCAGTGGGTTAAAGCCTCTACCTTTTGCTCAGGTCATGATCTCAGGGTCCTAGGATTGAGCCCCGCATGGGGTTCCTTGCTCTGTGGGGAGCCTGCTTCCCCCTTCCTCTTCTGCTTCCCCTGCTTGTGCCCAAGCTCTCTGTCAAACAAATAAGTAAAAATCTTTTAAAAAAGAAAAGAGAAGCTTTAAAAAAATTAAAAGTAAGCAACAGAGCCCAGATTGAACATCTCTACATTCTAAAAGAAAACAGAAGAAAGGTCTAGGGCAAGGAGAGAAGCAAGTAGCGTTGTGAAGAACAGCAAACACCAGGGATCAGTGTCTGCACTTCAGACGGCTGTGCCCCCGCGGGTAGACAAGGCACCGCACAGACTAGTTTCTTCACTGGCCTGACCTTGCCAGAGAGTAAAGCTGAATGTCTGCTAAACCAAAATGTTGGTAGTTTGTGACTATTTCACACATAAATTTGGGGGAAAAAAATCCTTCAGTATGACAATTACCTCATGAACCACTGACCCTTCTCACCTCTGGACAAAAATAAAAGAACTACAAATAGGGGAGGGACTCTGGGATAAAACGGCACGTGCCGTATATAGGTATCCTTACAAACAGTTGATTGTAAAGGATGCTGAGAAAATGTCATGTGCACTCCATAAACTGAAGAGCAAGAGCTGGTGAAACAGGCGGGCTCTGGGGCAGCAGACCTTGAACTCTTGTCACTGGGGAGCCACAGTGTCTGACAAGCAGCAGAACCCCGAACCCCAGCACCACAGCCAACATCGCCATGGGTCTGCGAGGGCCCTGGGCTGCAGGAAGCCTGGGGTGAAGTCCTCCCAGCAACTCTTGGGGATGTGCCAGGATCCCGGGCCAGAGGGAAAGCTGGACCTGACGAGCTTCCCCACCACAGCCCCCACGGTGTCAACCACTCCTCAGGACATCAGGTCACAGAACAGATGCTGCATCAACCTGCCCTCAGCAAAGGTGCCTGCAACCTTCCTGAGCATCAAAGCCAGGCCCTGTGCTCTGTGCCGGAGAAGCAGTGAAGAGTCAGACCCAAGCCCTGGGCCTTCCAAGTTTCTTGTGCTTGCGGGGATCCAGCCAATGGGGACATAGGAGCCATACCACATGGTGTGAAAGACCTGGTGCCATCTGGCACGCAGTGTACACCCTAAATCTGTCGCCCCTTCCCTTTTCTCCTCCTGGGCACCTCCTCTCACTTAGTGGCACTGCCAGCTTCCCACTCATCCATGTTGGACACTAATGCATGGCCTCTGACCCACCACTCTCCCGACAGAACCAAGCCACAACTCTGGTTCATGCTCTCACCACTGCACATCTGAATGGCCACGCACTTTCCTAAAGGTAAGTTTCCTGTGCCTGGTCCTTGCATATTGTCAATCAGCATGAAGGTACCTTCCTTTAGAGATCAACTAATCTTTAAAGATTTTATTTATTTGACAGAGAGACACAGCGAGAAAGGGAACACAGCATGGGGGGTGGGAGAGGAAGAAGCAGGCTCCCTGCCAAGCAGGGAGGCCGATGCAGGGCTCCATCCTATCATGGATGTCGTTTTATTTAGATTAAAAAAAAAAACAAAAAACCCTAGAACAGAGCATCTCATTCTTATCCTTAAAATCCCTCATGGCTTCTGCTGTGCACACCTCACCCGATGAGGTCACAGCCCTGTAGCCCAGCCCATCCTATCTGCCTGCACCTCCCCCGGCAACCCGCACCTCCACTGATGTTCACACTGGCAGGAATGCAACCACATGGCCTCACACGCACACTGATCCTTAGCCTGGCACTCCTTTTCTCTACAATATCCCAGCTGGCCAACTGCCTCCCGCCTGGACCACTAATGCAGCATTTGCTTCATCTTGTCTTACTGGGAAGTTTTAAACTATAGTCCTTGAGAGCCTTCTGCATCTCTGTATTCCTCACGCAGCTTAGAATCATTCCTTTAACTTGCCATGTACTCAAAACATATTTGTTAAGCAGAAAAGTGCACTTCGTATTCAGGTGAGTTTATCAGCTGAACTAGAAAAGACAAGACATAACCGAGAAAACAGACTGACATTCCATGGAAGCAATGCAAGTAAATGAGAATCAAAACTACAGTTTAAAGAGTTGCTCACACTTGCATGAGCACTGACTGGCTACAGATGCACTTCAAGTTCAAAGCTGAAGCTGTGGTCCACTACCACAGTCACTTCCCTACCACTTTCAGTTCAAGATGGTGCCCTGAGCCAGAACAACGCTTTCCCCACCACACTGATTCCTCACAAAGGAAGATGAATGAATATATGAGAATAAATTAATCCATATTGCTTTTTCAGAAGGTGCTCCATAATACCTAGTCACTGCTTTACTTAGTGGATTTTCTCATCCCGAATCCTTATCCCAGCTTCCTCCAAGACTCTCCCCGGATGACGGCAACCCTCTCCCTGACTTCCTGGGCACCAGCCTGCAGTCTGCAAGGGAAGCACGGTACCTGGGCATTGGCAATGTCCACAAAGTTGTACTTGTCGGTGAGGTGGAGATAGTGGACGTTGAGAGGAGTGCCCAGAGCTTCTAGGGCCTCGGGGTGGCTGTGTAGTTGCTCCAACGCCAGCTGGTAATAGGAAGCCTTGGAAAAAGCCTCTAAAGGAGAAAGACAGTTGTTACATTTATTTTTCTTTTTTAAACTTGGTCAGATAGACTCTCTGTATTAAGTTAGAAGATACAATTCATGTACAGCATGGAAACAGAAACAAATGTGAAATTTGTGGATGGAAAAATAATTAGGGATCATTGACTCTAAGTTGTCCATTTTAAAGAAAGTATCTGGGGGAACAAGGCAGATAAACTTCTCCATCTTTCACTTCCTGCCTCATGCATTGCCTCACTTCCTTATCTAAGGATGATCTTGGATCATCTGTAGCTTTCTTCTCAGTTCTAAAGTCCTATGACTCCATAACTTGCTCTAAGGGACACGGCTAGTCTGAGGCAGAGCTGGGGCCCAAGTCTATGACTCTGGACTTCTACGCACTTCCCTCCACCAAGATGAAGGTCTTGATAAACCAGCAAAGAATAAGACCACAACTTCAACCACAACAAAACTCTTGGGCCAAGAAACAGAAATTGAAAATATCCATTTGTCAAAGTTTAAAGATTTAAGGCAACATTTTCTATAGATAAAGCTTTTAAACTCTGTGTCAGGTACACTTGTTGGCACAAAGGCTACTAGTAACTCCAGGCAGCATCGCCCTGAAGGTGTAAGGCAGACAAGCTGCCCTCGGGAAGGAGTAAAGGTAGGCTTCCCAGGCTTTCAGTTTGGCACCAAGAAAGAGCTTCCCTCCTGTAGGACCAATCCCAGTAACAGAAGAGAAAGACGGCCTGAGCCTGGAGATGCCAGGGACAATGTTCCTCCTGGGCCGCTTCCCAGGACTGGGCTTGCAGTCATGAACAGGTGCCAGCCAAGACAGGAAAAGGGGGAGCAGAAGCGGAGTCCAGATTTCCATGGTTAGACACTGTTTTTACTATTTCGTATATCTTACAATTCTCAGTATATCATAGGTTGTGAGATTTATTGTACAACGACTTCATGCATAGGCACTGACATTATCTCTCCTTACACAGATAACGGAGGTGAGAGAGGACCCTCCCACGCCCCCCACCAGGCCACACAGCCAGTGCAGAGGGTCAGCTGTCTCTACTGGATGACCCCAGCCTCCAAAGGGGGAAAGGCCGGCAGTCTTCCGTCTCATAAAGTACATCCATTCCTGTTGTGTCCTGGCCCCCCCATCCCTTAGGCAGAGGGCAGAGGAGATGGAGGAATTCCAGTCTGACTTATCCCTGGCAGTGCTCATCTCAAGCCACCTCAAGATTCAGACCTGAGGGCCAACTCTGAAGTAAAGGGTGGGGGGGAGGGGGGAGAATGTACGCAGAGGACACTGAGCTCTCTTTGCCTGTCTGCTGGTGATACTCACATCCCAGCAGGGAATGAAAATGGCACAGAGTCAGGGTGAGAAGCCAAGCTGGGCAGGCATAAAGAATCTTCAAAGAAAGTCAGTCTAGAAAAAAAATGCTGCTGCTTTGCAACCAGTAGCACTGAAATGACCTTAAATCTCTTAGCTGCCCACGGTATTGTGGCCTGTCTTTACAAATTCAAATTTGGGTCCAGGCTGGAAGCGGCTTCTGTGAGGATTTTGCATCCTGAACTCTGCTTTTATATTCTGCTCTCCCTAGAGTCCCTTGCTCAAGGTCTCCTCCTCTAGTAAATCAACAGCAGAGAATGGCAGGGCAGAGAGGCTGACAACACTTGAGAAACAGCCAGTTTTCCCTACCTGTGAACCATCTGGTATTCCCCTTCCCTCTCTTTATATAATCTCAGAAATCTTAAGGGATCTCTTATGTGTGCACTGGAGTGAAAACCCATCTTGCTTTTCACAAAGCTTCGGACGAAAACGAATCCCGGTCCTTTTATATGCACTTGTAGCTCCAGGAAAACTGGGATCGCAGGGTAAGCAGGAAGCCACAGCCAATGGGAATGGTGTTCTGGCTTCTAAAAATAGCCCTCTCCTCCTTTCTCTAATCTGCTGAAAGCATCTGAAGTATTTCCTTTGATGGAGGAGCAGGGGAGAGAGAGCTAGGAGGAAGCCTGGGGCGGCTTGGTTTGCTGGATACTTACTTTGTGTAAGGAAATAGATAAGGGTACAGGACCCGCTGGCCACCATGCTGGAATAAAAGACCAGTCTGGCCGAAGAAAATGGCATTTTGCTTCCTAGAGACTTGAAAACAAAAGACATGAATTTACTGTTAAATTCAGGTTTATGCCAAGGGCCTTCGCCTGGATGGGGGCCCACAAAGCTAAAGAGGAAGCCAGCATGGAGGGGAGGCCACCTTCCCTGTTTGCTTCCTTTCAGAAAGCCAGGGCTGGTTCTGGAGCCAAAGAAAAAGTGCCCTCCAGAGAGTGGCCCACATCCAGGACCCAGGCCATGGGGGCGATGGCTGAGCACAGAGCAAGCATTCAGCCCTACTGTCTTTTCGGACAGAACCCAGCCTGTGTGCCAAGTCCTGCGCGGCCAGGAAGCACAACCACTTTGTCTCATGCCGGCTGGTAAACAGGAAGCTTATCCTTTTGTACCGATAGTTGGTCTGATGAGCCTACGAATGGGCCGGCGTGGTCACTGGCTGCTTTCTTTCAGATTTTGAAAAATGTCCCACCCCCTGGATGAGGAAACTGTGGTGATGAATGAGCAGATGGAGAGGAGCCAGCTCAGCCAATTCAGCACACCACACCCACCCTGGCCTCAACTCCCGACTCCTGAAGCCCGGGCGGGGTCTGGAGCAGCACCGGGGCCTCCCGTGGGCCCATCAGCCTCCTTCTCCAGCCATTTAACCATTTGCTCACACCTGGCCTGGGCCTTTCTGTGAGCTGTGAGATACTGGCCATAAAACAGAGGAGGACACTGGCTTAGGTCTGGGTCACCATTCAAATGCCCAAGGACCACACAAGTCACATAAATGAGAGCAGACACTGAAGAGTGAGGAGCGCATGGCCAAGGGAGAGCTTCCACCTGGCTCCAGCTGACAGTGGTTACGGGGGCCAAACCTGAATGGCTCTCCCAGTATTTTAAGAGGTCTTTTATGGGTAACTGTTTTAATTCTAAATGTTGACAACCAACTAAAAAAAAACCCCAGAAACAAAACGAAAAACCCAACAAAATGCCTATGAGTCAGATTCTTCCTGTAGGCTTCCAGTTCGCTGTGACTACGAACGCTGCATCGGGGGCATCCTCACCCTCTGTGAGATTTAGGTAAACTCCTCTGTCTTTGTTGATATTTCTCCAAAAAGAAATTAGATTTTGGACACAGGTGGAAATCCCAGTTTATATAAAGGGAAAGATGAAAAGTGTTTATATCCCCATTTGAGGATTTAACCTTGAATTTTATGTGCTTCTTTAGGACAGACCCTTTGATGCAACATAAAGGGGTCCAAGACACTGTCGTGCAAGAGAACTGAGCATAACACTAGTTCCTCCACCAGCTGGAGCTGTGAGTCACGGCATCTATATTCTCACCATCCCCTCCTTTACCTTCTAGGATACAGAGTGTAACAACAACAGTCTGCTTATCATTTCTGAAACCTATGTAGGCACATGAATCTTTAAGAAGACCCATTGGAGAAAGTTCCTCATGTGGATATTCTTTCTGGGAACTGAGAGCTAAACACACCCTCATATAGGGCTGAAGTTGACTGATTCTACACTAAAATAACACTAAACTGAGGTTTATGTACAGAAAGGATTTTCATCAACATATCAAAGTAGGGAAGATGAAGCTGTAGATCATCCTTGTATTAATTTACTTATATCCAGTTTTATTCAACTAAGAGAAGGCCACTGAAACCCCAGACACATGTAGTAGGATTGCTGTGACAGTTCTGGCTGGTGCTGGGTAGCACGTAAGAATAGTCATCAGACTTGAGTGTAGGTCATTTACAGCAATGTGATCTGGGAAAAGCCATTTAGTCTCATAATGAAAATGCTCAGAGCATCTCCAAAAAATGCATGAATCAGATCTTGCCTAATGTGAAGGACAGTTCAGGAGGGTGGGGCAGTGAGCGTGAATCATGGAGAACTCCCCATAAGGCTGTAGTTTCTAAAGCTGGCAGGAGGCCTGGGCGGGGGGAACTGTCCTGAAACGATCCGAAGAACAGCCACCCATCTCTCAGGTGAAGTTACAGTCACAAGTGGACACTAGAGACCAGGAAAAACCTCACAACTGTTGAGGGAGCAATTTACATCTCCCGTCTAACTTGAGAATACTCCGGTGGTTCTGATGGGGAACATG
Source organism: Procyon lotor (assembly GCA_028646535.1). NCBI lineage: Eukaryota > Metazoa > Chordata > Mammalia > Carnivora > Procyonidae > Procyon > Procyon lotor. The sequence continues at coordinate 82,513,829 of CM053614.1, read as the reverse complement.
GCCTCAAAACATTCATTACCTTTGCCACTTCACAGCACAGCTTTCTTGAAGATCATCAAAGGAAAGTTGCTCTGCAATTAGATAAAAGATTTTACATTAAAATCACTTTTCAAACCCAATTCTCTCTGATTTCCAGTTTTAGATAGCCAAAATTTATTACCAATCCAAGCCTTGCAACATGAATAAGAAGTTAGGTTTTAATTTCAAAACAAGCTTTGTCTATAAAGGGCCCCAGTTTCCCCCCTTTCTCTTCTGCCATATTAAGGAGAGTCAACAAGGCCTGCTGGTTTCCTGTGTGTGGGCTATGTAGCTCTTGCAGCAATCAGAAAACTGGCGTGGGAGGGGCAGGACCCACAGCAGGTGTTTTACCACATTTCCCATAAGCCTGGGGCCAGGCAGCCACCCATCGAAATGAGATGCCATCAATAGCAGCGGTACACCATGAATTAAAGACAGTTTCTCAGGGTTAAAAAGAAACAACAATGTACTAAGTCTATGCATAGACTTTAATATAATGATAATAAGTAACAGATCTCTCTTTTGGGTGCTTGGCACTTATATTCTAAGCACTTTACATACAATAATTCATTTAATTCTCCCAATCACCCCATGAAGTAGGAACTACTGTTATAATCCCCATTTTATAAATCAGTAACTGAGGCACAGAGAGGTGAAGTAGAGTGTGTGCCCAAAGTCTCAGGCACGTGTCTATGTGGTAGAAGTGGGATTCATACCCAGGCAGTCTGGCCCAGGATCTGTGCTTTTAACCACCACGAAACAGTGACTTTAAGATACCTGCAGATTTCAGAAATACTGAAATGTAAAAAAATAAATATGTCTGAATATATTCACCATGTTCAGTGCAAGGTCTAATTTGCTTTCCTGCTCTCTTTCATGATATGAAAATGGCAGGTATTTGTACTTTCACTCCTTCTTTTGTTTAGCACGCGGTTGCTGAGGGCCTCTTCTGGTCGGACAAACTGTGCTGAGGGGAATCTGGATGATTCACAAAAGGGCCATCAAGTACAACTGTGCAGCTGAGCAGGGCACAATCCTCACAGGCTGCCATTTCCAGGTTACACATCCTAGACTCCTATTTATTAAGACAGTTTTCCAATAGTTGGAAGTTCTGGAAAGAGGAAGGGGTGGGTACCTGTTCCTAATTTGTACAGGCGAGCCACAGCCTGGTTAGTCAACCAGACATGTGCACCAGGAGAGGAAGTGACACCCAGGAGCGGTTGACTCTGCCTGGAGGGGATCAGCAAGGGTTTCACAAAGGAAATCACTCAGCAGGAAAAGCAGCGAGACCGGCTTCAGATCAGTGGAAAAGGAGAGCAAAGGCCTAGCAGCAAACCACCCCCCACCCCACCCCAACCCAAGCCACAAACACACATCAGTGCTAGAAGTACAGGGGAGTGGGAGGAGCTTGAGCCGCAGGACATTGGTAGGGAAATGGAGGCAGTTGTGCTAAGAGAGGCCTTCTACCCTGAGCTGCTGGGCTCTACTCCGAAGATGAGGGACTGCAGACAAAAGGGGCAGCAACCAGCAGGACCACTCGGAAGACCTAGGACAGTGAAGCCGAGAGCTAACACTGAGGTAGGAAGAGTATATCAAAAAGACAGTTTCTTAAAATATTTATTTACCAATTGGTACATGAGCTCATTCTCAAAAGGATGGTAGGGCTAACAAGGAAGCATGTTTTAGAAGAAAAGAAAAAAGATGAATGAGAAAATGAAGCCAAATAGAAAATAATTTTAAGAAAAGAAATGCAGCTGAGGTAAAGTCCGTGCACGAAATTACATTCTCTGATGCACTAGACATTTCTTCAAGGTAGCAAAGATTTGACAACAGAACTTCCTATCTGCTCGGCAAAAGGGGAATACTGAGCAATTACAAGGACCAGGGTGTCCATGGGGGTAATGGGAATCAGCAGCTGAGGAGGAATACACTTCCTAATACAAAAAGCCTGAGAAAGATCTCTCCCATACACGCCCAGCAATGGAGAGTCTCTCAAGTGGCTAGTACTGCAAACAGCATCGCTAGAATTTTTTTTTTAAAAGTTCACAACTTCCAAAGAACTACTTTGTTTTATAACATCCTATAATAAAAGCCACAATCACAGTCCACAAAAAATATAACCAAGTGGCCAAAACAGTGAGGCCTAAGCAGGAAGCTCTTGATGGGCTACCTTGACTCAAAGGAGAAATGAGGCAGTCATGACTGACCTGGTCTCTCTGGGTGTGACAGTGAGGTGAGGGACCTGGGAGTGGGGTTGGCAGGGGGGAGAACGGGGACTCAGCCCCAGCTCATTTTCAATCAGCTTCAGTTTACCTGCCTCATCAGTTGTTTTGAAGAAAGCGTTCAGCAGCCCCCAACCTCAGACACAAAAAATGCAAAAAGGCGTGATGGAAAACTAGAGCTAGATGTTAGGCTACCCAGGATTGTTCATTTTAGAACTAAGCTTTTGAGAACTGAAAAATTTTAAATTTGATGTGAAAATCTGAAAGAAACTCAAATTCAATTACTAATACATAGTTAAGAGAAGATTTTTTGCTTTAAATAAGAGGCAAGGGTGGTGACACATTTTGAAAATAAGTTGGTTAGCCACAAGAAAGTAGAACAAAGTACAAGCAAGCTCTCCTCAGAAAGCAGTCTTAGTAGCTCTGCTCTGACACACAAAGGGTGACTTGGGCCCCCAAAGGCCAATGGCTTGCAAACTTTCTAGAAGCAAAGGGCAATCTGTGAAACAGATGCTGGCAGACCTGCTCAAGCCAGCACAGGGCTGGAGGGCCCTCCTGTCTGCCTCCCTTCGAGCCCCCAACCAGATGAAGGTCTGCAGGAAGTATCATGAGGGGGATAAACAGAAGCAGCCAGAGGGTTCAAGCCACAGGCAGGATCTGACCAGGGAAGCATGAAAGCAGTCTGCTGGTACAATCTCAAGCTGGGCTGCACATCAGAATCATCTGAACAGCTTCAGAAAAAATCCCCCCAAACAAAAACAGATGTCTAGGCCACTCCCCAGATCGATTAAAACAGAATCCATGGGAGTGGGATCTAGGCACACGTGTTTTTTAACCTCCTCAGGTGATCCTAATATGCAGCCAAGCTTAGGAACCAGTGGTCTACAGGAACAAAGCACAAAAAGTCAGCAGTGGCCTGAGGTTCAAAGGCTGGTCAGGTGATCCTGGGAAGTTAGAGACTAGAAGCAGCTCTTCTCTCCATGTCACACACACCACCTACCCCCATCACATCTTGAGAGATTTAGAGCCTATGGCAATAAATGGAATGGACTCCTCTTCCCAAGGATTCTGGCAAGACTGGACAAGAGGCAAACTACCCTAGGGGGCCAGGTCAGATGGTGGGAACCTCAAGTAGAGATCTGCCACTCTGTGAGATAAAATCCCGAGTTTAATAAAAATTGAGCTCAGGAGGCCCTCACATTGAGACAACCATCCCAAAACCCAGCTGAGGAAGATGGAGCAACCTACAGATAAAAATTCTTGATTTTTTACAGGCATTTTTCTCACATTGTGTATTTCCAAAAATCAGATTATGCCTTACAAGCTGAATCTCTGTAGTAAAGTGATTCTTTCCTCTACACCACCATCTCCAAATCGTTAAAACCATGATTACCTTAATATGTAAGCATTACATAAGGCAGCAGAAGTGGAGAAAGGCCAGAAACCTACACATGAACCCAGAGCCATGTGACCTTCCCAGCAAGACTATTACCATTCCATGGTTCTCTCTAACTCTGGGCTTTCCTAGGCGAGATCCACTCCAGGAATAATCTACTCGATCACTTATTTTCCTCTGGATGACATATGGCCGGCCTGGCTTGTCCCACATCTGAGTGACTTCTATGGGCCAGGCACAATGCAGAACATTTTATATGCTCTACTAATAAAATATCTATGAAGGGTAGATATTTTTGCCTTTTTGGAGCTAGGAAAAAAGCCTCAGGAAAGGTTCTGAAACAGCTCATCTGTTCCACAGCAGAGCTATTGCATGCCTCTGTCTGATCCCAGAGGCCACATTTTTTTTTTCCACTAAGTAACAAAACTATGTTACAGACCATAGGTTTCAGAACAATGAGCTTCCCATTTGGTGGTATGTGCTGTCCAAGAGCCACTCTACAAGTTCCCATGTGCCCTCCGCAGGAAGCAAGCAAATCATCACTATCCTGGGAAATAGTTTAATCAATATATCTCCAAGTTATAATTTTAGGGCTCAAGACAAAACAAAGACCTATAAAATCTATTTAGAGACTACAGGTGGAGGAGGAGAGACAGATACTCCCTGTTTGTTGAATGACACTGTCCATTGCTACTACCCCCTGAGGATTACATATCCTTCCAGCCTTTCTAAATCAAACCATGAGGGGTAGGGGAAGAGAAGGGACAGAATCAATGCTAAGAAAAGAGAGATGGAAAAAAAAAAATAAGTTAAGAAGAACTGAAATTAGGATGAAAGGATAACAAAATCAAAAAGACAAAAATACAGAAAAAAAATAAGATTTTAAGAAAAAAGTATGAATAGTAAAATTAAGAAATAAAAGAAGGTACACTTTTAAAAATTATTATATTTGAGATAAAGAAGACAAAAAAGCTAATACCAAAGAACAAAAAGACAAAAGCATGGGAGTAAATACATGAGATTAAGAAAAAATTAAAAGAACTTAAATGTTCTTACCAAAAAAAAAAAAAAAAAGTGAGGTGATGTATTTATTAATTACCTTGATGGAGGACTCCTTTCACAGTATATATGCATATAAAATCATTACAATGTACACTTTAAGTATCTTACAATTTTGTCAATTATACCTCAACAAAAAGAGGTCATGATGTTGACAGGAGGCCACTAGGGTGGAGCTCTAATCTAATGTGACTGGTGTCCTTAGAAAAAGAGGAAGAGCACAGAAAAAAACATGTGAAGAGGCAGTAGGAGGGCCATCTACAAGCCAAGAAAAGAAGCCTCAGTAGAAACCAAACCTGCCAACACCTTGGTCTTACACTTATAGCCTCCAGAACTGTGTGAAAAAAATTTGTTTAAGCACCCACCTCCACAAAAGACTAAGAAGTTACGCATTAAAAACATTAAGCATCTGACATTACTGCCAGATTTTTTACGTAGTTTTGGCTTTCAAGTCTTAGAATAACTGAACGCTTCTAACAGAAAATCTTCCTACAACATTTTATTTTCTTATTTAAATTCAATGGTCCAACATACGTCACTAACGTCATTAGTTTCAGACATAGAGTTGAGATTCATCAGTTGCACACAACACCCAGTGCTCATCATCTCATGTGCCCTCCTCAATGCCCATCATCCTATTAACCCATCCCACACCCCCGTCCCTTCAGCAACTCTCAGTTTGTTTCCCATAGTTAAGTCTTTCATGGTTTGTCTCCCTGATTTCTTCCCACTCAGTTTTCCCTCCCTTCCCCTATGATTCTCTGTGCTGTTTCTTATATTCTACCTATGAGTGAAACCTTATAATAATTGTCTTTCTTTGACTGACTTATTTCACTCAGCTCCAGTTCTATCCATGTCGATATAAATGGTAAGATTTCATCATTTCTGATGGCTGAATAATACTCCATTGTGAATATATGCCACATCTTCTTTATCCGTTCCTCTGTCAATGGACATCTGGGCTCTTTCCACAGTTCGGCTATGGTGGACATTGCTGCTATAAACATTGGGGTGCATGTGCCCCTCTGGATCACTAACATTGTATCTTCGGGGTAAACACCTAGTAATGCAATTGCTGGGTCATAGAGTATCTCTGTTTTTAACTTCTTGAGAAACCTCCATACTGTTCCCATAACCTTTTATTTGTAACATGCCGATCAACAGGCAAGCACCCTGGCATGAGTGACTTCCCTCACCCCTTTGTTTAAGTGGAGTTAAGAATGTTAATAAAAGGCTGTCAAGAGATACTCTATCAAGAGTATCTATTAGTGGGGCGCCTGGGTGGCTCAGTGGTTAAAGCCTCTGCCTTTGGCTCAGGTCATGATCTCAGGGTCCTGGGATCAAGCCCCGCATTGGGCTCTCTGCTCAGCAGGGAGCCTGCTTCCCCCTCTCTCTCTGCCTGCCTCTCTGCCTACTTGTGATCTCTCTCTATCAAATAAACAAATAAAATATTTAAAAAAAGAGAGAGAGAGAGTATCTGTTAGTGATTAGAGGGTGACCATGACTACCTGGAGAGAGACCCCAGTGCCAATACAAATAATTAACATTTTGAAAATATTAATATAATGTAAGATAAAAAAACATCTAGTTTAAGAGAGCACCAGACTACCACTTCGGGACATGAATTCATAAATCCCATTTAAAACGTCTGTAAAGAAACACAAAAGAAATGACAGAAGGTAGAGGCTGCTTTCAACAGCAACAATTTGCTAGAGTCTGGGAGAAATTTCTCTCAGATAACTAACCACCGTGTAAATGTAGACCAAGAAACACACCCATGGCCTCTGAAGGGTAAGAACCAGGAAATATGTGGGAAGAGGTTTCAGCTCATCAACTCTCTCCACTTCTACTCCAGAGTTGCTGGGTTGGCAGCAATCAGGAAACAGGCTGGCCAGCCCCACACTGGGTGAGTCCTGAACAGCCACTCTCCCTTCTCCATCCACAAGCTCTTTTCCTATATCCATTTGGAGACGCCTATCTTAATAAATACAACCCTGCAATAATTACAGGCAAGACTGGCAGCGGCAGCAATGGACTCCAAAAAGTAAAATAATGTGGAGAAAAACAATTTGGACATTTCACTGTTCATAGGAATAACTTAACTGCCTATGAAAACGAAGAGCAATGGGAATAAGGAGACATTCTTCTGAGAAAGAAATGGAAGAAATTTAGATTAGGACAGATTTCAAGGAAACTTGAAAATGCAATAGCAGAACCGATATTAGTCCAGGAGAAAAAGAGCAAAAGTAACACTGTGGAAAAGCTGAATACATAATGAGGAAATTACAGTCAATACTTGACAGAGTTGAAAAAAGACAAAAAAGCAGATTATGTTCCAGGCCCATCCACCAGGCTTACTGGCAAAAATTTTATATTACAAGAAAGAAAAACAAATAGAAATCAGTTCCCAAAACGTATACCTATAAAGAGCAATGAATTCCCAAAGATAATGGAATAATAACAATGACTTCCTGAGACACAAAGACTGTGCTTCAAGAAATCCACCAACAGCCAAACTGTGAACACAGAAGGAAAGCACTGTAAGTTTGGAGATTAAATATTATTTTGTTATATAACCTACACAGCGTTCCTGAAACACCATTTGAAGATACATTACACCTTTTCAAAAAAATAAACCCAAATTCCCTAGAAATAATGGTATACTTGGATTGACAGCATGCATGGAGGCCAATTAAAAATTAGTTACATCTGAATAATTATTATTTATACAGTTATCAAATGAATAGAAACATCTAGTATTTTTTTAAAAGAATATGTAAAATACTTAAATTGATATTATGGCCTAAACATCCAGAAAACTAAACATAAAATGTTTGTATAACCAAGCAGAGGGACTCATTCATCATAACTGAGGTAAAAATACTGTTTTTTGTCTTGATGTTGACAAGAGAAATTAGTAGAATTAAAGCATGAATCAAATTCACTAAGGGAAGTAAAGGCTTAAAGAAGCCTTTGCCATAGGAACAACATTGTATCAACTAGCATAATAAATGAGAAAGGTTTACCCTCACTGTAGTAGGTAGGCTCCAAAGATGGCCCTCAGTAAACCACACCTCCTCATTTTCACAGACCTGTCACTTGACTCTGGGCTGGCCCTATGAATCTCTTCAACCACCACAATGAGGCAGAACTCACGCTGTGGCAGTTCCACACCTCAGCTTTATTTAAGAGGCAGCTTCCAGTTCAGCTTTTTTTTTTTTTTTTTAAGATTTTATTTATTTATTTGACAGAGAGAGAGAGAGAGATCATAAGCAGGGGGAGAGACAGAGGGAGAGCAAGAAGCAGGCTCCTTGCAGAGCAGGGGAAGCCCGATATGGAACTCGATCCCAGGATCATGACCTGAGCCAAAGGCAGTGGCTTAACCAAATGAGCCACCAGGCACCCCCAGTTCAGCATTCTTGAGACCCCTAAGCTGCCATATAAGAAGTATGGTTACCCTGCTAGAGAGACCTCATAAAAAGACCAACAAAAGTGACCACTCGGTGAAGGAGAGGTCTGAGACTAGATGGAGACAGACAGACAGGTAGACAGACAGACAGATATAGATGTCCCATTGTCTCAACACCCCATCTGAGCCCAGCTGTTCCTACCAACAGGCCATGTGAGTGAGCAACCACAGACATTCAGATGACGGCAGTACTGGCGGAATACCCAGAGCAGAAGGACCATCCATGAATCATGATAGACAATAAATAGTTCCAGTTTGAAGCCAGCAGCTTTGAGATGCTTTGTTATGCACCAATAGAAAACCAAAACATCCTTTAAAAGCTTTTCTGAGAGGATTTTAAGAACCCTGTAAAATATACCTTATTTTTAAGAACAACAATTTAAAAAGCAATGAAAGCCTTAAAAATAGAAGACTAGGCATATTCAAACAAAGACAAAGCAGAGTGGAAATATTCAAAGAGAAAAATTTAAGGCAAAAAGCCTTTAACGGAGCCAAAGATAGACAAAAATAGAACAGCTATGATCAGCTGTCGGTGAGGTAAGGCCTCTCTGCCAAGGCAACATTTGAGCTAAGATTGAAGGAGTAATGTGAAAATCAGAGGAGGGGCAAATAAAGGTGGGTAAGGCCCTGAGGCAGCCACCAACTTGGTATGTTCGAGAAGCAGAAAGCAGGCTAGTGTGTTAAATGAGGGCCAGCAGGTAGGCAGGCTCTTCATCATGTACATTTTTTTAGGGTATCCTGGAGAGCGGATTTTATTCCAGGTGTAATAAGGTGCTGCTAAAGGCTTCAATTAGGGGATGCTGTAGTCTGGCTTCTCTTTCTTTTCTTTTTCTTAAAGATTTCTCTAAAAGGGGCAGGAATGGAAGCATTAAACCCAGTTATAAAGCTCCTGTGGGAGTCCACACTGAAGATGACGGCTGCTTGGACAGCTGGTAGCTGCGAAGATGCAAAGAAGTGAAAAGACACGAAGAATGAAGCAGAACTAACAGGATTTGCTGATGAATTAGATATTGGAGGACCAGTGAAGGAAAAGGCAGAATTTATCATTATAATCCTTAAAGCTCCTTACAAATACTTTGAGCATTCAAAATCACCATGCAGTTAGACTTTAGAAATGATAAAGAGTTTTGGTAGAAAGCTTTAAACAGCAACCTGTGATTTCTAAATCTGATTACTCATGAGGTCTCATCTGTTTGAAAAAATACGTTTCAAGGCCATTCTCTTGCAGACTTGAAAACATAACACAAAATAGTATTTTCTGGCATCAAAAACTATATAATGGACTCTGAGTCATAACCATTTTGCAAGTGGTAAGGCAAACCCTATTAAACATTTACTTCAGCATTTCTATTAAAAGCCTCCGTTTTAGAAAAACAAAGTATATAGAAAAAAAATAATTTGGTATCAGCGATTAGAAATGGAATCTGGGAGAACTGTGGTTGAATGTCCTTCCCTCAAACTCTCTCTCATCATTTTCACAGACTCAACTCTCTACCTGTTTTCCTTTTACCTCTCTGGCCAATCCTCTTATTGAAATCTATACCCTCTATCTGTTCTATATTGTCTCTCAGTCTGTGTTGTGGGATGAATTGTGTGCTCTGCCCCCCAGTCAGATGTTGAAGCCCTAATGTCCAATACCTCACAGAATATAACCATATTTGAAGATAAGGTCTTTAAATAAGTCATTAAGTTACAATAAGGTCTTTACAGTAGGCTCTAATCTGATAAGGACTCCCTTATAAGAGGAAATTTGGACAGATATCCATGCAAACTGAGGAAAGACCATGCAAACAGAGAAAGTGTTCCATCTGCAAGCAGAGAAGAGGGCTCAAAAGAAACCAAACCTGATGATACCCTGATCTTGGACATCTACCCTCCAGAACTGTGAGCATCATATATATATATATATATATATATATGAATATATTTATTTATAAATATATTTTGTTGTTGTTGTTCAAGGCATCCAGTCTCTTGCATTTTGTCATGACAGCCCTCATAAACTAATACACTCCATATACTCTCTTCTGCCCCCACTCTGTTCCCACTCTAATCTTCACCTGCAATCATACTCAAAGGCTTGAATTTGGATCAACTAAGATGATTCTCAAATCTCTGTCTGTATCTTGGGGTGCCTGGGTGGCTCAGTCGTTAAGTGTCTGCCTTCAGCTCAGGTCATGATCCCAGGGTCCTGGGATCGAGCCCCGCATCGGGCTCCTTGCTCGGCAGGAAGCCTGCTTCCCCCACTACCATTCCCTCTGCTTGTGTTCTCTCTCTCGCTGTGTTTCTCTCTGTCAAATAAATAAAATCTTTAAAAAAAAAAAATCTCTGTATCTTGGTCAGGCATCCCTTCCGTGTTTTAAACTAAATCTCTATTAAATACTTACACATGTGCCCAAGTAATCTTCCATCTTTCTCTGCTTTATGTCAGTTCTCCCCTTCCTGCATTCCCTACAGTGGTGGATGGAACCAACCCAGGGGCCCAAGTAAGCTACCTGGGAATCATCTTTATAAAAACAAAACAAAAAAAGCTACCATGTATTTATTAAACATATAAAAGCTTTACATACAACTTCTTAAAACAACTAGAATTTTTATACTGCTGGTGAAATGTAAGTTAGTAAAAGCACCATGGAAAACTGTTTGGCAGTATCTATTAAGGTCCACATTTATGTATCCAGTAACTCAGCAATCCAAGATATATGTATCATAGAAAAACATACATGCATACATCAGAGAGCATATATAAGAATTCATAGCCATGTTTTTTATTATAGTCCCAAAACAAAACTCTCCATCAATGGCAGAATGAACAACAAAACAATGTCACATTTTCATATAATGATACACGATATAGCAATGAAAATAAACAAGTGAGAATAAACCTTAGAAACACGATACTGGGCAAGAGAAGTCTGAATTCCAGATGTTGCACATTGAGTAATTCTCTGTACATAAGATGTTTTTCCTCTCCAAAGGTTTTTTTTTTTATTATTTTAAAATTGTGGTTAAAAAAAAACCCATGTAACACAGTGACATCACTAAGATGGCAGAGTAAGAGACCCCAGTCTCCTTCCCCAACACGGAACAATTAGACAGCTATCCATGTACAAAAATAGCTGTAGGAGAGCTCAAGACTCCACTTAAAAAGCTTCAGCAAGAGAGTGGATGAAAAAGCCTGAGGAAAACCACACAAAAATGCGAAGAAGAAAGTTTCATTTTGCCCACGTCATTCCAACCCCCAGGCCAGCACTGCTTAGCGCCAAGAGGAACTCTCCCATGGGACAGAGTTCTCTTTGCAAGGAAAAGGAAAGCAAGCAAGATGAACACTAGCTTCTCTGGCCTTTCAGAGGACCTGTTCATTTTGCTCTGCCCAGAAACCAGCAAAGCTGACATGGAGAGAGCAAGGAACAAAGAAAAGGGCAGGCCTACCAATAGCAGCCATGTACCAGGAGCAACAGTTCCCAGTGCCGGCTCTGCAGAGGACCCCCGCAGGCTTCACCTCTGAGGGCAACAGGCCTTGTAGGTACTAGAGACCCCATCTTAAGATGAGGACCTCATCTTGGACAATACCAGCAGACTTTTCCATAGAGTACATCAGCAAGCTTTCACCCCTGAGAAAACCAATAGCTGGCACAGCTACAACGGATTCCCTCCAGATTTTGCCACGGAGATGTTCATCCACAGGTTTTCATATTCATAGACGACTGCCTGCGGTACCTTCTTGCTGCCTCGCCCACCTTCCTGCTGGAGAATGGGAACTGAGCTAGCAGCTAGCTCTGGCCACTGCACACAAGCAACCACCAGCCTAGGCCCCTGCAGCAGATCTTCACCACCGTGCAAGTACCTGTGGCCAACCCTTGCAGCCACCACACATGTGCATGCCAGCAGTTAAGGACCCCATTGCTGCTTGTGTGCCCCGATATGGCTCTTACTCCAATCACTGGCCTGCAGAGCTCTATACAGGCAGCCAGATCCCACAGCTGTGCACTTGCAAGCAGCTGGCCCCAACCTATCAAAGGCTTCCAATGTCATGTGTGTGCTTGCAGCAAGCCCCAGAAGCCACACAAGTGTATAGTGACTGTCCAGGTCCCTGAAGCTACTCTAGCACCCAGAGCAGGCCCTATGACTCCTGTCATCAGCAGGCACCATCATGCATACCTAAGACAGACCCCTATAGCTTCTGGCCTTGGCCTCATACTGGCACCCAAAGCAGCTAGCCCCTGCAGACTCACAAGGAAATACTGAAAGCCAGTTCTCTACAGTTGGCGCCACACTCTGCTGCAGAACCCCTGGCCTTGCCACTGCACGTGTATCTGCCACTAACCCTACCCACACAGGCACCTGCAGCCACCCCCCAAGGCAAGCCATGCGCAAACCAACTCCAGGCCCTAAAACTGCCTGCCCTGACCTATAGACTGTGTCTAGAGGCGCTGCTGAGGACCTCAACAGCCCTTGTAGAAGCTGCAGACCCCATCTACCTCTAACCAAGGATAATAGTTGTTGATGTAGTAGAAACCTGCTGCTTGAGCTAACAAGACACCACATACCCCTAGGCCCAGAGCTGCTACACACTCCTGCACTGCGCACCCCTGCACCACTAGACCCAGGTTCACAGCACACTCCAATGTGCCCCCACCTCCAGGTGAAGGTCTTCCCTTCTGAAGTCAGTCCATAAAATGTAGAAGAAGTGACTGCTTCTTCAAAGCAACACAAGGGTACAGCGACCACAAAGAAACAAGGAAATTAGTTAAAAATGGGCAAAGGCACGAATAGACAGTTTTCCAAAGAAAACATACTGATGACCAACAGATACATGAAAAGATGCTCAATATCAGCCAACATCAGGGAACTACAAATCAAAACTAAAATGAGATATCTTCTCATACCTATCAGAATGGCTAAAATTAACAACACAGGAAACAAGAGGTGTTGGTAGGGATGTGAAGAAAGTTCTCTCTACAGAGAACACTGTACGTTCTCCTACACTGTTGGTGGGAACGCAAACGCAAACTGGTGCAGCCACTCTAGAAAGTACTATGGAGGTTCCTCAAAAAGTCAAAAATAGAACTACCTTATGACCCAGCAATTACACTACCAGGTATTTACCCAAAGGATACAAAAATACACATTCGAAAGGATACATGCACCCCAATACTTATAGCAGCATTACCAACAATAGCCAAATTATGGGAAAAGCCCAAAGGCCCACTGAGTCATGAATGAATAAAGAAATGTGGTATACACACACACACACACACACACACACACACACAATGGAATGTTATTTGGCCACAAAAAAAGAATGAAATCCTGCCATTTGCAATGACATGGATGGATAGAGAGTATTATGCTAAGTCAGAGAAAGACAAATACCATATGATTTCACCCATATGTGGAATTTATGAAACAAAAATCACAGGAAAAAAGAGAGAGGTAAACCAAGAAACAGATTCCTTTTTTTTTTTTCTTAAAAATTTTTTTTAGATAGAGAACAAAAGCAAGAGAAATCACACAGGGAGAGGGAGAAGCAGACATGCCGCTGAACAGAGAGCCCAACGCGGGGCTCAATCCCATGACCGTGAGATCATGACTTGAGCCAAAGGCAGACACTTAACCAACTGAGCCACCCCAAGTGCCCCAAGAAACAGATTCTTAACTACAGAGAACAAACTGATGGTTACCAGAGAGGAGATGGGAAAGGGATGGTTTAAACAGCTGATGGGAATGAAGGAGTAAACTTGTGATGAACCCCAGATGTTGTATGGAAGTGTTAAATCACTAAATTAGACACCTAAAACTAATATTACACTGTATGCTAATTGGAATTTAAATTAAAGCTATTAAAACTTTAAAAAAAAAAAAGGAGACATGACACCACAAAAAGATGACAATAAACTTCCAGTAACTGACCTCTTCAAAATGAAGATAAAAAAACTGCCTTACAAAACCTTTTTAAAAACTGTTATAGTCAGAGAGCTGTAAGAAAACACAGATAAACAGTTTATTAAAATCAGGAAAACAATACAAGAACAAAATGAGAACAACAGAGAGATGAAAAATATAAAAAAGAACCAAACAGAAATTTTGGAGCTTAAGAAGTGCTGAACTGACAAATTTAATACCTTCAACAACAGACTCAGACAGAAGAATCAGTAAACTCAATGAAAAATCATTTGAAATTATCCAATCAGAGGACTAAAAAGAAAAGAAAGTGAGAAAGAATGAAGAAAGCATGCAAAACTTATAGGACATCATTAAGATAAATAAATGATGCACAGGGGGGCTCCTGGGGGGCTCAGTCTGTTAATCATCTGCCCTTGGCTCAGGTCATGACCCCAAGATCCTGGGATTGAGCCCCATATCAGGCTCCCTGCTCAGCAGGGAGACTGCCTCTCTCTCACTTGCTGCTGCTCTCTCTCTCAAATAAAGAAATAAATAAATGATGCATATGAAAGTCCAGAGACAGAAGCAAGAAAGAAAGGGCAGAGAGTTTTTATTAAAGATATAATGCCTCAAAACTTTCCAAAATGGAGAGAGATTTGGATATCTAAGTTCTTGAAGCTCATAGATATCTAAACAACTCAATGCAAAGATACAAAGATTCTTGAAGAAACATTATAATACAATGTTCAAAATTTGGAGACAAAGAGAGAATCTTGAGACCAGCAAGAGAAAAGATGCTTGTCACTTACACAGGAACCCCACAGGACATCAGTGGCTTTCTAAGCCAAAATCTTATAATTTCGGCTTAGAAACTATAAAGAGAGAGAATAAGATGATATACTCAAAGTGCTCTCGATTTTGTAGTGGTACACTTTGTCTCCCTTTATTAAGTCTTTTTTGTGAAGAAAAAAAGAAAAAAAAAAACTGCCAATCAAGAATACTTTATCCAGCAAAGGTCTCCTTCAGATGAAGGAGAGGTAAAGATGTTCTTAGACAAAAGGAAAGCTGGGGGAGTTATTCATCCTGAGATCTCCATTACCAACAATGTTGAACAGATTTTCAAGTTAAAAAATCAGGATGCTAAGTAGTAGTAACATGAAACACATGGTAAATTTAAGTTTACAGTCAAATTCAGAAAACTCCCATAGTGTAATATAGTGATTTGTAAATCACTTAACTCCAATATAAAGGACATAAGTATTAAAAATAACTATAGGCATAATAATTTCTTAATAGAAACACAATATGAAAAGACGTAAATAAAACAAAAACATAAAATGTAGAGGGAGTAAAAGGGTAGAGCTTTTTGTATGCAACTGAAATTATGTTGCAATGTTTAAAATAGACTGTTAAATATCTGTAAAATACATTATGGAAGCCCAGATGTCCATCAACAGATGGATAGAAAGAAGAGGTGGTGTGTGTGTGTGTGTGTGTGTGTGTGTGTGTGTGTGTGTGTGTAAAATGGAATATTACTCAGCCATCCAAAAGAATGAAACCTTGCCATTTGCAATGACGTGGATGGAACTAGAGGGTAATATGCTAAGTGAAGTAAGTCAGTCAGAGAAAGACAAATACTATATAATTTCACTGATATGTGGAATTTAAGAAACAAAACAGATGAACACAGGAGAAGGGAAAGAAAAATAAAATAAGAGAAAAACAGAGAGGGAGGCAAACCATAAAACTCTTAACTACAGGGAACAAACTGAGGGTTGCTGGAAGGTAGGTGGGTGGGGGATGGGGTAATTGGGTGATGGGCATTACAGAGGGCATGTGATGTAATGAGCACTGGGTGTTATACACAACCAATGAATCACTAAACTCTACCCCTGAAGGTAATAATACACTATATATTAACTAAGTTGAATTAAAAAAAAGATACATTACGGAAGGCTCATGGAAATCACAACCAAAAACCTACATAGGAACAAAAAAGACTTAATAAAGGGAGACAAAGTGTACCACTACAGAAAGTTATCATTTCAGGGGTGCCTGGGTGGCTCAGTGGGTTAAAGCCTCTGCCTTCGGCTCAGGTCATGATCTCAGAGTCCTGGGATCAAGCCCCACGTTGGACTCTCTGCTCAGCAGGGAGCCTGCTTCCCCCATCTCTCTACTTACTTGTGATCTCTCTCTCTCTGTTAAATAAATAAAATCTTTAAAATAAAAAAAAGAAAGTTATTATTTCACAAAAAAAGACAGAGAGAGAAAGAAAGGAACAAAGGCAGTACAAACAACCAGAAAAAAATTATAAGATGGCATTATTAAGTAACCACCTACAAATACTACTTTAAACATAAATGGGTTAAATTCTCCAATCAAAGGAATAGACTGGCTATATGAAAAAGTAAACATAATATACTACATTTATGGAATGTAGCAAAAGCAGTTGTAATTGGGAGGTTTATAGTAATAAACACTATATTAAGAAAAAGCTCCCAAAAAAACGACCTAACTGTATACCTCAAGGAATGACAAGAACAAGCAAAGCTCATGTTAGCAGGTAGAAAGAAATAACAAAGAATGGGGCAGAAATAAATGAAACTGAAATAAATAGAACAAAAGAAAGGCACAACAAAACTATAAGCTGGTTTCTCTAAGAGGTAAACAAAATTGCCAAAACTTTAGTAGGATAACCAACAAAAAGAGAAGACTCAAAATTAGAAATACAACAGGAAATATTACAATTGATACTACACAAATATATACGATCATAAAGACTTACATGAATAATTATATATACAAAAAAATAGATACTATAAAATAAATAAAATTTTCTTTTTTTTAAATAAAATTTTCTAGAAACACATAATCTACCAAGAATGAATTAGGGACAAAAAAAAAAAACAAAAACCTGAACAGACTCAGGGTGCCTGGGTGGCTCAGTTGTTAAATGTCTGCCTTCAACTCAGGTCATGATCCCAGGTCATGAGCCCCACACTGTGCTCCCTGCTCGGCAGGAAGCCTGCTTCTCCCTCTCCCACTCCCTCTCTCGCTGTGTCTCCCTTTCTCTGTCAAATAAATAAACAAATAAATAAATAAATAACAAATCTGAACAGACCCATTATGAGTAAAGAGATTGAATTAGCAAACAAAAACCTCCCAACAAAGAAAACCCCAGGACCAGATGGCTTAACTGGCTAATTCTACCAGAATGAAAGAAAACTTAATGCCAAAAAACTGAAGAGGAGGGAACACTTCAAATCTCGTTCTATAAAACCATAATATTACCGTGATTCCAAAGCTATATAAGCGTACTACAAGAAAACTAAAGACCAATACCCCAATGAATATAAATGCAAAAATTCTCAATAAAATATTAGCAAACTGAATTTAAGAACATGTTAAATGTTCTCTTCTATGATGAAGAAGTATTTATCCCTGGATGCAAGGATGGTTCAGCATATGAAAATCAGTAAGTGTAATACATCACATTAATGGATAAGAGATAAAAGTCACATGATCATATCAACAGATGCAGAAGCATTTCAAAAAATACAACATCCTTTCATGATAAAAATGTTCAACAGATTAGCTATCCAAAGCACACACCTCAACATAATAAATGCCATATAACAAACCCACAGCTACCATCATACTCAAAAGTGAAAAATGGAAAGCTTTTCTTCTAAGATCAGGAATAAGACAAGAATGCCCACTATAACCAGTCATAATCCACATATTACTAGGACACCTAGACAGGACAATTAGGCGAGAAAAGGAAATAAAAAACATCCAAATGAAAAAAGAAGTAGTAAAATTGTTGTTATTTTCAGATAAAACATGATTTTTTTTAATATAGAAAACTGCAAAGATTCAACCCCAAAATTGCTGGAACTAGTTAAAAATTCAGTAGAGTTTCAGGGTATAAAATCAACATAGAAAAAAACCAGGGGTGCCTGGGTGGCTCAGTGGTTTAAGCCTCTGCCTTCGGCTCAGGTCATGGGATCAAGCCCCACATTGGTCTCTCTGCTCAGCAGGGAGCCTGCTTCCTCCTCTCCCTCTGCCTGCCTCTCTGTCTACTTACGATCTCTCTGTCAAATAAATAAAATCTTTGAAAAAAGGAAAAACCCAGTTACATTTCACACTAATAAAACAACCAAAAAAAAAAAAAAATCCGGGGCACCTGGGTGGCTCAGAGGATTAAAGCCTCTGCCTTCGGCTCGGGTCATGATCCCAGGGTCCTGGGATCGAGCCCCACATCGGGCTCTCTGCTCAGCAGGGAGCTTGCTTCCTCCTCTCTCTCCGCCTGCCTCTCTGCCTACTTGTGATCTCCCTCTCTCTGTGAAATAAATAAATAAAATCTTAAAAAAAAAAAAAATCCCTATCCTATTAACAATAGCTTTAAAAAAAAACCCAAAATACCAAAAAATAAGTTTAGCAAAGAAAGGAAAGAGCTAAAAATGAAAACTCTAAGACTTTCTTAAAATAAATCAAAGAAGAAACAAATAGACATCCCATGTTCATGAACTAAAATAATTAATATCATTAATTGTCCAAACTACACAAAGCTGTCCACACATTCAACTTAATCACTATAAAAATCCCAATGGCGGGGCACCTGGGTGGCTCAGTGGGTTAAAGCCTCTGCCTTTGGCTCAGGTCATGATCTCAGGATCCTGGGATCAAGCCCCGCATTGGGCTCTCTGCTCAGCAGGGTGCCTGCTTCCCCCCGACTCCTCTCTGCCTGCCTCTCTGCCTACTTGTTATCTCTTTCTCTCTGTCAAATAAATAAATAAAATCTTTAAAAAGAAAGATCCCAATGGCATTCTTCACTGAAACAGAAAAACAATCCTAAAATTTGGGTGGAAATGCAGAAGACCCTAAATAGCCAAAGCAATCCTGAGATACGAGAAAAAAATAGAGAAATTGTATTTCCATATTTCAAACTGTACCAATATGGTTTGGCATAAAAATAGACACATAGACCAAGAAAATGGAATAGAGAGCCCAGAATTAATACCCAACATATAGAGTCAAGTAATATACTATAAGGAAGCCAAGTCTTTACTCACCTAAAGAAACAAGAAAATCTCTAATAAACAATCAAATTTATACCTAAAGAATGAAATAAAAAAGAAAGAAAAAACACAAAGTTAGTAGAGGGAAAGAAATAATAAAGATTAAAATGTAAATAAATGAAATAGACTAAAAAACAATAGAGAAGATTGATGATTAAGAGCTGATTCTCTGAAAAGAAACAAAACTGATAACCCTTTAGCCAACTCTCAAGAAAATGAGTGGTTCCAAATAAATAACATTAGAAGAAAAAGTTATAATTCATACCAGAGAAATACAAAGGATCAGAAGAGACTACTATGAAGAGTTACATGCTGACACTTTGGACAACCTAGACAAAATGATAAATTCCTAGAAACATATAAACTTCTATGACTGAATCATTAAGAATTAGAATATTTGAATACACTGGTAATTAAATTGAATCAGTAATTTAAAAAAAAACAACCTCTCAGCAAACAAAAGTCTAGAACCAGACAGCTTCACAAATAAATTCTACCAAACTTTTAAAGAAAAGTTATGACTATCCTTTTCAAACTATTCCAAAAAATTTAAGAAGGAATGCTTCTAAATACACTTTATGAGCCCAGCATTACCCTGCTAATTCAGACACTACAAAAAAAAAAAAAAATTACAGACCAATATCCCTGATGAACATAGATGCAAAAATCCTCAACAAAATATAAGCAAAATGAATTTTAAAAATACATCAAAAGGATTATACACCATGATCAAGTGGGATTTATTCCAGGGATGCAAGGATAGTTCAATATCCACAAATCAATCAATGTGATTCACCACATTAACAAAATGAAAGATAAAAAAATTAACAAAATGAAAGACAAAAATACAATCATCTCAATTGATGGAGACAAAATAGCATTTGACAAAATTTAACATAAATTTATGATCAAAACTCTCAACAAAGTGAATATAGAGGAAACATGCCTCAACATATAATAAAGACAATATATGACAAACACATAGCTAACATCATACTCCTCGGTGAAAATCTAAATGCTTTTTTTTTTTTTTAATGCTCTTCTTATAAGATGAGGTACAAGACAAGGATACCCATTTTCACAACTTTTATTTAACAGCAATTAAGCAAAAAATAAAATAAAAAAGAAAGAAAGAGCATCATTTGAAAGAAGCAAAACTTTCACTATTTGCAGATGACATGATACTAAGACCCTAAAGCCCCCACCAAAAAACTGTTAAAACTAACAAATTCAGTAAAGTTGCAGGATACAAAATTCAATCTGTTATATTTTTATACACTTATAATAATCAGAAAAAGAAATAAATAGAACAAAACCCATCCTAAAATTTCTATGGAACCAGAAAAGATCCCAAATAGCCAAAGCAATTTTGAGAAAGAAAACAGCTTGACATATCTCACTCCCTAGAGGTATAAAATTCTACTACAAATCTACAGTAATCAAAACAGTATGTTACAGGAACAAAACAGATAAATGGATCAACTGAAGTGAACAAATAACTCAGGGATAAACCTACATATATATCATCAATTTATGCAAAAGGAGGCAAGAATATACAATGAGAAAGTCTCCTCAATAAATGGCATTAGGAAAACTGGACTGTTAAATGCAGAAGAATGAAATTGGACCAGTTTCTTACACCATATACAAAAGTAAACCCTAAATGGATTAAAGATCTGTATCATAAAACTCTTAGAAGAATATACAGGCAGTTAACTTTCTGACATTGATCTTAGTAACATATTTTCAGATAAGTCTCCTCAGGGAAGAACAATAAAAGGGATTACATTAAACTATAAAGTTTTTTGCATAGCAAAGGAAACCAGCAACAAAATGAAAAGGCAACCTATTTGCAAAAGATATATCTGATAAGGAATTAACATCCAAAACATATTTTAAAAACTCATACATGCCAGTATTAAAAAAAACAATCCAATTAAAAAATGGGCAGTGGACCTGAATAGACATTTTTCCAAAGAAGACACAGAGATGGCCTACAGACACATAAAACGATACCCAACATCACTAATCATCATGGAAATGGAAATCAAAACCTCAATGAGATACTTATCACCTCACATCTGTCAGGACAGCTATCATCAAAAATAAATAAGTAAATAACAAGTATTGGTGAGAATGTGGAGAAAAGAGACACACATGCACCGCTGGTGAGAATGTAAATTGATGTAGCCACTATGGAAAACAGTATGGAGGTTCCTCAAAAAATTAAAAGTAGAAAATATCATACAATCCAGACATTCCTCTTCTGGGTATGTATCCAAAGAAAATGAAAACACTACTGCAACAAGACATAGGCACCCCTATGTTCACTGTAGCATTATTTACAATAGGCAAGGTATGGAAGCAACCTAGGTATCGACTGATGGATAAATAGGTAAAGAAGATGTGGTAAATATACATAATGGAACATTATTCGGCTGTAAAAAGGAATGAAATCTTGCCATTCACAGCAATATGAATTGACCAAGAGGGTGTTATGTTAAGTGAAGTCAGACAGAGAAAGATAAATGCTGTATGATTTCACTTATATGTAGAATCTAAAGAATGAAACAAATGAACAAACAAAACAGAAACACACTCATAGATACAGAGAACAAAGTGATGGTTTGCTGGAGTGGGGAAGGGGTTGTGATGGTGGTGACAGACCAAACAGATGAAGAAGATTAAGTGGTACAATATTCCCAGTTATAAAATAAGTTAAAAACAGGATGTAATGTACAACATAGGAAATATAGTTAATAATATTTTAAGAATTCTGTATAGTGACAGATGGTAACTAGACATTGTAGTGACCATTTTGTAATGTATATATTGAATCACTGTTATACACCTGAACTGGTACAATATTGTATGTCAATTATTCTTCAATAAAAAATAAATCCTAAAAATTAAATTTTAATAATAAGGTAAATAATAAAAATTTAGAAGGAAAAAACAAAAGATAAAATTGAGGACAGTAGTATTTCTGATGGGGAGGTAAAATTTTACCTCTACCATCTCAGAGTATTCAGCTGGGCCTGAGAATTAAACTGATTTAGGACAGACTAACAGGAGAAAAGCATATAAATCTTATTGCTATATGTACATGGAAGTCTTCAAAAGGAAATGAAGACCTAAAGAACTGGAAAAACCCAACTACTTCTATATTATATTCTTGTTATATTTAACAAGAACAGATAATTGTGGAAAAGTGAGATAGATGGCAGATATAAAGAAAATAGGAATTATTTTAACAAGGTCTCTTTGTACAGAATACTCAGTCTCAACTCCTGACTTCGGTGATAAGAATGTTTCCTCCTTGTATAGGGAAGGCATCTTTCACTTTGGGAGGTCAGAGCACCCTTCTTTGTACCTACTGTTTTTCAAGTGCTTTTAGCTAAAAATAATCCTTATGCCAAAGTGGCATATTCTCAGGTAGCATATTCTGCCACTCTTCAATGGTATTCTAGGTTCTCATATTGTTCTTACATTAGGTGATCCATTCACAGAAATCCGTAACTTACATATATGATACATAGGTCCTTCTGCATGTATTTTTATGTACGTGAAAAACATATCTTTAAAATATAAAATAATACTATATTAGCTCGGTGCCAAATATACAGTAAATGTCCAAGAAATATTAACTATTTTCAATGTGAGGGGAAAGTTTCTACATAATAGTAGAATTTAATCATAGTCTCTATAAAATAGGACCTGTTTTTTAAGGATAAAAAAGAACTTGAGGAAATAGATCAAAATGTTCATAACTTCTAGGTGATGAGACACAGGGTTAACTTTTCTGGATCTTCATATTTATCTGTACTTTCAAATCTTCCACATTAAGCATGCTTAAAATACTAACAGTGACAACAGAAATAAATGGAACAGTCAATGAATACAATGTCTCGTGTACATTATGAACTTAAATATCTGTCATAATATAAAGAAAAGTTATCTCATTTTTAAAATATTATCAGTAAACAATGAATCTTGGAACACTGAAAAAAAGAAAATAAAATTTAAATAAATAAATAAATGAATGAATGAATGAATGAATGAATGAATGAATAGATAGATATTATCAAACTACTAAATGGCTTTGCTGCACCATTTTATCCTAGCAAAGTCACTCGGAGATCAAGACAGGATATATTCTAAAGATCCCTTGTGCTCCTCTGAATGGCTTATTAATAGTTTAGCTAGCTCCTCACTTGGTTAGTTAGTATATCCCAAAGACATTGCAGAAACATAGCAGTGGGACTAAATAACTACTCCATTCTTCACTTAATCTCTCTGGGCCTACAAACTGTAAAACCCCAACAGTTCTGCTATAAAGAATAATGGAGATATCATAAAAACATTCTGTAATCTGTAAGGGGTAAGGCAGTTGAGAGTTGCTCATATCATCCTATATTTCTGAGTATCTTGGGGGTATAATCAGGTTTGTAACCCCAATGACTATCAAAGAGGTTCAATAATGGCTTAAGTATAATTTTTAAATGTGTCTTCCTTCTCCCCCACCCAATAGTAGCTCTAACACTTCTGTTTTATAGATTATAAATCTCCAACGACTAACATGGTCTTTGATAAAAATCAAAACTCTTCTTAAAATTCAGCTCTGGGTAACCTTTTCTTCTGTCCCATGTGTGTTATATCTTCCTAACAATACTCTGTTTTTACCCACAAGTAGAAACTGTATGAACTTGTCTTGGGTTCAGCATAATACAATGTTCGGCAAATTAAGCATTTTAATACACAAAAGGGATTTTTCTTGTTCCAAAAGTGAAAGCTCAATAGCTTTCAGGAGGAGTTGGGAGAAATTACCCTAAATACATAAAACTGCTGGTGATACTACCGTAGGCAAATCTGATGATAAGCCACTCTTTGTGTTATAAAAGAATGAACATAGCAACATGCTTTGTTCATAATTTCAGCCTGATGTAATCCTAAAGTTGAAGTGTATGATTTGTGACAAATGGACCTGAGTCAAGGACAAGATTTCCTTGATGAATAGGCTTTACTGAGTTAGTCACAGAGTGAGTAAATACACACAATTCAGTAATAGGGCTTATCTTCAGGATTTTTAAGGGCAGGCTTCCCATGACCACTCTCATTCCAACCCAGTCTGTGCTTTCCATAGCTGAACTATGGCATAAGTATTAGGCATTTTCAAACTGCTGATAAACTGACAGAGTTGCTTGGTTGAAGGTAATTTTAAAGGTTAAAGGTTATTAGCCAAGTTTATTCTTCAACAGATACTACACTTTGTTTTTCTTAGATACCATTAATACAAGAATAGCCCTTTATGTTTTTTTCTTCTCAACACACATGCCACATGACATTTAAATTCAAATACATGCCAGACTATAGAATAAGTAAGTGCATTCAAAGTAACACCATCTTCTCCCAAGCTCAAGGAAATGAGTCAAAAACTATTATAAAATTAAGTTTAAGTCTACCTTAATTTGTATTGTAAAAGTAAATTAATGATAAACTTAATCCAATTCCTAGATTTAACAAATTACCTGCTGAATATCTCATGATCATTCACTGCTCTGAATTATAAGGGGATGATGTCACATAGGGAAAGTTAATTACACATTATGGCAATGGGGGGGAGGTGCTACGGTACACAGTTCAAGAGAATTTACATGAAAAATCTTATCAAGGAATCTTACAATAAATTTGAATAAAGCCAATCAGTGGCTCACTTGCACAACTGAAATAAAATAATTAATGTACTGCTGTTGATTCCTTTAATATTAAAAGCCCTTTAACAGATTTCTAAAAATTACCACCCATTAATATTTTTTATTCATATTGGAACCTACAATTCGAAGAACAAGTTTCCAGAACCTTTTTTGTGTGGGAGTTGGGAGAAGCCATTCAAAACAGATAGTAATTCTTTCTACCACATGTACTTTATCTAAACTTACTGCTAATTCCTCTGCCAATTTCAAAGGGTTTGGAAAGACTAGAGTGGAATTGAGGCAACTAAAGAATCAGGCTAATCTAGAGACCCTCCAATGTTAAATCTTTCAGAATCAGATCCTTGGCACAAAGCCAGACAAACGCAAGCTGCAAACAGACTCGGTGGACTAAACACCTCACCCTTCATTAGACACCAAGGAAGACTGATGTTTCAAAGTGGTAAAGTTATTACTTGGGTTGTGAACAAATACCTCCTCATTAACAGTTCCTTAAAATACTTTTAGAAACTTCCAGTTTTACCAAAGAATTTCCATTAAAACTGGTTATTTTTTGTTAAAAAATAAAATAAAATCAGTATCTTCAAAAAAGTGTTGGTTGATACAAAGGGAAATTAAGAATACTTTCTATTTTTTTTTTTATACACTAGGTGAAGGCATGAAAACAGAGCTATATTTGTCGTTTAGAGAAACATTCTGGTAAATTAGCATCATTAAGTGTTACTTATTTGGAAATAATGATACAATAGAAATTTAAAAAAAACAAAAACTACTTCAAGAATTCAAGTCAAATTTTCATTCTGAATAAAATTTCAATAAAAAAAACAACTTGGGCTAGACTATTAAAACAACCAAACAGTAGGGAGACATTTAATGAATAAACTTCCCTGTTAACGCTTTGCCTAAGTAGACTTTTTCAGAGATACTGTGTTCTGGCTACTGAGTCTGGCTTTGTTCCTTTCAATAAATTAAAGAAGGGAAAAGGGGGAAGAGAATGTGACAATCACACTTAATCCACACCAGGCTGCCATATGTCACTTTTTGTCCTTTGCTGGTTCATTGATTATTCATGAATTCACTACCTGAAAAGTGCTAAATTTATCTTTACAGCCACAAAGCTGTCAATTTAGTTTCAAGCAAGCCTGTCTTTATTTTCAAAGAAATGCACAGTTTGCACAAAAAAAAGGGTCTTGTATATATGACACCGCCCTATGCTACAATACAAATATTAAAAAAAAACAAAACAAAAACCACACTGTTAAGTGAGTTACCATGTTGGTCCCAGCCTGAGCCTTATTATTATTATTTTTAAGACTTTTACATCAAAAGAAAAATGAAGCAGTCTCAGCTTTTAGAGCCTTTGGCCTCTATGGATTTCCACAAAGGCCCTGAATCCTGCTCCCTGTATTTTGTTATCAATGGTCTTACTGTTTCCTTTCTTTTATTCTTTTATACATGTTTGTTTCTGGCAAGTTTACTCTGCTATTAACTTACCTGCTTAAAGCTACCTGAGTTTCAAGCACTGCTTCCTTGGGATGCATTACATCAGCTCTAGCTCAAAATCTACCCTAGAGTTTCCTTTTCCCACAGACAGTCATCTCCATGAAAGATTTCACAGGTCATTCAAATTCCAACTTGTTTGCCAGCATCTAAAGAAGATACATTTTTTAAAAGTTATATAAAGAGACACTCAGCTTTTATCACAACCATACAAGAAGATAGGGAAAACAAGCTGGCCTAAAGATATTTTAAATACTTTCTTGATGGCTGTAAGCTTACAACTGTCACCACAAATCCATCATATTTTTATGGAGAGAGAAAGATCAGAGGGAGAAATATATTAAAAATATACTTGCATCCTAAAAATTCTTTGACTAGCCTGAGGAATTAAAAAGGAAAGTAAAATCTACACTCCAAAATTACTATCATTTAAAAATTTTGATAATAAATAATGCCAAAAATTAAATTGAATTTAATTTTCCCTACATGTGCTCAACAATAATTTTGACATGAAAGTTCAAAACATGTGAAAAAGGTTAACAATTAGTGATTGAGGGGAAAAGACCTAATCAGAAGTAGAAATTGCACTTCATAAATAGTTCCAATATATGATGCATTCCTCCATGTTTTATTTCAATTTATCCTGTGAGGATCCCCAAACTTAAAAATTTCTTTGTAGAGGCGTCTGGGTGGCTCAGTGGGTTAAAGCCTCTGCCTTCGGCTCAGGTCATGATCTCAGGGTCCTGGGATCAAGCCTCACATCAAGCTCTCTGCTCAGCAGGGAGCCTGCTTCCCCCCTTTCTCTCTGCCTGCTTCTCTGCCTACTTGTGATCTCTCTCTCTGTGTCAAATAAATAAATAATCTTTAAAAAAAATTTTTTTAAATTTCTTTGTAATTCAAGAATGTGATTAAGATCTATACCTCCATTAATAAGAAAACAAAGCAGAAAGAGCCTTGATATATCAGAACTCCACTATGATGATGTCATCAAATCCCTATAGTCATTAAAGCATGAGATCAATGTTTATGCCTAAGAAAACAAAAGAAAAAAAAATTCAAATACAGGTTGAATGTTTTCATGATTTAAAAAAAAATTAATTGCAGAGACTTATCTATGTCAGTGTATAATTGTTTTATAGGATTATCTATTTGCAAAAGTTCCTAGCTTATTTGTTCTTGACCCAATGCATCCCCTTTGTTCAGTCATCCAAATTAAAAACTTGAGCCTCTTTTAGCACCCTGCTTTCATTAGTCAGGACTAGGTACAGCTGCATATAGCCGTCTACAACAAGAACAAAAACAGATATACAGACATAGAAATGGGCTTTATTCCTACACACATAAATAAGAAGCCCTGATGTAGTCAGTTCAGCATGTAGTAGTTCGGAGTGTTAGACTCTTTCCCATGTGATGATGTGCATTCTCAACATGTGCCTTCCACTTTAGGGTCTAAGACATCAAGATGGCTGGCTGCTTGAGCTCCTGCTATCACATGTACATAATAGCCAGCAGGAAAGAGGGGAAGCAGGAGCCAATCCTATGATTTTTCTAGAAGTTGCATACAGTGCATCTACTTTCATCTCACTAGTCTGAATTTAGTGATACGGTCCTATCTACTTACTAACTGGAAAATACATTCTTTACACTGATGAAAAAATATGTCCAGCTAAAAATTAGGGTTCCCTTGTACAAAAGAAAAAGAAACTGAAAGCTAGGACTGGCACAGTCGCAGTCTCTGATACTTCTCTCTTACTTTACATATCCAAGTCCCCTCAGTACTTTATCATTATTTAGTTAAGTCAACCTAATCAGCCTGGTTTTAATTCATCTCATCATTGCCTTTGCTTGAACTATAACACCCTAACTGATCGTCTTCACCTAGGTGGAAATCAGCTATTTCATTTGGACACAGAAACTAAAGGAAAATACCAACCAGCATTAGCAAGAAAAGAGTCATCTGGGAGGCTCTATGCGTTTTCCTTCAGGCTCATCATACAAGACATCTTAGTAAATGAAGAACTCCCCATTCTTCCAAGCAAAATTATTAAGTTCACTACAGAAAGGCACAGAGACTGACTAGCAACGTGGTATCTTTGTGTTTGTGGAAAATATTCCTGTGGTTTAGAGGTCAGAGATGAGGGTCTTCACAGGGCAGGAAATCAGTCTATTTTTCAGAAAATACTTCCCAATGTGCAGAATGTTGGGCCAGAATCAAAGAACTGTCAACCTAGAATTCTATACTCAGCACAAATACTTTTCAAAAGTGAAGGCAAAATAAATACTTTTCCAAATAACAGCTAAGTGAATTCACTGAAAATAGACTTACATTATAATTAATGTTTTTTAATTAAAATATAATTGGCATATACTCTGTAAATTTAAGGTACACACATGTTAATTTTATATGTTTGTATGTTGTAATAATTGCTATTGCAGCAATAACTAGCATCTCTATTATCAACATAGATAATATTATCTATGTTCACTGAACTGTGCATTAGAACTCTAAGACTTATTTACTTCTCATTGCAAGTTTGTATCCTTACCATCTGTCCAATTACCCCATGGCCACCCTGATCCCCTGGTAAATGCTATTTTACTTTCTACTTTTATGAACTTTGCTTTTTATTTTTTTAAGGTTTTATTTTTAACTAATCTCCACTCAATGTGGGGCTTGAACCTACAATCCTGAGATTGAGAGTCACATGCTCTACCAACTGAGCTAGACAGGCACCTTGACTTTGGCTTTTTAGATTCCACATAGTAAGTGGTATCATACAGTATTTGTTTTTCTCTCTGACTTATGAGAAATTTTAAAGTTTTTCTGGCAAAAAGAAAATATCAAATGGAAATTGAGAATTACAAAAGTAACAAGGCTTATGATGGCAAATATGTGACTAAATGTTCAAGATGATTTTTTCTCATTTTTAGTCTCTTTACAAGTTAACTGAAGTGATATCAGCAAGATGGCAGAATAAGAGTTTTCTCTGTCTTTCCAACAGAGAACAATTATGACAATAACCACTGTAGAGTCCTTTTCTGGAAGTCCAGGAGTCTCGCAGATAAGTTCTAGCACATGATCAGAGCAAAACTTCCAACAGTAGATTGCAGAGAAGGACAATGGTAGAGTAGGAGGATCCTAAACTTATCTCCTCCCACAACACACCAAGGCAACAACTGCATGTACTGCAACTCACTCTGAAGATGACCTGAAGACTGGCAGAAGAGTCTTTCCACAGCCAGTAATAGAGAGAAGGCCACATCATTCATATGTGCTATTTAAGAAATAAATAGATGAACACATGGGGGGGAAAAAAGAGAGGCAAACCATAAAACAGACTCTTAACTTTACAGAACAAACTAAGAGTTGCTGGACACGTGCGGGGGGATGGACTAGATGGGTGATAGATACCAAGGAGGGTACTTGTGATGAGCACTAGGTATTATATGTAAGTAACATATCACTAAATTCTACTCCTGAAACTAATATTACACTATATGATAACTAACTGGAATTTAAAGGAGAACATGAAACTACAAAAAAACAAAGGATAAGAGGGGCAGAAAAAGGGTGGGAAACTAAACCCCCTAGCCCAATTACCCACAAAGGAGAGGGACGTCACAAGCATGGAGGAGCAAGGGAATCAGGCCCCACACTGGCACCCCTTGCCCTGGGGACCCATACTAGGAAGACAAATCCCCCTACAATATGGCTTTAAAAAATCATCAAGGCTTAACTTCAGGAGAGCTGGAATGCTATAGGATACCAAATCTCTGCCCTGAAAAAGTCACCATGCTAAGTAACTCAGCCCAACACAGCACGGAACCAGCAGTTTGAAAAGCACCTGGGGTATACAGGAGGGAGATTTACTGATGAAATTTAGGATATATGACAGAGTGGTAGAGATCAGCAGGATCTTTTTCTAGGTACAGAAGTGCTGGTGGATTCCATTTTTCTTGCCCTCCTCCAGCCTAGATAGCCAGATGCTTGGAGATCCAGTTCTGACATTTTCCATCTACCTTGCTAGCACCTTTTGCCTCACCCAACCGACCCAACAAGCATGTACTCCTCCAAAGTGGGTCCCATCCTACCGCACTCAATGGGAAGCCCCGGTCGGATCAGCATCCTCCCAACTCCTGCCCTAGAGGGTGGGGGAGCTAACCCCACACACTAGCACACCCACAGTGGCTACAACAGGGCTACTAAGCCAGCTGTGAATGGACTAAGATCTGCTCACTACTGTACCTGCAGCAGCCACTTATATGTGGAATCTAAAAAACAAAACAAATTAATAAACAAACAACAACAACAAAGAAAAAAAGACTCAGAGAACAAACTAGTGGTTGCCAGAGGAGAAAGGGTTGGGGAT
The DNA here is from genome assembly GCA_028646535.1 of Procyon lotor. Lineage (NCBI taxonomy): Eukaryota > Metazoa > Chordata > Mammalia > Carnivora > Procyonidae > Procyon > Procyon lotor. Next base: position 82,483,117 of record CM053614.1, on the reverse strand, counting down.
ATAGGTGATAAATAAGCCAGAAATGAAAGGCACAGCATAGGGAATATGACCAATAATACTGTAATAACTCTGTAATGGTGACAGATAATAACTACATTATTGTGGTGAGCATTTCATAATTTACATAATTGTCAAATTATGTATGTCATAAGTCAAATGTCAAAGTACACCTAAGGGGCACCTGGGTGGCTCAGTGGGTTAAAGTCTCTGCCTTTGGCTCAGGTCATGATCTTGGGGTCCTGGGATCTGACCTGGGCCGAAGGCAGACGCTTAACGACTGAGCCACCCAGGTGCCCCCAATTTTTTAAAAAATCACACATTTGACTTATTGAAGAGAGTAAGAGGAACAGTTTCACTTTACCCACATTACTATTCCTCCAACATGACGTAGCTCAGTGCCAGAAAATCCTCTCACCAGCAATTTTTTCCACAAGGGAGAGAGAGAGCATGTAAGTGTGTGCCCAGCTTTCCCGGCTGTGTTGTAATCTGTTGTACTGCCAAAAGGCCCACTTCTTTCTTGCCCCACCCAGAATACTGAGATGAACTGTATAACTGAGGGGTAGGGAGGGGCTGACAGAATAGCAGAATGAGCTAAAAATGCATTCCTCAAAAAATTAAAAATAAAGCTACCCTATGACCCAGAAATTGCACTACTGGGTGCAGTTAACCCAAAGATACAGATATAGTGAAAAGAGGGGCCATATGCACCCCAATGTTCATAGCAACAATGTCCACAATAGCCAAAATGTGGAAAGAGCCAAGATGCCCTTAAAAGATGAATGGAAAAAGAAGATGTGATCCATATACACAATGGAATATTACTCAGCCATTGGAAAGGATGAATATCCAACTTTTGCATCAACATGGATGGACCTGGAGGAGATTATGCTGAGTGAAAAAAGTCAAACAGAGAAAGTCCATTATCTTTCACTTATTTGTGGAACATAAAGAATAGCATGGAGGACATTAGGAGAAGGGAAAAATGAAAGGGGAGAAATCGGAGTGGGAGATGAACCATGAGATTCTGGGAAACAAACAGAAGGTTTTAGAAGGGAAGGGGTGGGGGGGATGGGTTCGCCTGGTGATGGGTATTAAGGAGGGAACAGATTGCGTGGAACACTGAGTGTTACAGGCAAACAATCATGCAACACTAGATCAAAAACTAGTGATGTACTATATGGTGACTAACATAACAACAACAACAAAAAAAGAATAAAAAAAGAGCTAAAAATGTATCAAAGACATGGATCCTACTAACCATTTCATGGACTGAATCAGGAAACCTACACCTGAGGTGCTGGGGATGCCTTGCCTGCAATTCCTCCAACTGGCCCATGGACATCCCCAACACCCCACATGACTCACTCATACATCCCCGTACCCTCTGGCAGGTGCCCAGCACATGTCACCCAACCCACACTTAGAGTGAAGGGATGGAATTGTGTTTAAAGAGATGTATATGAAAGTATATACAATGGAATATTATAGAGCCATTTAAAAGAAAAGGAAGTCCTCTATTTGAAACAACATGAACAAACCTGAAGGACATTATATTAAGTGAAATAAGCCAGAGAAATGTGAATTCTGTATGATCTCCCTTATATTTGGAATCTTTAAAAAAAAAAAAAAAAAAAGAAGAAGAGTAAGTCTAACTCATAGAAAAGTGTAGAATGGTGGATACCAGGGGCTAGGGGTAGGGAAATGGGGAGAGCCTAGCCAGAAGGTACAAGTTTTCAGTTATAAGTTTTGAGATCTAGATACTGCATGGTGACTATAGCATATATAACAAAATGTATAGTATGGTGACTATATTGTATATTGCATAACTGAAATTTGCTAAGGAGTATATTTTAAGAGTTATCTCACACATGTTAAAAGGTATCTATGTGTGGTGATGAATGTGTTAACTTGATTCTGGGAATCCTTTTACAATGTACACATATATTACATCATCATGACATATACTTTAAATATATTAATTTTATGGGCACTTGGGTAGCTCAGTGGGTTAAGTGTCTGCCCTTGGATCAGGTCATGGTCCCACGGTCCTGGGATCGAGCTCAACAGGCTCCTGGCTTAGTGGGGAGCCTGCTTCTCCCTCTCCCCTCTGTTCTCTCTCTCGCTCAAATAAGTAAATAAAATCTTTTAAAATCTATTAATTTTGTCAATTATAATTCAATAAAGTTGGGAAAGTTAATTGGCTACCTAAATTTTTTATTTAATTTTAAAATTTTAATTCCAGTATAGTAAACAGACAATATTATTTTAGTTTCAGGTGTAAAATATACTGATTCAACAATTCCATACATCACCCAGTGTACATCATGACAACTGCACTCCTTAATCCCCATCACCTATTTTACCCATTCCCTTTACCCACCTGCCCTCTGGTAATAAACAGTTTATTTGCTATATTTGAGTCTGTTTCTTGGTTTGTCTGTTTTTCCCCTTTCGTAATTTGTTTTGTTTCTTAAATTCTACATATGAATGAGTCATATGGTGTCTTTGACATATTTTGCGTAGCATTATACTCTCTAGCTCCATCCATGTCACTGCAGATATGCAAATGAGTACAAGATCTCATTCTTTTGATGGCTGAATAACATTCCATTGTCTATATATACCACATGTCTTTATCCATTCATCTATCAAGGGACTTGGGTTGCTTCCACGATTTGCCATTGTAAGTAATGCTCCTATAAACACAGAGGGTGAATGTATCCCTTAAAATTAATGTTCTTGTATTTGGGAAATAAATACCAAGAAGCATGATTACTGGATCATAGAGCAGTTATATTTTTTAATTTTATTTTTATTTATTTTGGATTAAATTCAATTTACCTTACATATACTTTATTATTGGTTTCTAGGAGAGAATTTAGAGATTTATTAGTTGCATATAATAACCACCATTCATTACATCAAGTGCTGTTTTTAATGCCTATTACCCAATTACCACATCCCCCAAGCACCTCCATTCCAGCAACCCTCAGTTTGACTCCTATAGTTAGGAGTCTCTTAGGTTTGCCTCCCTCTTTGTTTTTATCTTATTTTTCTTTCCCTTCCCCTATGTTCATCTGTTTTGTTTCTTAAATTCCACATATGAGTGAAGTTGTAAAGTATTTGTCTTTCTCTGGCTGATTGATTTCACTCAGCATGATACCCTCTAGTTCCATTCACGTCATTACAAATGGCAAGATTTCATTCTTTTTGATGGCTGAATAGTATTCCATCACATATATACATACAACATCTCTATCCATTCCACCATCGAAGGACATCTGGGCTCTTTCATATTTTCGCTATTGTACACATTGCTGCTATAAACACTGAGGTATATGTGCCCCTTAAAATCACTATATTTGTATCTTTCAGATAAATACCTACTACTCCAATTGCTGGGTCATATGGTAGCTCTACTTTTAATATTTGAGGAATCTCCATACAGTTTTCCAGAGGGGCTAAAGTCTGCATTCCCACCAACAGCATAAGAAGATCCCTCTTTTTCCACATTCTCACTAATATTTGCTATAAGTGACCAAACCATCCATGTATCAAACAAACATCTATTGTTCCCAGACTTGTTAATTTTAGCCTTCTGATTGGTGTGAGATGGCATCTCATTGTGGTTTTGACCTGTACTTCAAGGGTGATGAGTGATGTTGAGCATTTTTTCATGTCTCTGTTAGCCATTACTATGTCTTCTTTGTAGAAATGTCCATTCATTTCTTCTGCTCATTTCCTTACTAGATTTTTTAGTTTTTTTGGGTGTTGAGTTTGATGAGTTCTTTAGATTTTGGATACTAGCCCTTTATCTGATCAGTCATTTGCAAATTATCTTCTTCCACTCTAAAGGTTGCTTTTTAGTTTTCTTGACTGTTTCCTTTGCTGTGCAAAAGCTTTTTATCCCAATCAAGTCCCAATAGTTCATTGTTGCTTTTGTTTCCCTTGCCTTGGAGATGTGCCTAGTAAGAAATTGCTATGGCCAAGGTCAAAGAGGTTGCTGTCCATGTTCTCCTCTAGGATTGTGACAGTTTCCTGTCTCACATTTAGGTCTTTCATCCATTTGGAGTTTATTTTTGTGCATGGTGTAAGAAAGTGCTCCAGTTTCATTCTTCTATATGTGGTTGTCAAATAGTCTCAACAGCATTCATTGAAGAGACTCTTTTTTTCCATCAGATAGTCTTTCCTACTTTTTGAAAATTAGTTGATCATAACATTGAGGGTCCATTTCTGGGTTCTCTATTCTGTGCCATTCATCTCTGTGTCTGTGTTTGTACCAGTACCAAACTGTCTTGATGATTACAGCTTAATAGAGCTTGAAGTACAGAATTGTGATTCCAACAGCTGTTTTTCTCTTTCAACATTCCTTTGGCTTTTCAGATTTTTCTCTTTCAACATTCCTTTGGCTATTCAGGGTCTTTTTTGGTTCCATACAAACTTTAGAATTGTTTGTTCCAGTTCTGTAAAAAAATGTCAATGGTATTTTGATAGGGATTGCATTGAATGTGTAGATTGCTTTGCATAGCATAGACATTTTAACAATATTTGTTCTTCCAATCAAAAACAATGGAATGTTTTTCTATTTCTTTGTGTCTTCCTCAATTTCTTTCATAAGTGTTCTACAGTCTTTAGAGTAAGCATCCTTTACCTCTTTCGTTAGGTTTATTCCTAGATATCTTACATTTTTTGGTTCAATTATAAATGGGATTGATTCCTTAATTTTTCTTTCTTCAGTCACATTGTTAGTGTATAGAAATGCAACTGATTTTTGTGCATTAATTTTATATCCTGCCACTTTGCTGAGTTCCTGTATCAATTCTAACAATTTTTTGCTGGAGTCTTTTGGATTTTCTACATTGAGTATCATGTCATCTATCAAGAGTGAAAGTTTGACTTCTTCCTTGCCAATGTGGATGCATTTATTTCTTTTTGTTGTCTGACTGCCAAGGCTAGAACTTCTAATACTTTGTAGAACAACAGTGGTGAAAGTGGACATTCCTGTAACGTTCCTAACCCTAGGGAAAGAGCTCTCAGTTTTTCCCCATTGAGATGATATTCCCTGTGGGCTTTTCGTATATGGCTTTTAGGATATTGAGGTATGTTCCTTCTAGCCCTACATGGCAGAGAGTTTTAATCAAGAAAGGATGCTGTATTTTATCAATGCTCTTTTTGCATCTACTGAGAGGATCATATGGTTCTTTTTCTTTCTTTTAATAATGTGTAACACACTGACATGTGAATGTTAAATCACCCTTGCAGCCCAGGAATAAATCCCACTTGGTCATGGTGAATAATCCTTTTAATGTTGGATCCTATTAGCTAGTATCTTAGTGAGAACTTCTGCATCCACGTTCATCAAGAATACTGGTCTGTAATTCTCCTTTTTAGTGAGGTCTTTGTCTGGTTTTGGGATCAGGGTAATGCTGTCCTCATAGAAGAGCTGGGAAGTTTTCCTTCCATTTCTATCTTTTTTTTTTTTTTTGAACATTTCAGAAGAATAGGTACTAATTTTTCTTTAAATGTTTGGTAGAATTCTGCTGGGAAGTCATCTGGCCCTGGACGCTTCTTTGTTGGGAGACTTTTGATTACTGATTCAATTTCTCTCCTGGTTACGTGTCTATTTGGGTTTTCTATTGTTTCTTGTTTCAATTTTGGCAGTTTATATGTTTCTAGGAATGTATCCATTTCTTCCAGATTGCCTAATTTGTTGACATATAATTTTATTCAAAATATTCTCTTATAATCTTTTCTGGTTTTTTAGTGCTGATTGTGATCCATACTCTATCATTTTTTATTTTATTTATCTGGGTCCTTTCTCTTTTCTTTTTGGTAAGTCTAGGGGTTTATCAATATTTATTAATTCTTTAAAAGAACTGCTCCTACTTTCAATGATCATTCTATTTTTTTTCTCATATTTCTCCATCACTGATTTCTGCTCTGATCTTTACTACTTCTCTTCTCCTGCTGGATTTAGGTTTTACCTGCATTCTTTCTCCAGCTCCTTTAGGTGTAAGGTTAGGTTGTGTATTTGACACTTTTCTTGTGTCTTGAGGAAGGCCTGTATTGCTATATACTTCCCTCTTAGGACTCCCTTTGCTGTATCCCAAAGGTTTTGAACTGTTGTGTTTTTATTTCCATTTGTGGCCACGTATTTTTAAAATTCTTCTTTAACTTCCTGCTTGACCCATTCATTCTTCAGTAGGATGTCCTTTAACCTCCATGTATTTGTGGTCCTTCCAAATTTCTTCTTGTGGTTGACTTTGTTTTATACTATAATCTGACAATATGCATGGTATGATCTCAGTCTTTCTGTACCAGATGAGACCCGATTTCTAACCTAGTACATGATCTATTCTGGAGAAAGTTCTATATGCACTCAAGGAGAATGTGTATTCTGCTGCTTTAGGATGAAATGCTTTAAATATATCTGTGAAGTCCATCTGGTCCAGTCCATATGGTCCAGTCAAAGCCCTTGTGTTTCCTTACTGATCTTCTGCTTAGATGATCTGTCCATTGCCATGAGTGTTAAAGTCCCTTACTATTATTGTATTATTACCGATGAGTTTATTTAATTTTGTTACTAATTGGTTTATGTATTTGGCTGCTCCCAAGTTAGAGGCATAAATATTTACAGTTGTTTGATCTTGTAGCATAGACCTTTTTATTATGATATAGTGTCCTTCTTCATTTCTTATTACTGTCTTTGGTTTAAAGTCTAGTTTGTCTGTTATAAGAATGGCCACTCCAGGTTTCTTTTGATGCCTATTAGCATGATAAATCATTTTCTACCCCCTTACTTTCAATCTGGAGGTGTCTTTGGGTCTAAAATGAGTCTCTTATAAACAGCATATAGACAGGTGGTTTTTTTTTATTTGTTTGTTTTTACCCATCTTGATAACCTATGTCTTTTGATCGGAGCATTTAGTCCCTTTACATTCAGAGTAATTACTGCAAGATATGAAGTTAGTGTCATTGTATTACCAGTAAAATCACTTTTCCTTAGATTGTCTCTGTTCTTTTCTGGTCTTTGTTACTTTCAGTCTCTCTTTCTGTTCAAAGGATCCCCTTTAACATTTCTTGCAGGGCTGGTTTAGTGTTCACGAGTTCCTTTAGTTTTTGTTTGTCCTGGAACCTCTTTATCTCTCCTTCCATTCTGAATGACACCCTTCCTGGATAAATTATTCTTGGCTGCATTACTTTCCCATCCAGCACATTTAGTATATCATGTCATTCCTTTTTGGCCTGCCAGGTCTCTGTGCACAGGTCCGCTGCCAGCCTTATGTGTCTATCTTTGTAGATTAAGGCCCTCTTGTCCTAAGCTGCTTTCAGGATTTCTCCTTATCTTTGAAATGTGTAAGCTTCACTATTATATGTCGGGTTGTTGACCTATTTTTATTGATTTTGAGGGGGCTTCTTTGTGCCTCCTGGACTTGAATGCCTGTTTCTTCCTCCAGATTAAGGAAGTTCTCAGCTATATTTTTTTCAAATAAGCTTTCTGCCTCTCTCACCCACTTCTCATCTTCTGGGACCCCTAATATCCACATATCATTTTGCTTTATGGAATTGCTGGGGCCTCTATGTCTCCCTTTGTGATCCATGGTTTTCTTTCTCCCTTTTTTCAGCTTGTTTTCCATCATTTTATCTTCTAAGTCTATGACTCACACTTCTGCTTCACTTATCCTTGTTTTTAAAGCCTCCATTTAGAATTGCATCTTTGTAATAGCATTTTAAATTTCAGCCTGACTATATTTTAGTTCTTTTATTTCTCCAATAAGGGATTCTTTAGTGTCCTCTATGCTTTTTTTCAAGCTTAGCAAGTATCTTTATATTTGTTGTTTTAAAATTTTAGTTCAGGGGCACCTGAGTGACTCAGGTGGTTAAGCATATACCTTCAGCTCAGGTCACAATCAGAGTCCTGGGATCGAATCTTCTGTCAGGCTCCTTGCTCGGTGGGGGGCCTGCTTCTCCTTCTCCCTCTGCCTGCAGATCCCCCTGTTTGCACTCTCTCTCTCTGTATCAAACACATAAAATCTTTAAAAATAAATACAAATAAATAAAATTCTAGTTTAGACATCTTACTTACATACATATTGATTAAATCCCTGGCAGTGAGTTCTACGTTTTGTTCTTTTTGGGGAGTGAATTTCTCAGCTTATTTTTTCCAGAAAAGAAAAGAAGAGAAAAAGATAAAAATGACAACAGAAAAAGGAAAACTTGGGGTGCCTGGGTGGCTCAATGGGTTAAGCCTCTGCCTTCAGCTCAGGTCATGATCTCAGAGCCCTGGGATCAAGCCCCGCATTGGGCTGTCTGCTCAGCGGGGAGCCTGCTTCCCCCTCAACCTCTGCCTGCCTCTCTGCCTACTTGTGATCTCTTTCTCTCTGTCAAATAAATGGACGAAATCTTTTTAAAAATTAAATAAAAGCTGATTTTAAAAAAACTATAAAAAAAGAAAACATAACAAAAATAAAAAGAAAAGCAAAAAAAAATCAAAATAGAACAAAACAAAAAACTAGATCCTGGGTGTGTTTTAGTCTACTTGTTAATAAAAGCAACTAGATCCCCAAATAAAAAATATATGTGTGTGTGTGTATGTATATATACATATGTGTGTGTGTGTGTGTATATATATATGAATATACATACATATATATGAATATTCATACATATATATGAATATACATATATATTTTATTCCTTTGCATAAATAATATATATTTATTATTATAAATAATATATAGACATATATATTATGGAATATATATAATAGGAATTCCTATTCCTATTATAGGAATAAAAATATATAGACATAAGTGTACTGTTTTAAGGCTGTTACACAAAATGATATATTACTTAATGATAAATTGATAGCTAGATATATATTGTAAACCTTAGAGTTACTGCTAAAAACTAAAACAAGAGCTAATGCGCCAACAATGCAGATAAATGGAATCATGAAAAAATACACTAGTAATCCAAAAGAAAGCAAGAAATAGAGAATGAAGATGAAATGCAGAAAACAAAAAGTACGATGGCAGATTTAAATTTGATCATACTGATAAAACTGTCTAAGGACTACAAGATAAATATAATAATGGATTAAGAAAGAAAATAAGATTCAATGATATACCACCTGAAAAAATTAGTTGGTCCATGACAATGTCCCTCAGGTTTACAAAAATATAGAATATCCTCCTTTTTCTGCCTGGGAAATGACAGTGCAAAAAGGAGGGCTCAGTAAGGTTCTCATTTTGCAATGGATCGAGAAATTTTTCATAAATTGAAAATTTCCCTGCTACGGGATGAACAAATAAAGAGTGTTGGAATTATGAATTCTGCCCTTCTGGTAGTGCTAACATAGAATTAGAGTTCCTTAAAAGAACATTTGTGTGAATTCAAGCCTCCCAGTCAGATAAAGAATTACATTAATTTGTAAAGGCTGGAGGAATTCAGTTGTCCAAACTAATTCACATCACACTGACCCACTGAGGCTTTTGCAAAATTGAGCCCCCAACACCAGTTAATTTTACAAAAGCCACTGGGCAATGAGAAAAAACCTGGTGCTGCATCAAGTCAAGGATTTTGCAGGGGTTAACACATGTGTCGGCCACATCTTGGCAAGTCAGGCTGCCAAATGTGCACTTGAATCTACTGAGCATGTCAGCCCAATAAAATAGGTAACCAGGCTATGGCCCAGCATTTTCCACCTCTGTCAAGTAAGAAACAAAATATGCATCTCACTGAGTTGCTTTCATAAATAGCAAAGCCACAAGCAGCTTCATTTATAGCCCTAAAGGTGGCTTCCCTGATAAACATCACAAGTGACAAAAGTAATCTCTTAAGAGTGAGGTCATGGCAATTACAAGTATTGGATCAGTATCTGACCTTGAATTCCTGAAAAGCAGTAGCCAATAGCAAAACAGTTTCACAGTATTATATAGCCTCTTACCATTGGTTGTGTTTTGTAAGCTAATGACAAATACTGAGAAGGTGTGCCCTGATGAAATTCATAGTTGATTCAGAGTGAACAGTCTTATAGTGGGTTGTTTTATCCAAGGATCTACATGGGAAACATGGAGTCAGGATGTGTAAGGGAAATCGAGGTAGCTAATGAAATAATCACATTGGGGAGGGTATGTGCTATTGGAAGTGCTGCGAAATGTGTAAGCCTGACAATTCACAGACATGTACCCTGGGGCAAATAATACATTATATGTTAATAAAACAAAACAAAAAAAATAATCAGATGATGCAGGAAGAGGGAGAGCCAAAGTGAGTGACTTTTTTTTAAGGAGTAGTAGAAGTACTTGTATTAGTTATCTATGGCTACTATAACAAATTATCACAAACTTAGTGGCTTAAAACAACACAAATTTATTATCTTGTGGTTCTGTTAATCAGAAATCTAACATAAATATTGTTGGATTAAGATCAAGGTATAGGATGCATTCCCTTCTGGAGGCTCTATGGGAAAGTTTGCTTTTTTGCCCTTTCTAGCTCATACAGGTTGTCCACTTTCCTTGACTCATTGTCCCTTCCTCCATCTTCAAAGCTAGCAACAGCAGGCCTACTCTTCATGCTGCTATCTCTGTAGTTCTCTCTTCCAATTACCTTTCTCAGAGATCTTGTGATTACATTGGATTCACCAAATTAATCCAAAATAATTCATATTTTACAGATAGCAGATTAGCAACCTTAATTCCTCTTTGCCATGTAACCAAACATGCAGAGGTTCCAAGAATTAGGACATAGACATCTTTGGAGAAGGAGGCATTATTCCGCATACCATAGTGTCCCTGGCAGCTTCCTTTTCTTCACTGGTTTACAAGGATAAAGCAATATTGGTTAAAGAGGAAAAACAGCACAGATTGGGAAAAATATGGGTAACCATTATGGTTCCAACTTCACACTTTTAACAAGGCTGCCAAGTAAACATCAACATTACTGCACACTGGATTGGCCCAAAACAGAGTGGCTGGGAAACATTAGTGCCAACTATCAGAAGCACAAAGAGGGAAAAGAAAAAGGGGGAAAGCAAAGTGAGGGTCAAGGTTCAATACCAGAGTCCAAAATCTGGCACTAGCTACAAGATCTTACTTAGACAAGTCACTTAACTTGCATGTTTTATTTTCCTCATTTATAAAGTGAAAAAGTTGATCTAAATTATCCTCTAAAGTCTCTTCCATGTCAAAATACTATGATGCAATGAAACAGGGGAGAAAGGAAAAAAAGACCGGAAGTTTACTTTCCTTAAATTTGAAACCAGGGCTTAGCACTTCATCTTCCATTGGGAATGAAGAATAGAAAAGTAGACTTTTACATTTTGAGGCCAAACAAATGATACCTTGGACACAGTAAGTATGTGGAAAAATCTGAATCTCCATGGCACTTTCATCACTTTTCAACTTAATCCTCTTAAGTAAAAACAGCCAACAGATGACATATTTGGATGAGTCCGATAATTAAAATACATAAAATGATAATATTATGCCATTAAGAAAGGAAAGAAAATTTCAGAAGGTTAGCCATTCTTTAGTGTTGGGCAGGAAGAAATGAGAAAAGTGAAGGAACTAGTTTCTAGGAAGTAGAAAGTGTCATTCAGGAAGAATAATTCATGAGTAATGAAATGGTAACCAAATGATCAATAAACACCTCAGAATACAACCCTAAAAACAAACAAAATTAATCAAATGACTGGCCATTCCAAATGATCTCAGAATACTAATTTTAAGATGATAAAGTACTGAAGTGTATTATGCAGTTAATTAATCCTTATTACACAAGAATAATGACCATATGTGAATACTTACTGATTGTAGCAATTTAAGATATTTGATATTACTAAATCCCTAGAGATAGTACCTAGACTTTTTTTTTTTTCCAGAAAGAATTGAGTATAATTATTAACCATCCTACATAAATTTACCAGAGGAACACTAAAAAGTATAAAAAATTACAGTCAATCTAAAAACAAAGGGAAATCCCCTCTAAAGTAATAATCTATAGATGTCTACTTTTTGGTCTCAATTAACACTTAAATATTAATAAAGTAGCTTTGTGGGGCACCTGGGTGGCTCAGTGGGTTAAGCCTCTGCCTGCGGCTCAGGTCATGATCTCAGGGTCCTGGGATCAAGCCCCGCATCGGGCTCTCTGCTCGGCAGGGAGCCCGCTTCCCTCTCTCTGCCTGCCTCTCTGCCTACTTGTGATCTCTCTCTCTCTCTCTGTCAAATAAATAAATCTTTAAAAAAAAAAATAAAAATAAAGTAGCTTTGAGAATTCAGAAAGAGGTTTATCTGAGTAATTTATATATTAATAAGAGACCTACAGTTTTTTTTATAAATGATTTTATGTTCTAAATAATGAATATGTAAAATAAAACTATAGAGAGCCAACACTTTAAGGACATTATAGCAGGAATTTAGGAATAGAGTTTTATAGAACAATCATGGAATAAAAGTTGTGGTTCTGGTGACAGTGAATTAGACATTTAGAAACTAGAGCCCTAAATCCCAACAATCTTTAAAAGCCTAGATTTAGGTGTACCTGGGTGGCTCAGTGGGTTAAAGCCTCTGCCTTCGGCTCAGGTCATGATCCCAGAGTCCTGGGATAGAGCCCCGCATCAGGCTATCAGCTCAGCAGGGAGCCTGCTTCCCCGTCTCTGTCTGCCTGCCTCTGCCTACTTGTGATCTCTCTCTCTTTCTCTCTGGCAAATAAATAAAAAATAAATAATTTTTTTTAAAAAGCCTAGATTTACTCACCTGTAAAATAAGAGATGCTAACATTTGAGAGGATGATAGCTAGTTATTTTTCATATTCATTAATGGTAAATACTAAGAAACAGGTATATACTATCAAATGAAAGCCTTATGATGGATAAGGAAATAGATTTATATTAAAAAGTGTTGGGGCGCCTGGGTGGCTCAGTGGATTAAAGCCTCTGCCTTCGGCTCAGGTCACGGTCCTGGGATCGAGCCCCACATCGGGCTCTCTGCTCAGCAGGGAATCTGCTTCCCCATCCCTCTCTTCTAGCCTCTCTGCCTACTTGTGATCTCTGTCTCTCTCTGTCAAATAAATAGATAAATAAATCTTTAAAAAAAAAAAAGTATTGTTAAATATTGCATCATAAAAATTCTGCAAATTACTTGTTTAATAGTAAACTTTATTTTTAGAGAAGTTTTAGTTTCACAGAAAAATTGAGCAGAAAGTACAAAAAGATCCCGTATGTCCTTGCAACAGCCCCCTCCACATATAGCCTTCCCTACTATCAACATCCTGCACCAGAGTGGGCCATTTATTACAATCAGTAAGCCTGCAGTGACAAATCATCATCAACCAAAGTCCATAGTTAAACTGTTTACTCTTGATGTTATACATTCTATGGGTTTTAACAAATGTATGACAATGTGTATCACCATTACAGTACCAGACAGAATACTTTCACTACTGTAAAAGTCCTCTGAGCTTTGCCTATTCATCCTTACCTCTCACTATCAACTGGCAACCACTGATCTTTTTACTCAAAAGACTTTTTTTAAAGGCCAAATGCCTACCTAGGACAGTGTAGCCTAGAGTTGGGAAGACTTGTTATAGGACCACATAATGTCCTAGGCCGTCTCCACTCACTGTCGTACATAACAATGTGTACAATGTGTATCACAGCCCATTTGAGCTATCACTATTATACAAGTAGTACAGGATAAGGAAACTGAAAAGAGTAAGAAAATATTCCACCCATGAAACTTAATAAGATATTGATGTATTTCTTTGTGACAATATTCTGATGTACTCATCTAATCTTCAAAGAATTTTAGAGAATGTGGTACAGTGTAAAATCAAGAAAGCAGTATTTTTTTAAATATTTTATAGTAATTTCTACACCCAACGTGGGACTTGAACTCATAACCCTGAGATCAAGAGTCACATGCTCTACTGACTGAGCCAGCCAAGCATCTCAAGCAAGGAGTATTTTTGTCCTCACCATTTTTTCCAGGAGTCTTTAGTATTTACAATGTCACTTTCAATTAACTTTTTTCTTCAACAGATGCTAAAGGAATAACTAAAATAAAAGAAACTGGTATTTCCTGCTCCTGACAGTAATAAAAAGCCTTCATCGTAATATCCTACCAGCTTTTTGTTTCTCAGCTTTCTGTTAAGAAAGGAAAACTTAGGGGCGCCTGGGTGGCTCAGTCATTGGGCGTCTGCCTTCGGCTCAGGTCATGATCCCAGGGTCCCGGGATCGAGCCCCACATCGGGCTCCTTGCTTGGCAGGAGGCCTGCTTCTCCCGCTACCATTCCCTCTGCTTGTGTTCCCTCTCTCGCTGTGTTTCTCGCTGTCAAATAAATAAAATCTTTAAAAAAAAAAGAAAAAAAGAAAAATTAAGTTCATTGTGTTGTACATTCTACAGATCAAAAATCCAGGTTTCTTTCTTTCTTTCTTTCTTTCTTTCTTTCTTTCTTTCTTTCTTTCTTTCTTTTAGCAGGGGTCAAAATACTGGAAATGAATAGTTGTAAATGCTAAAAGCAGACTCTGGCCATTTATATTTATTCAATATGTTTTATAACTAAGAAAAATCATAGTGACCACTCCTCAGGGGTCTTCCCTGACTCAAACCTGACTTACAGCGGTTTTGCAAACCCTAAACTCTAGACTTAGCACAATCAGATAGGTATGGAAGACCCAAACTGTCCGGGCAAACTGGGTGAGGCCCTATCACTCAGAGCATGTTTCCACTTGCCAAAACAACTCATTTCCAGTCAGAGAGGAAAAGAGCGGATGAAGAAGCAGCACAAAAGACCACACTGTTGGTCTCCAACTACATTGTGTCTCCAAATGCATTGCCAAGAGGCCAGTTTTCAGATTAAAAAAAAAAAAAAAAGGGTTTTCTTGGATTTTTGCAAACCCTCTTCTATGTATTCTCTATACTTTAAGAAGAAAAGAGAAAAAGTCACGGCTGGGACTATTTTGGTTTACCCTATAACCTAAGGCCAGTACACTTTTTTTTTTTTAGTTTCTTTTTTTATTATTTACTTATTTGAGAGAGAGAGAGAGAGAGAGAGAGAGAATGAGACCACGAGAGAAGGAACACCAAGGGGAGTAGGACAGGCAGGCTTCCCACAGCGCAGAGTCCGATTCGGGGCTTGATCCCAGCCTGAGCCAAAGGCATATGCTTAAAGACTGAGCCACCCAGACCAGTACATTTTGATATGAAATCTACTTTGTACTCAAGACAGGCAGCATAAGATCCTTTTTAATAAATAAATCTCCCCTAGAGAAGAGATGATTAATATAACAGGGGCACAAGTATGGCTTCTAGGTGCCAGTAATGTTCTGTTTCTTGATTTGGGTGTTCATTACACAATATGTGTGGGGGCCTACTTTTCAGTATTCACATAATACATCAATACAAAGTTCAAACCAAAACAAAAATCAAACATTTACCAACAGAATAAAAGATTCACAGGTATGAACAGGTAATTCACAGAAATTCAAAGGAAAGGGCCAATAAACTCTTAAAGATGCCCCTCTCCTCATGAACTCCCAAGCCCTTTCCCTATGCCCTCAGAAACACATCTGTCATCTTCAATTACTCATCCTTTTCTCAGAACATTCCTGCCTGGGACACAACCTGGGCTGTACATACATCACCTAGGAGTTAAAAAATTTACTTAAGCCTGAGCTCCACCCCAGACTGTCTGAGTCAGGATCTCTGGGGGCTGGGACCAAGGAAATGGTATATTTACAAGCTCTCCCTGGTGATTTTAATGCACAGCCAGGGCTGAAAGCCACTGCCAACTGAAACCTGGCTCTCTCTGCAACCCTCTCCAGTCCTGACTGTCTACATTCTCATACTACTCTTCCTATTAGATCTGGAGACAGGGTAGGTGTTCTTACTTCTTTTTGCTACTTCCAAACTACTCACGGGCCTCTCTATAATTCTAGCTTTCAGTCTCAAATTATCAGACCAAATTATTATCACTATCCCTAATGCTCGCTGCAGTCATTGACATAACACCTCCAACATCATTCCTTTTTTTTAAGATTTTACTTATTTATTTGACAGAGAGAAACACAGCGAGAGAGGGAACACAAGCAGAGGCAGTAGAAGGAGAAGCTGGCTTCCTGCCCAGCAGGGAGCCTGATGTGGGCTTGGTCCCAGGACCCCAGGATCATGACCTAAGCCGAAGACAGATGCCTAATGACTGAGCCATCCAGGCACCCCAACATCATTCCTTAAATATTTTAGTTCCTGGCCATGACTCTCTCCAATCCTGTTCTTATCAAAATGCATGAAGATCTAAGAAGTCAAAAAAATACCTTGAGACAAATGAAAAAAGAAAAATGACATGCTAAAATTTAGGGGATGCAGGGTGCCTGTGTGGCTCAATTAGTTAAGTGTCTGACTCTTGGTTTCAGCACAGGTCATGATCTCAGTGTCCTGGGATCAAGCTTTATGTTGGGCTCCCTGCTCAGCAGGAATTCTGCTTGTCTCTCTCTGGCCCACCCTCTGCTTATGCTCTCTAAAATATATAAATCTTTAAAAAAATAACAAAATAAAATTTATGGGAAGCAGGAAAAGCAGTTCTAAGAGAGATGTTCACAGCAATAACTGCTGAGCTCAAGAAAAAAGAAAAAATCCCAAATAAACAAGCAAAGAACACACCTCAAAAACCTAGAAAAATAAAAACAAACAAAACCCAAAGTTAGGAGAAGGAAGGAAACGACAAAGATCCGAGCAGAAATAAATGAAAGAAAGACTAAAAAGAAAATAGAAAAGATTTGAAAAGTTCAACAAAATTGACAAACCTTTAGCTAAACTCACCAAGAACAAAACAAGAGGACTCAACATAAAATCATAAATGAAAGAAACATTACAACTGATGCCACAGAAATAACAAAGAATCGTAAATGACTACTATGCACAATTATATGTCAACAAATCTGACAACTTAGAAGAAATGGATAAATTCCTAGAAACAAAATGTATGATGATTTAAATATCCACATAAATGATCCTTGACATCCTACTCCCCTTTCAGGGTCCACTCCTTCACTTGACTTCAGCTACTCATTCTTAGTCATACTCCAGAACTTCTCACCCATAACTTGACCCCCTGCACAATCTCAATTTCTAGCTTCCCACTACCCAGCCAGCCTCTGCCTTTTCAACTCACCTCTTCAAATATCTTTACTCTAATATTTTTAAACCTCAGCTCTATAATCCATTGGTCCTGTCACCTTTGCATTGTCCTTCACCCAAGTTAGAGTCCATGGTCCATTATTATAATCCCCCTCCTTTGAATACACTCTCAAATATCTTGACCCTCTTGCCATATCATGATCACCAGGCAATTCCCAATCCTAGATAAATCTCATTCTCTACCTTATCAGCACAGTTGCTATGGCCTTGTAATCACTGACCAGTTCTCTAGTCTCCTGAATGATCAAGTCATATATTTTCCTATATTTTACTTCTATATCTCCTTCTCCCTCCTTGAGCTAGCAGATGATTTTGCTTCCCAATTCACTGAAAAAAAATAAAAGCAATCAGAATCTATTTATCTACATTTGAGCCAAAGTACTCTTGCCTTCCCTTTGCCATCATGGATGAATGGTCTGTGTTCCTAATAAGACCAATCCCTCCACTGTATCCCTCCATCTCTTTTAATCTACTCAACCTCATTCCAGCAATTCACCCCTCTCTCTTATACATCAATCTCCCCTTATTATACTATTATACTATTAATATCAGCATCAAACACACTATAATAGCTCTTTATCTTTGAAAAAACTCTTAACCCCCGTACCTTCTTCCAGCAATGGTCTCATTTTTCTAATCCCTTTAGGAAGAAATTCCTCAAAAGAGATATCTATTTTTGTTATCTTCCATTCCTGTCATCCCATTCCTTCTTGAAAGCACTCCATCCTCGCCTTTATCTCCTTACTACTCCACAGAGACAGCTCCTATAAAGGTCATTAATGCCTTCTATATTGGTAAAACCAAATGTCAAGTCTCAGCACTTATCTTACTTGATCTGAGCATATTCAATATCGCCAATTCTCCTCTGAAACAGTTTCTACACTAGGCTTGCAGGACACTACTCACTCTTGGTTCTCCTCCTCCTTACTGAACACTCTCTTGTCAGTAAACCTCATCCTCTGACCTGTGAGTGCTAGACTGGCCCAGAAATCTTCTTGGACTTCTTTTCTAGCTCTGCACTCATTCCATTATCCGTTTTCATGGCTTTAAACCACTCTTCTTTGCTGACATCCATACTTCTCGCTTAGATTTCTTTGTATTCCGGACTCTTGAATCTACCTGCCTAGTCAACATCTTAACCTGAATGCTTAAGGAAGCATCTAGAACTTGCTTCTTCAAAATCAAATTCCTGATTTCTCTCTCCTCCTTAAACCTGCTTCTCCCATAGAACCCTTTCAATGAATGGCAACTCTAGCCTTCCAGTTGCCCAGGCCCTGAACTCTGTATTTTTACTCTCACATTCCACATCTAATACATCAGCATATCTTATTCACTCTACTTTCAAAATATATCTAGACTGTGAACACTCTTCACCACCTTCGTCCACACCCTGGACTAAGTCACCATCATCTCTTGCCTGAATTATAACAGCCTCCTAATTAGTCTCCTTGCTTCCTCCTTTAGCCTCTCTTAACTACAGTGATCATTTTAAGATCTAAATAAGATTACATCACTCTTCTGTTAAAAACCTTCATGTTTCATAAAGCAATCAAATCAAGGTAAAAGATAGTCTTTACAATAGCCTATGAGCCTCCCTATTAATTCTCTCACCTCATCTCCTTTTACCCCCTTACTTGCAGCTGTCCTGGTTTCCTTGCAGTTTGTGACTGGGTATTATATGCAACTAATGAATCACTGAATGTCACATTAAAACTCTAATGATGTACTATATGTTGGCTAATTGAATTTAGATTTCAAAAATACAGATTGTTTTTAAAAATCTCAAACATGAAAACTGAGACACAATTTACAAATGCAGAGGCATAAACTGGTATAAAAGACAAACCTCTCAATGCTATGGTTTCCTTACTTAATACAATGGAAAAATACTGAATACTTGCCACCCATTAATATTTATACAGAAACTTTGAGACTCTAAGGACAAAAGAAAATGCAAAACCTGCTTTATAATCATAGTGAAGGTTAAAAGAGTTAATGTAAGAGGTAGCCATGAGCCAAAAATGATATCTGAATTGCAGCAGAACAATTCTATTATGCTAATTATTTGTATAAATTGTGTTAGTGGCTGTGAGGTGTGAATCATCAGTAGTGTGTTACACTAGCACATGATCTTGGGTACCTAGTTTCCGAGGACATTAATCGAAGTTTCAATGTGCTTTAAAGGCCCATTACTAGTCGTTACTGATTAAATAAACTTTACAATTAGATATGACTAGGAGGGCACGCCAAGTATCTACTTCTATCACACATATGATCCATCTGCAAAAAGACTGATATATCCTTTCTAAAAAAGCATCTGCATATTTGAAAGCCACAACCCTTACCACTACCACTTTATATTAACAATTTTGCAATTGTCAACCAGAAAGTTTCAAATTCCCCAGGGCTTTATTTGAGCACTGCAGAGACATCTAGGGCTTGGGAAAACTCAGAATGGGGTGGGTTAGGGAAGCTACAATTATACCTTGACTACCTTCATCAGATTACAGGAGTGGGTGGTGAAGACATTGATGGACACTAGTAAAAGAACACACCTTACTTAAAGGTAAAGCCTGCATTCTGATAAAATTAGGATCAGTGCAGGAAAAAAAGGGATATACCCATCACTTGGTGAATTTTACAGGAAGCACAACAATGAGGAGTGCTTAGTTCATATGTCTCTAAGAAGAGAAATTCATGCTTTTGGCTGTAACCAAAGTAATTATTATGATTTAATTAGAAGTTCTTATTCACTTTATTAATTAGAGTTAATTATACCTGTTTAAAGTGAGCCATGGGATTTGCAAAGTCAAGCTGTTATTTGTTTAAAAAAAAGTGAAGACTTTTTTCTAAGTACTAATCAGCATGGGTGTGTTTTATATTTGCTCTAATACAGTCCAATCTTGAAAGACTGCCTGGACTTCCACTTGACTCTCTTTACCACAGGCAATACCACAATCACATGGCCACAAAAAAGGAAATGTTCAACAATTGTTAGGAAATGTTTTAATTGATTCAACATGTCTTCTATAGAAGCTTATTTGATATCTTATAAATAATACCATATCTATTTAGAGTGTTATTAACATCCCAATAGGTAATTAGCATATCACAGACACTATCATTTCAGAATGAGAGCTACCTTAGAAGATATAGCCAGAGGCATCTGAGAAATATATTGAAAAAAAAGTTAGGCAGGAGGAGGTGAATTCTTGGGGCAATATTAGAGTCAGCCAATTTTTCAAATATACTACTTCCTGGGCTTGGGACTATTTTGGGTACATTTTCAGTCTCCTTTTGATTCTTCATATGGTATATCTATGTTAAGTACATTAGCATATTTAAATATATATGTTTAACATAGCATATGACCTATAACATATGTTATAGCATATAACATTTAACATTTAACATAACAAATAACATTTAATATCTATATCCAACATATATAATTATAAACATGTAAAGGACAAGAGACTTAATTTCTACCTCTTTAGTGGCCCTCATGAAACAAAAATCAAGACTGTGCCAGCAAATCCAGGATGCTCTGTGATTTTAATGGATCGTATCCAAATTAGGCTCTAAATATTTAGTATCATTTGATCGCAAATTTATCCTTTAAACTGGAGAATAAAGTATGGATGACAAAAGGTAATGTAAAACTTCAAGTCAGTAATAATGTTCCAACATCACTGCAAATTAAAGCTTTTGGTAACTGTTGAATTTGGTTCATAAATACATGGGTTTCTGTTACCCTATGCTCTCCAATTTTGTGTATGTATGAAATTTCCCATAATAAAGAATGAAAAAAAGCAAGCTTCTGGAAGTAACCACATTTGTCTCACAGAAAAATTCTTTAGACCCACATTTTATCTAATTTTGGCCTCGATTTCTGGTAATATCACACACACACACAAAAAAAAACAAACAAACTGGCAAAGCAGCACTTGAACAGCTTCTTAAAAATTCAGAAACATCCCTATACATATATGTATATCTATGTATATACACATATATTTGTGTGTGTATCATAAATACATATATACACCTATATATGTATCTTCAACTTAAAATTTTATACTTTAATACTCAAGCTCACATTGACTTACTGCATTTTATTACAATAGTTCAACTTTTTAAAAATAGGATGGAAATATTCTTTACATTTACAAATGAAGTGAGTTAAGAAAAATGAAGGCATAGCAAGGTTGGCCTCTGCACCCAGAACACAGACCTTCCTACTAGATGCTTTGTAAACAAGTTAGGTATTCTCAGGCCATCAGAGACTTAAAGGGGTCCCTTGCCTCACAAAAATTGTAATATGAACTAACATTTCATTTTATCAATAGCAGTAATGAGTTTATGCTGACACGGCCTATCTATCTTACCTATCTTCATTCCTACAAAAGCAAGCTACAAACAAAACCAAAAAGTCAATGGAGACTTAAATCAATTACATTACTTTGAAAGAATCTTTTTATCAAAAAAAAATTCTCTAAATTATTTTTAAAGAATAAAATATAAAAAGCTCTTTTAGTAACTAACCAATAAAAGTCAAGAAGAAATTCATCTTTTTTATATCTTTTACTAGAAAGAAAATCTCTTTTATATAAATGCCTAGAGTATTTCAATTCAAAAGCTAAAAAGGTATGCACTAATAATATTAGAATCTTCAGTGATTTTCCTTTCTGGTTTATGCCTTGAATCTGCTTAAATTCTGGTTTAGGCCTTTTATTTACTATATGAGGCTTCTTAATTATTCACAGGTTTATGCATAGCCTAGAAAAGAATTTCACTTAAATTTAGTGGAGAAAATACAGAGAAATTTTACTTATTTTAAAAAGTGTGTGTGGAGGTAGGACTCAATAAGGATGACTTTAATCACCTTTTAATCATAACTAAAAATATTGGTTGAATCAAGTGTGATATAAATGACAACCATAAAAATCAATGTTTTTGAAATACTCAACAATTAGAAAATATATATTTCAAAACAATATTCCATTTGCAGTTAGAAGAATATAAATACTAAATTTTTTTAATTTAACAGAGAATATATGTAACTTTCATAAAACCACAAACCTCCTGGGTTACAATGAGGCTTAAAACAACAGTAAAGAAATGATAGCTATACCAGCAAAAAAATGATAGCCTTAACTATTTACAATTAAGACTTTTCTTCAACGAAAATTTATAAAAACAACAAATGTGGAACAAAAGTGTTTCATTACTTCTATCCTCCTTAAAAAAATAATACTGTTTGTGTCTTCACACGAAAAGTTTGAGCAGCTGAATTTTCAAGGGCAAAGTCACCTTTTTATATGTGTTAACACTGTTCTTATCTATAAAGAGTTTAAATTTTTAAGTATAGTATCAAACCCAAAAGTAATTATTAATTAAAGGACATAGGCAAGTGTTCACAAATTAGATTAAGAGGTTAGAAGTAAAATCTCATACTGAATATTTGCTGGGTATTATAAAGCTGGTGGTTCTTTCCTTATTCTTCTATTGAAGTGTAACTCTCAAAGAACACAAAACTTTAATATTCACCTTACTAAGTTATAACAAAGCAAGCATCTGTAACCAACATGAAAGACTATAAATAGAGCAGTGCCAGTATCCCAGCAGAACTTGTTTCTGCCTAATCATTAACCCCTTCCTCCTCTTCAAGGGCAACTACCATGACTTATAAACACTGGACCCATACAGTATGCATTCATTTGCACATGGGTTCTTTTGCTCAACATTATGTTTCTAAATACACATATTTTGTCATATGAACTGAATTTGTTCATTTTTATGACAGTACAATATCCCAAAGTAGTAACATATAATGATTTACTACCTATCATAATATTGATGCACATGCCTCCCCCATATGGAGCTAGGCCAAATTATGCTGCCATGAACATTTTATATACACATTACTTGGTTATACACATATATAGTATTTTGTGGGGAACTGAACTGCAGGGTCACAGAGTATATATACATTCAGCTTCTACAATGCCAGTTTACCAAAGTGGTACATTAACATATATTCTACATGCTCCATATTCCCACAAATTATTATTAGTCTGGTGGGTGTGTAGTAGTTGTATGCCATCATGGCTTTAATTTATATTCCTCTAAAGACTTGTGGTCTCAAGTAACTTTCCTTATTTTTACTGGATATTTGGACATCCTTTTGGTGCAGTACCTGTTCAAGCCTCTTACTCAATTTTCTATCAGGTTGTCTTTTTCTCACCAATCTGTAGTTTTACTTATATCCTATTCATGATTCATACTTATATTCATACTTTTCCTATTTTCCTATAATTCATATTTATATCCTATTCATTACTTATATCATATCCTTGTCAGAGAGCTACAAATATCTTTTCCTATTCTGTAGTAGTAGCTTGCCTCTGACTCTCTTAAAGTGATTTTGGATAAACAGAAATTCTTCATTTTAACAAAATTCAATTTATTATTTTTTCCTTTTAGGGTTAAAATCCTTTTTGCATCCCATTTAAGAAAACTTTTCATATTCTAAGGTCACATAAATATTTAACTATATTGTCTCCTAAATATTTATTGTTTTGCCTTTCACAAATAGATCCACAATAGACTGGAAATTATTTTAGGTGTGGTGTGATGTAAAACTTGATTCACTTTGTTCCATATAAATATGCATGATACTCTAGCACCATTTACTGAAATACTATGTTTCCACTGTTCTACTTTTCTCATAACTCAAGTGTCTATATTCACATGTGCTTGTTTTTATAGTCCTTATTTTGTTTGGTTGATCTACTGAACCAAGAACACTATCTTTATTAATCTAGCTTCATTAAAATCTTAATATTTAGTCAAATAAGCTATTCTACTTTGTTCTCAAAGAATGTCTTGACTCTTCTTACCCTTTTGCCTTTTCATACAAATTTACCTATTTCAATGACTATGACAACCCTGTGCGTAACTAAGTCTTACTAACCTACTTAAAAAATATGGTACAGCAAGCCTAGAAGAATGATACAACTTGTCTGAGGCTATAAAACTGCAAAGTCTAGATATGAACCCTGGAATGTCTTTGTGCAAAGTGTACACTTTACAAGACAATCTCTTGCATGCCTATAAACTAACACATGCAGAAACGGTAAGTCTAAAAATAAAATATACAAAAATAAAAATAACAATAAATTATTATTTTAATACCTACTTAACTTACTATAGGTAATGTTAAGATAACTAATTCTGTCAATGATGGCAAATTTATGATGAAATTGGTACTAACAGTAGTTTTAAGGGAGGAAACATTTAATTGACACAGTCATTCCTTTCCTGGTTAAATTAACAGTGAAACAGTGATTTTTACAGTTAAAGCTGGATTCTCCCGAATGAGTGTCACTATGAGGCTGGTAGGCCCGTCAGCTCACGGCCACCCGGTGGGGCTGGAGGGACACAGTCTTGGGAAGCGAGGACAGCTCTTCCAACTGTTCCTCTTTCATTCACATGATCAGCTAAGGTGCACACAAAATAAAATGTGTATTTAAAAAGGAATCATGCCAAGGACAAGATGAGAGAGGGTCCTTGCAGCAACATCGCAAAGCTCGAGAGATGCAGGGGCCCTGGGAGAACGGCTTTCTCCCAGAGCCGGCCCACTGGTTTTCTTTTCAACCTAGTCCACAGCTAGCAGCTACCTGCTTCTATAGAAGTACTGCCGCTGGTGGGACTGGTCTTGTTAGGGACTAATTGGTACTGACAGTACCAATTTTGTCAGTAAAAGTGAAAATTACTACAATCCTTGTAGAGTTCTGGAAAACCATTAATGTTTACTACTAACTAGGTGCAAGAGAACTCAGTGTCCTAAAAGATTCAGTTACTACCTGCTAATGTCCAATTGCTATAAAGTGGGTTATGACTAACTCACATTCGAAGGCCTATTAAGATGAAATACACAGATCTTTGGTAGGTAAAGGACAGAAAAGATTCATGGACAATTCCTAGATATCTGGCTCGAACAAAGCACATTCACAGAACTAATACACTATGAGCAAATATTTCTTTAGCAATTAGGCAATGTAGTAAATGCTTGACAGAAATGATCTCATTTTATATTTCTAACTCTAACAGATTATTAGTGCTGCCTCAAATTATAAATGGCAAAGGAAGTACTTGATATCAGATCTTAAGTAAAACCTTCACTTGCTAATGAGCCCTTTCTATCATTGCAAACTGCTAATATTCATATGATATTTGTTTCACAACTGAGCTGAAAGACCAGATTTTCCACTTGGGAATACGTAACTGACACTAAAACAACAGCCAGGCAACTGTCAGGGTTTCCTTGTAAATGAATGCAGTAAGTCACACGGGAGACTTTTGATATTACTGCCTCCAGCAAAGTCACCTTTGAAAACAATACTAGATTTGTTTGGTTGGTTTTCTTTTTTCTTTCTGGGTTTTGGTTTTTTGGTGGTTTTTTTTCCTTTGTTTTTTGGGTTTTGTTTTTGGGATTTTTTGTTTTATTTTTTTCCTTTTTCTCCCTTGATTTTTGGCACCTTTAAGCTTAAAGAGAAAAAAAAAAAGATGTTTAGACCTTTAAACACATGAAGACGACCATGCAATATCTCATGATATGCTTTTTACAATTCAACTTTAGTGACAGCAGAAACCCTGGAATTAGGTTTTTAACACAAGTAAATAAAAAAGTAAAACTAAGTATTACAGGATCATGAAAAGATAAGCAGTCATTTTGATGGTGGTGAAACTGGGCAGAGGAGAACAATTTCCTGATACACATGAGAGCATGGGAATTACATTCATGGAAAACATAGACCAACTTCATTCTGTATTGTTCAGGCCACATCAGTAATACAAGGCAATAACAACAGATTGACCAGACTAATGATTTTTACCCATGAGTACAATTTTACAGTGAATTCCTGGAAATTACAAATTAAATGGGTTGGAGGCAGGACCTAAGACAATACTTTTTTACAAGTTTTGAGAGAGTCCAAGATGGTGGAGGAGTAGGAGACCTTAATTTCATTTGGCCCCTGGAATTCGGCTAGATAGCTACCAAACCACTGTGAACACCTGTGAACTCAACTGGAGATCAAAGAAAAGAATACCTGCAATTCCATGAGCAGAAAAGTGACCACTTTCTGCAAGGTAGGAGGTGTGGAGAAGTAACTCTCAGGTGATATATGGGAAGACAAACCAGGAGGAGGGGGCTTCCATCAGCCAGCTACCAGCAAATGATAGAGCAGAGGAGCACAAAATCGCAACTTTTAGAAGTCTGCTCCAGTGAGGGACGTTGCTCTGACAGCTAAGCAGGGTGGAACCCTTGCTGGGACAGTGCGGTCTCAAAATCCTTGGGGTCACAGCAACACTGGGGGTGACTGAGTGTGGTAAAGCTCCCAGATATCAGAGCAGGGAAGCTGGTGGCAAAGAGTGAGCCCAGGAGTGGGCTCTCAGCTCGGAATTGCCATAAACTGTCATCCACAGCACAGTCAGGGTCATTGCTCTTTGAGCAAGGGCCCAACAGGCAGCAAAACTTGGGAGACTCCCCCTCCTTCCCCAGTAAGAGCAGCATGGGAGTGCACCACAAAAATTTGCTGGGTTTGGAGACTCCAAATGGAGTCGTATGCCAGAGATAAAAAACCTTGGTCACGGGCCAGGTAAGCATGGAGTGTGGCAGGATGGGTGGAAGACAGGAGTAACTGGATGCTTTTCCCTGAGGGCTCACTGCAGAGTGGGGCCCTCAAGCTCTGGGATTCTGGGCCAGAGATCAGGAGATTAGGCTGCCACTTTCATTCTCATCCTCTAAAGCTATGCAGAAAGCCTTCAGGGAATAAAAGCTATAGAGAGAGCAAACTGGAGCAGATTACTTAACCCAGTCCCCTGACAAGAGTGATGCAATTCTGCCTGGGGCAAAGAGATTTGAGAATCACTGCAACAGGACCCTCTCCCAGAAGATCAGTAAGAACATCTAGCCAAGACCAAGTTTACCAATCAATGAGAACTGCAAAACTTCAGCCTAGGGTAATATAGCACATAGAATTTATGGCTTTTCCCCGATGATTCTTTAGTCTTTCAACTTTAATTTTTTTTTAATTTTCTTTATTTTTCCTTTTTTAAAAATCTTTCTCCTTTCCTTTTTCAAACAACTTCTAATCTTATCAATTCCTTTCTTAAAACTTTTTAATTTTCATTTTTACAGTCATATTCTAACTCTTCACTGTATTTGATTTTACTTTTTGTCTAAACATAAGTTTTTCTTTTTTTAAATTTTGAGATGCAGTTTCTTCTAATAGACCAAAATACAACCAAAATCTAGTGTATGGCTCTGTTCTATTCACCCCACTGCCACTAGTTTCAAGTCTCTTCTGATTTGTTTAGTGTATATTTCTGTGGGGTCATTGTTGCCCTTTTTGTATTTTGTTCTCTCCTTCATCTATTCTTCTTTGGACAAAATGACAAGATGGAAAGACTCATTAAAAAAAAAAAAAAAAAAGAACAAAAGACAGTATTAATTGCCAGGAATCTAATCAATATGGACATTAGTAAGATGTGAGAACTAGAGATCAGAATAATGATTATTAAGATACTAGCTGGGCTTGAAAAAAGCATAGAGCATACTAGAGAATCCCTTTCTGAAGAAATAAAAACTAAAATCAAAGCCAAAAATCAAAAAGGTTACTAATGAGATGCAATCACAAGTGGAGGCTCTAACTGCTAGGATAAAGGAGACAGAAGTGTGAATTAGTGATATAGGAGACCAAATAATGGAGAATAAAGAAGCTGAGAAAAAGAGATAAAAACTACTGGGTCATGAGGGGAGAATTTGAGAGACAAGTGATACCATAAAGTGAAACAATATTAGAAATGGGATCCCAGAAGAGAGAAGGGCAAAATGTATATCAAAGCAAATTATAGCAGAGAACTTCCCTAATTTGGGGAAGGAAAGGTTGACCAAAATCCAGAAGGCACCAAGACCCCCCCCACTCAAAATCAATAAAAATAGGTAAAACACGCTGACATCTAATAGTAAAACTTAAAAATCTCAGAGATAAAGAGAAAATCCTGAAAGCAGCTTGGGACAGGAGGTCTGTAACCTATAATGGTAGAAACATTAGATTGGCAGCAGGCCTATCCACAGAAACCTGGTAGGCCAGAAAGGACTGGCATGAAATATTCAGAGCACTAAACAAGAAAAATATGCAGCCAAGAATACTACATCCAGCTAGGCTGTCATTGAAAATAGGAGATATAAAAAGTTTCCAGGACAAAAACTAAAAGAATCTGTGAACACCAAACTAACCCTATAGAAAATACTGAAAGAGATCCACTAAGCAAAGAGAGAGCCTAAAATTAACACATATCATAAAGAAACAGAGACTATATACAGTAACAACCACCTTACAGGTAATACAAGGGCCCTGAATTTTATCTTTCAATAGATCGACCCCTGAATGTAAATGGGCTAAATATCCCAATCAAAAGACATAGGGTAGGGGTGCCTGGGTGGCTCAGTCGCTGAGTGTCTGCCTTTGGCTCAGGTCATGATCCCAGGGTCCTGGGATCGAGCCCCACATTGAGCTCCCTGCTCGGCAGGGAAGCCTATTTCTCCCTCTCCCACTCCCTCTGCTTGTATTCCCTCTCACTGTCTCTCTGTCAAATAAATAAAACCTTAAAAAAAAAAAAGTTGCAGGCTATCCAATTGGATAAAAAAAACAAGACCCATCAATAAGTTCTCTACAAGAGACTCATTTTAGACACAAAGACACCTCCAGATTTAAAGTGAGGGAGTGGAAAATCATTTACCATACTAACGGACATCAAAAGAAACTGAACCAGGAAAACCCAAACAGACCCATAACGAGCAAGGAAATTGAAGCAGTCATCAAAAATCTCCCAACAGAGGCACCTGGGTGGCTCAGTGGGTTAAAACCTCTGCCTTCGGCTCAGGTCATGATCTCAGGGTCCTGGGATCGAGCCCTGCATTGGGCTCTCTGCTCAGCGGGGAGCCTGCTTCCCCCTCTCTCTCTGCCTGCCTCTCTGCCTACTTGTGATCTCTCTCTGTCAAATAAATAAAATCTCCCAACAAACAAGAGCCCAGGGCCAGACGGCTTCCCATGGGAATTCTACCAAACATTTAAAGAATTAATATCTATTCTTCTGAAGATGTTCCAAAAAATAAAAATGGAAAGAAAATTTCCAAACTCACTAATGAGGCCAGTATTACCTTGATCCCAAAGCCAGACAAAGACACCAACAAAAAGGAGAGTTACAGACAAATATCCCAGGTAAACAAAGATGCAAAAATTCTCACCAAAATACTAGCCAATAGGATCCAACAATACATTAAAAGGATTATTCACCATGACCAAGTGGGATTTATTCCTGGGATGCAACATTGGTTCAACATCCACAAATCAATGTAACACACTATGTTAATAAAAGGACAAGAACCATATGATCCTCTCAATAGATGCAGAAAAAGCATTTGACAAGTACAACATCCTTTCTTGATTAAAATTCTTCAAAGTGTAGGGATAAAGGGAACATATCTCATTATTATAAAAGCCACCTATGAAAAACCCACAGCAAACATCATTCTCAATAAGGAAAAACTGAAAGCTTTTCCCTTAAGGTCAGGTACACAGCAGACATGCTCACTCTCACCACTGCTGTTCAACATAGTAAATGAAGTCCTAGCCTCAGCAATCAGACAACAAAAAGAAATAAAAGACATCCAAATCAGCAAAGAAGAAATCAAACTCTCACTCTTTGCAGATGATATGAAACTTTATGTGGAAAAGCCAAAAGATTCCATCCCCAAACTGCTAGAACTCACAGGAATTCATTAAAATGGCACAATATAAAATCATTTTGTATCTTTGTATCCATACAATAACTACACTAGATACAAACAGCAATCAGTTGCATTTCTATACACCAACAATGAGACAAAAGACAGAGAAATTAAGGAGTTGATCCCATTTATAACTGCACCAAAACCAAAAGACACCTAGAAATAGATCTAACCAAAGAGGCAGAGAATCTGTACTCAGAAAACTACAGAACACTCATGAAAGAAAATGGAGGAAGACACAAAGAAATGGAAAAACATTCCATGCTCATGGATTGGAAGAGCAAATGTTGTTAAAATGTCCATGCTATCTAGAGCAATCAACACATTCAATGCAATCCCTATCAAAATGCCACCAAGTTTTTTTTCACAGAGCTGGAGCAAACAATCAAAATTTTTATGGAACCAGAAAAGACCCTGAATAGCCAAAAGGAATGCTGAAAAAGAAATCCTTCTCCAGGATAAATCATGTTAGGCCACAACGAGGTCTTTGTAAATTTAAGAAGACTGAAATCATACCAAGCACCTTTTCCAGCCACAATGGTAAGAAGCTAACTAGAAGTCAGTAACAAAAAACTGCAAAATTGAAATAAGTCAGTCAGAGAAAGACAATTATCACATGATCTCTCTGATATGAAGAATTTGAGAGGCAAGGAGGGAGTTTGGGGGAGGTGGGGGAGAAAAATGAAACAGGAAGGGATGGGGAGGGTGACAAACCATAAGAGACTCCTAGACCCACGAAACGAACTGAGGG
>CM053614.1:82428155-82442543 GCA_028646535.1 Procyon lotor | reverse complement strand
GACCTTAAAAAAGGATTATAAAATAAATGCCCAATAAAAATCCTTGTAAAGGGGCACCTGGGTGGCTCAGTCGTTAAGCGTCTGCCCTGGGCTCAGGTCATGATCCCAGAGTTCTGGGATCGAGCCCCGCATCGGGCTCCCTGCTCGGCAGGAAGCCTGTTTCTCCCCCTATCATTCCCTCTGCTTGTGTTCCCTCTCTCGCTGTGTTTCTCTCTGTCAAATAAATAAAATCTTAAAAAAAAAAAAAAAATCCTTGTAAAAATTGAAATACTATGAATTTTTAGAAGTTAGCATTCTTCAAGTGAAATTTTAAAATATACATGCATTACTTGTCCTGTTCAGTAGTCTCTCATGATAAATATTTCAGTTGTCAAAAGAAATTTTTTTTCAGATTCCCAAAAATTTTCATTCATTTTGACATTGGTGAAATTCAGAGTGCATCAAAAAGCATCAAGTTGAGTGTTAGGGTACATGTTGTATAATATAATCTCCTTCACTTTTTTAAATGATAAATTATTTTGTCTGCTTACTCTGATTTTGGTTTTGCCTTTGAAATCAATATTACTTACTAATTCAGATTTTAGATTAAGTTCTCATTTCATATTAGAGTATTCCACAAAAACATTCATTATCTCCTTTGCTTTGCAACTCCTTTGTATTTATAAAAAAAAAAAAAATCTATTGGCTATAGAGAATAAACTTGAAAACACAAGCAAACGTTACTAGGTAATATTTATATACCCAACACTGAGATCTCATAGCAAGGTTAACAGTACTACCCAGAATAACATGTTGTAACTACCAATTTACAGGTCTTTTTTATTCTTGGAACACTGCTCATAGGCTTTACATGAAGTATATCATGCATATAAACTTCTTAATACTTACTTTATTGGTAAGAATAACTCATTGTTAGCAAGAGAGCATGAAAACATATTTATAAGATTTATACTATGAGTAAAGCTGACAGATTAGGTCATGATGCTTTCCTGCTAGAAGTTCCAATATCAGTTCCCAGAAACACGTACTTTTTACTTTCTACTCATTTTGCCAGCATATCCTGCTCTTACTTTGCACTTGTTATCAGTAGAGCTCCTAGAATTAATAGTATCCAATAATATTGCTTACTGAGATTTGATCCTCGGGCAAACTTAAAGTTTCTGTTTTCCTGACTTTTTAATAACTTTCTCAGGATCTGAGATTGAATAAATATACAAATTTCCAGAGAAACACTAGAAATAACTTCTCATATGGAAAGGCTACTTTATCCAAAGGTTACCTGCTTTGAAGTTCCAGAATTTGTCCCAAGGTAAACATCACCATTGGGAGAATTACTTCTCAGCCACAGTCACCCAATCTTCCTTATTTTGCCTCCCTTGTATCCCAATTTCCAGACATACCTGGCATTGCCAGTCCTTGGGGTGTCTATAGACTTATAGGATAATTATAATAGGTTTCAGTTTTTCCTTCTGCTAACCTAGGATTCATTAGTCTTTGGTGTATATGTTAATTTACACTTATTCTTGGGTTTTTCACTTTTCCAAATTGTATTATTACTGCCTCCTTTCCTAATGTTCTTGCTTCTGGGGTTTTACTATAGTTTTAGTGGGGTTTTAATGGGGAACAAGTTAAAAAGGTCAATCTACCATTATAATCCCATAGTGATCTTCATTTGAGAAATTCTACCTAAGAGGAATCAAAAGAATGTTGAGAGGCCTTAAAGATGATCTCAGATATTTTATGTGAGCATTTGGATAAATGACGGTCCCAGTCCCCAGGAAAGTATATACTGCCAGACATAAGTTGCCAGAAGAGTAAGGAAAAGAAGAATCCCCTTTTGGGTAGGTTAGGTTTGAAAACCCCCGAGTCATCTAAGTGTGAATATCTCACATGTGCCACTTCACCATTTCTCACTGAAAATCTCCATTAAAAGCTTCAAACTTAGGATGCTGGCAATCAAAATCTAACTTTCTTCTGAATGTGCTCCACTTGTTGATTAATTAAAACCACCAACAGTGAGGGATGTTATGAATAGGGTTCCTACATGTGATAGAGAAGACTAGAATATAAAACACCTGAAGTTCCATGACTAAGAATCTATGACACGGATTCATTCATAACACTGAAGTTATCACAAGTAGGCAGAGAGGCAGGCAGAGAGAGAGGGGGAAGCTCCCTGCTGAGCAGAGAGCCCGATACGGGGCTGGATCCCAGGACCCTGGGATCATGACCTGAGCCAAAGGCAGATGCTTTAACCCACTGAGCCACCCAGGCATCCCTAAAATCTATTCTACTTTTGAAGAAAAAAAAATTATGAACATAAAAAAGTGACAGTGGTTTAAATAATGATTCTGTTTTAAGTGAAGGCATAATTTAGAGATTTTTAGTAACCTCTAGAAATGCTTAATGCCTTTTTAAATCTGTAGAATTGAATGAAAGCTTAATTTTTTTTTAAAAGTTAATTCACAACTTGACAAATATTTTAAGCATTTGAAAATAAATTTAAAGGAAGAGCTAATACTTTTAGTCACAGATTGTTTTACTAGAGATATTATAAGAGAAAGATAAGTTTTGGAACAGACCCAAAAAAAATTTTAGAGTTAAATGTTAATTCTTGTTTTTCTACTTCCAAATTCATTCTATGAAACCAGCACTACCCTGTACCAAAGCCAGATACAGAATCCACTAAAAAGAACTACAGGCCAATATTCCTGATGAACATAGATGCAAAAACTCTCAATAAAATACTAGCAAACTGAATTCAAAAATACATTAAAAGATATCATTATGGGGGCACCTCGGTGGCTCAGTCAGTTAAGCGTCTGCCTTTGGCTCAGGTCATGATCCCAGGGTCCTGGGATCAAGCCCCAAATCCGGTTCCTTGCTCAGCGGAGAGCCTGCTTCTCCCTCTACCTCTCTCCTCCCCCCACTCATGCTCCCTCTCCCTCACTCACTCTCTCAAATAAATATTTTTTTAAAAAGACATCATTAGGGGTGCCTGGGTGGCTCAGTGGGTTAAAGCCTCTGCCTTCAGCTCAGGTCATGGTCTCAGGGTCCTGGGATCGAGCCCCACATCGGGCTCTCTGCTCAGCGGGGAGCCTGCTCCCCCCCCCACCTGCCTCTGCCTGCTTGTGATCTCTCTCTCTGTCAAATAAAAATCTTTATATAAAATTTAAAAAGACATCATTATGCACCAAGATCAAGTGGGATTTATTCCTGCCCTACAAGAATGATTCAATATACACAAATCAATAAGTGTAACACATCACATCAACAAGACAAAGGATAAGAACCATATGATCATTTCAAGAGATGCAGAAAAAAACATTTGATAAAAAGAACATCCATTCACAATAAAAACCTTCAACAAAGTAGGTTTAGAGGGAACATACCTCAACATAATAAAGGCCATATATGAAAAACCTACAGCAAACACCATCCTTAATGAGAAATAACTAAGAGCTTTTCCTCTAAAGTTAGGAACAAGACGAGGATGCTCACTCTCACCACTTTTATTCAACGTAGTAGTGGAGTCCTTGCCACAGCAATCAGAACACAAAATAATAAATAAAGGAATTCAAATCAGTAAGGAAGAAATCAAATTTCCAGTCTTTGCAGATGACATGGTACTATATACAGAAAACCCTAAAGACTGTACCAAAAAAGTGCAAGAACTGATAAACGA
This sequence comes from Procyon lotor, assembly GCA_028646535.1. Classification (NCBI taxonomy): domain Eukaryota; kingdom Metazoa; phylum Chordata; class Mammalia; order Carnivora; family Procyonidae; genus Procyon; species Procyon lotor. The sequence continues at coordinate 82,438,858 of CM053614.1, read as the reverse complement.
TCTCAGTAAAGCTGCAGGATACAAAATCAACACAGAGAAACCTATTACATTTCTATACACCAATAATGAAGCAGCAGGAAGAGAAACTAAGAAAACAATCTCATTTACAATTACAATAAAATAAGATACCTAGGAATAAATCTAACCAAAGATATAAAAGACCGGTAGTCTGAAAACTACAAAATATCAATGAAAAAAATTCAAGACAACACAAAAAATGGAAAGACAGTCTATGCTTATGGATTGGAACAACAAATATTGTTAATATAGTACCCAAAGCAATCTAAATACTCAATGCAATCCCTCTCAAAATACCAAAAGCATTTTTCAGAGAATTAGGACAAACAATCCTAAAATTTGTATGGAACCACAAAAGACCTCAAACAGCCAAAGCAAAGCAATCTTAAGAAAAGTAAAACTGAAAGCATTACAATTCTAGACTTCAAGTTATACTTCAAAGCTGTAGTAATGAAAACAGTATGGTACTGGCACAAAAAAACAAAAACGCATAGATCAACAGAACAGAATAGAAAATACACAAATAACCCACAAGTATATGGTCAATTAATCTTCAACAATGTAGAAAATAATGTCCAGTGGGAAATAGAGTCTCTTTTGTTGTGAAAACTGGACAGCAACACGCAAAAGAATGAAACTGGACCACTTTCTTAAACCTTACACAAAAATAAATTCAAAATGGATTAATGATCTAAATGTGAGACCTGAAACCATAAAAATCCTAGAAGAGAACACAGGTAGTAAATTCTTTGACATGGGCTGTAGCAATTTCTTTCTAGATATGTCTTCTGAGGCAAGGGAAACAAAAGCAAAAATAAACTATTGGAACTGCATCAAATTAAAAAGCTTCTGCACAGTAAAGGAAACAGAACACAAATGAATGGGAGAAGATATTTTCAAATGACATATCCAATAAAGGGCTAGTGTCCAAACACATAAAGAATCTATATAAAACTCAACACCTAAAAAACTAATAATGCATTTTAAAAATGAACAGAAGACGTCAATAGACGTTTCTCTACAGAAAATATACAGATGGCCAACAGACTCAAGAAAAGGTGCTCAACATCACTCATCATCAGGGAAATACGAATCAAAAGTATGAGATATCACCACACACCTGTCAGAACGGCTAAAATCAACAACACAAGAAACAACAGGTGATTACAAGGATGTGGAGAAAGGGGAACCCTCTCGCACTGTTGGTAGGAATGCAAGCTGGTGCAGCCACTCTGGAAAATAGTATGGAGGTTCCTCAAATATGCATACAGCCCATGTCCATGAATGGGTAAAGAAAATACAGTATATTTGCATATGCATATAAATGCATATATATTTATATGCATACGTGTATGTGTGTGTATATACGTGTGTGTATATGTATGCACCATGGAAAACTAGCCATAAAAAAAATAAAATCTTCTGATTTATAACATGGATGAAGCTATATAGTATATAGTGCCAAGTGAAATAAGTCAGAGGAAGATAAATACCACAATTTCACTCACATGTAGAATTTAAAAAACAAAACAAGGCAAGCAAAAAGAAAGAAGAGAGGGAGAAGGAGAGATAAGGCAAGAAATAAACTCAATTATAGAGAACAATTTGATGGTTACTAGAAGGGAGCTTGGTGGGGCATGGGTTAAATAGGCGATAAGGATTAAGGAGTGCACTTATCAAGATGAGCACAGGGTAAAAAAAAAAAAAAAAAGATGAGCACAGGGTGATGTATGGAACTATTGAAATACTACACTATACACCCACAGCGTATACTGCACTGTATGTAACTAACTAGAATTAAAATTAAAACATAAATAAAAATATCTTAATTGTTTTTCTGAAGTAAAAACTTAAAGCAATTATCTTTAGGCTGGTAAGAAGCATTACAGGGGTGCCTGGATGGCTCAGTGAGTTAAGCATCTTCCTTCAGCTCAGGTCATGATCCCAGGGATCCTGGGATCAAGCCCCATGTCAGGATCCCTGCTCCAAAGAGGGCCTGCTTCTCCCTCTAGTCACCACTCGGGCTCTCGCTACATGTCTTTCTCAAATAAATAAAACCTATAAAAAAAAAAAAAAAGCATTACAATTTTTGTTATTAGTCCCCACTACAGCGCCACACTGCCACCTGTTGGAAAATATCACTAACAAAATGTTTTTATTCCTAATCAAGTTTGTGAGGAAATCTGTGAATTTCTGAAAGAACATGAAAAGTAGTTGTGTTGATTTTACACTTTCTTGCCTGCCACACTTGATAAAAAGTATTAGTAAAGAGTCTGGTCTCTGATTTTGCTTCTAACTCCCAGGAGGTATCTGTTGATTGCCTGTATCTGGTGTCAATGGGAGCTTGCATTTTTTGGGTCCCATAGGATCATAATAACTGGAAACATATCTTGGCAGGCCACCATCCCTAGGACACTACCCAGAGAACAAACTGAAACATGCCCCTTGCTTTTTCATGAAAGGCCTACTTGGTAGTCCTGGAGCTTCAGATTTGGCACACATCTGAGGGTGACACAAGTGCTCTGGTAGGCAGCAGGACTTAGATTAGTGGTCCCACAGGACTCTCTCTCATATCTATATCTATATCTATGTCTATATTTGCATACTTTAAAAGCTGTTGCCTGAGAGTCTGGCTTCCAATCACCTGAATCTAGGTGCTGAGGTCCTCCCCTTTGGCATGCTGGTCTTTGACACAGTACTAGGAGCTACTAAGAATAAAATGGGCTACTTGGGCAATCACAAAGGTTTGAGAGACAACTATGACTAGGGTAAAGGTTGAACAACAAGGTTCATCTCTTACAGAAGGCTGACACTTCAAAACTGAGAAAAGTAGGTGTTTCACCTAATATACAGAAAACAACCAGAGTTAAGCAAGCAAAAGGAAGAAACAGAGGAATATGCTCCAAATGAAAGAACAGGACTGCAGAAGACAAAACTTAATAAAAACAAAGGTAAGTAATTCACCTGATAAAGGGTTCAAAGTAAGGATCATGAATATCATAAAAATGCTAAACAAACTCAGGCGAATGGATAAACATAGTGAGAATTTCAACAGAGATAGAAAATACAGAAAAATTCCAAAAAGAAGTCAAAAGAATTAAAGAATACAATAATTAAACTGAAACATATAATACAGTTTAACAGCAAACTAGATGAAGCAAAAGAGAGGACCAGTCAACTTGCAGAGAGGGCAAAGGAGCGGCAAAAAGAAAAGAGCAGCAAAAAGAAAAAGATAATGAAAAAAAGAGATTAAAAGATTTCTGGGACAACACCATGTAGACTAGCATTTGCATTATAAGGGTCCCAGAAAGAAAACAGAGAGTGAAAGGGGCAGAAAATTTACTTGAAGAAATAAGAGAAAACTTTATATAACCCAAGGAAAGAAACATCCAGATCCATGAAGCATAGAGAGATTCAAATAAACACAAAGAGAACACATCAAGATGTATTATAATTAAATATCAAAAGTTAACAACAAGAAGAAAATCTAAAAGGAACAAAAGAAAAATAATTCATTATACTACAGGGAACCCCTCCCCATAAAAGTATCAGCAGATTTTGCAGTGGGAACTTTGTAGGCCAGCAAGAAGTCCCACAATATGTTCAAAGTGCTAAAAGAAAAACATTTCCAACCAAGAATACTCTATCCAGCAAACTCATCAATCAGAATTGAAGGAAAGATAAAAAGTCTTCCAGACAAGCAAAAGCTAAAAGACTCCATCGCCAGTAAGCTGGCTTTACAACAAATGTTAAAAAGATTTCTCTAAGCTGAAAATGAAGGGCATTAATTTAAGAAGAAAACAACATGAAGGTATTAATCTCACTGAGAAAAGTAAATATGTAGAAAAGGTAAAAGATTAATTACTTATAAAGCTAGTGTGAAAGTTAAAAGACAAAAATAGTAAAAATAATCATAATTACAATAATTAAAGAGTACCCAAGATAAACATATATAAAATGTATAATCAAAAACATAAATCATGGCAGAAAGAGTAAAAATGTGGAGCTTTAGAACGCATTTAAACGTAAATTAAAGTAGACTGTCATAAATATAAATTTTTACATGTAAGCTTCATGGTAACTACCAAGCAAAAATAGTAGACACACAGAAGATGAGAAAGGTATCAAAGCATACCACTAAAGAAACTTATCAAATCACAAAGGAAGATCAAGAGAAGAAAGGAACAAAAGAACTACAAAATAGCCAGAAAACAATTAAAATAGCAAGAAGTACATACCTTCAGTCATCACTTGAAATGTAAATGGTCTAAATTTTCCATTAAAAGACAAAGGGGGACTGAATGGATAAAAAACAAGACCTATTATTATTTTAAAATGCACATAGAACATTTTCCAGGATAGATCACATATTACACCACAAAACAAACCTCAATATTTAAGAAGACTGAGATAATTCAAGTACCTTTTTTGACCACAACAGTATGAAACTAGAAACCAGTTATAAGAAAACTGGAAAAAACACAAACACATGAAGGCTAAACATGGTACTAAACAACCAAGGGTCCTGAAGCAAATGAAAATGGAAACATAATGGTTCCAAATCTTTGGAATGCAGCAAAAGCAGTACTGAGAGGGAAGTTTATAGCAATATAGACCTGGCCCATCTCAAGAAACAAGAAAATTTTCAAATAAACAATCTAACTGCACACATAACACAGAAAAAGAACAATGCCCAAAGTTAATAGAAGGAAGGAAATAATAAAGATCAGACTGAAAATAAATAAAGTAAAAAGTCTAAAAAAACAATAGAAAAGAACAATGAAACCAAGAGCTGGTTCTTTGAAAAGACAAACAAATTGATAGACCTTTAGCCAGACTCATCAAGAAAAAAGAGGACTAAAATAAAATTAGAAATGAAATAAAAATTATAACCCACGCCACAAAAACACAAAAGATTATGAGATTACTATAAATAATTATGTGCTAAAAAACTAAACAACCTAGAAATTATCAGAACACAAAACTAATATAAAGTTGCATTTCTATGCACTAATAATAAACTAGCACAAAGAGAAGTTAAGAAAAAAATCTCATTTATAATTCATCATAAAGATAAAATGCCAAAGCCAAGGAAAAAATTTATCCAAAGGAGTGAAAGTCCTGTATTCTGGGGGCGCCTGGGTGGCTCAGTCGTTAAGCGTCTGCCTTCAGCTCGGGCCATGATCCCAGGGTCCTGAGATCGAGTCCCGCATTGGACTCCCTGCTCGGCAGGAAACCTGCTTCTCCCGCTACCATTCCCTCTGCTGGTGTTCCCTCTCTCGCTGTGTTTCTCTCTGTTAAATAAATAAAATCTTTAAAAAAAAAAAAAAAGAAAGAAAGACCTGTATTCTGAAAACTCTAAGAAACAGGTGAATGAAATTGAAGATGACACAAATAAATGAAACGAAAATCCACGCTCATGGACTGGAAAAATTAATGTTGCTAAAATGTCCATACTATCCAAAGCAATCTACAGATTCAATGTAATGTCCATCAAAATACCAATATTTTTCACAGAACCAGAACAAATAATCCCAAAATTTGTATGGAACCACAAAAGACCCTGAATAGCCAAAACAATCTGGATAAAGAATAAAGCTGGAGGTATCACAATCTCAGATTTCAAACTATAGTACACAGCTACAGTAATCAAAATAGTATGGTACTTGCACAAAAACAGACACACACGTCAGTAGAACAGAAATGAGCCCAAAAATAAAACGATACTTATATGGTAAATTAGTGTATGACAAAGGAGGGAAGGACACACAGTGGGGAAATGATAGTCTCTTCGACAGAGAGAAAACTGGGGCTGGGAAAATTGGACAGTCACATGCAAAAGAATGAAATAAATTATATATCTCACTGTCCCATTATTTTTTCAAGTATTCCTCTAATGCTGGAACTGTACATTTTTGTGGGTATTGGGATCCCTCTGAATAACTGTGACCTCCCTGGGACCAATGAAAAGAAAAAAAGACAACAGCATAGTTCAACCAAACCTTAGAGAACTGAAATTATCTGCTGCCTGCTAGATCTTCCCTAATACCACCTCCAATTGCAATATCTTTCACAAGCTCCTTAATATTCCCTCATCATTGTCACAGCCCATACCCCACAGTAAATAGCAACTTCCCATTCTTCACTAATAAATATCACGGATATCTTTGCACTGGGGGAGGAAAACTCACATGTCAAAAGCAGCAGTATTCACAGCATACCAGAGTAATTGCCAAAGTATTCACCTAGAGCAACAGAATAATAACAGAGTAATCGAGATCTTTGGAACTATACAAGAACGCAAAATCACCTCCATTTAGAGTCTGACATAATGGGTAACTTGCCCCCAAACATTAAAAACATAGAATAAAGAAAAAAAACAAGAGCATGAATTATAAAGAAGTTTAGAATTTGAGGGATGCCTGGGTGGCTCAGTGGGCTAACGCCTCTGCCTTTGGCTCAGGTCATGATCTCAGGGTCCTGGGATCAAGCCTTGCATCAGGCTCTCTGCTCAGCAGGGAGCCTGCTTCCTTCTCTCTCTGCCTGCCTCTCTGCCTACTTGTGATCTCTCTCTCTCTCTCTCTCTCTCTCTCTGTCAAATAAATAAATAAATAAATCTTTTTTAAAAAAAGTTTAGAATTTGAGAAATTCCTGAGGTAAACCTATCATTTAGTCTGAATTCTAAAAATTTTAATAAGCTCAAAAAGTCCCATGTCATAAGACAAAAACTTCTATGTTGATTCAATTAGGAGATTGCTCTTTGAATTTATATTTATAGAAAAGTAAACAATCATATATGCCTAAACTATACCATTCTTTTAAATTTCGTATTTTATGTGAATGACAAAAACCTGGAATGTATGTGCAGTTCTTCAAAACAACCAGAGAATCATTCTATGATCCAGTAATTCCACTTCTAGGTACACACCCAAAAGAACACAGATATATGTGTACCAATGCTCATAACACCACTATTTGCCAAAACAAAAGATAGAAACAACCCAAATGTCTATCAACTAATAGGTAGATAAACAAAATGTGATATACACATACAGTGGAATATTATTCAGCCTTAAAAAGGAAATTCTGCAATATACAACAACATGGATGAAACTTAAAGACATTATGCTACATGAAATAAACCACATATAAAAGGTGATATACTGTATGATTCCGTTTCTATGAGGGGCTTGGAATAGTCAAACTCAGAGACCAAATGGCTGCTAGCAACTGGAGAGGGGGCAATACGGAGTTATTATTTAAGGATTTCAGTTTGGAAGATGAAAGTTCTGGAGAGGATAGTGGTGATGGTTGCACAATAACATAAATGTACCTAAGAGTCCTCCTAACAAATCAGGCCAAAGGTTAATAATTAAACCATAGACAGTGTATATAAAACCAAGATGCAACTTTTTCTAGGGAGCTTTGTTATATAGCTTTACTCGGTTTCTCTAAATGTCCAGAGATCCTAAAAATACTTTTTTACCACTACCTTTAATCCAATGAAATGAGAAAAATATGAAAATAATTTTAATAGGATTTTATAAAACTACTATCTCCAGCATGCCCCAATCAATATAGAACCAGCATAGTTACATTCAAGCTCTGCATACATAAAAATCTTTAAACTTCTGCTAGTATGAGTTAAGTACCCACTGTTTGATGACCAACTGTCCAAGACGGCTCTCACAAATCTACTGCAGTATTTTAACATGAATAAGAGAATATGAGAATAGCTTCTAAGAGTATATTTGAAATAAAAAATTAAATGAATGAATAAAACTAAAGCAGATTTTAATGTATTTTGCAAGGCAGAGAGATAGGGAGGCACCAGTGTCTGAAACAATGAAAGCTATAACATTAAATACAGTACCAGGGTCTCAGACATAAAATTAACCAGTGTCAGTATATAAAATCTCCATAATTGAAGAAAAGCAACCCAAACTGCCACCTGGAGGCCATTTATAGGAAAAGACTGACAGTCCTGACAACACAAAAATGAGAAACATTAGTATAGTAGAAGGTACAAAACAAAGTTAACAGGCAAACAGACCAAAAATACCTGCCACATATCTCACAGTCAATAAGAACAGTCAATTTTCTACACAAAGAATTCCTATCAATCGATAAGGAAAAGACAAGGGGCGCCTGGGTGGCTCACTCGTTAAGCGTCTGCCTTCGGCTCAGGTCCTGATCCCAGGGTCCTGGGATGGAGCCGGCATCAGGCTCCTTGCTGGGCAGGAAGCCTGTTTCTCCCACTTCCATTCCCTTTGCTTGTGTTCCCTCTCTCGCTGTGTTTCTCTCTGTCAAATAAATAAAATCTTAAAAAAAAAAAAAAGGAAAAGACAAAACTCAATAAGGAATGGACAAATTATATAACCTGTTTCCCCCTGCTTCACTTTTCAACTCTTAAAATGATGCTCACAGGTTCTTCACATCATGTTTTCCTGGGCTTGATCTACTTCAAATGACTCTCTGAATTACTTATCCCCACAGACCTACAACCTGGTCTCCAGGAAGAGTAAAAATTAACCTCATGTACTTTTCAGCTTAAAGGAATTATATCATAATCCACAAGACTGTCATATGCCTAATAAATGACTTGTACCTGGAATATATAAAGAACTCTTACAGGGGCACCTGGCTGGCTCAGTCGGTGAACCATGCAAGTCTTGATCTCAGGGTTATGAGTTTGAGCCTCAACATTAGTTGTAGAGATTACTTAAACATAAAATCTTAAAATAAAAAAAAAAAGGAACTCTTACAATTCCATGATGAAAAGACAATCTAATTTTTAAAATGGGCAAAGGACATGAATAGACATTTCTCCACATATATACAAATGGCTGAGAGCACAAGAGAAGACAACTTGACATCATTACCCATCAAGGAAATGCAAATCAAAACAATGAGACACAGTTCACACCCACTAGGATGGTTAGAAAATTTTTTTTTAAACCACTGGAATTTTTTTTAATTTAAACTCAATTAGCCAACGTATAGTACATATTTAGTTTCAGATGTAGTGTTCAGTAATTTATCAGTTGCGTCTAACACCCCGTGTCACGTCACATGGGAGGGCGAGAACTAAAAACGAAAAAAACAGGCAATGAAAAGTATTGGCAACAATGTGAAGAAATCCAAACCTTCATATTCTGCTGACGGGAATAGGACATGGTATCGCTGCTTTGCAAAACAATCTGGCAGTTCCTCAAAATGTGAAACATAGAATTACCCTATGACCCAGCAATTCTAATCTTGGTTTTTACCTAAGGAGAGCTGACTGAAAAACTTAGCATTAGCAAGACATTGAAAGCTCTGGAAGCCAGCTTAGGAAATCCGTATTATCCCGGGGCGCCTGGGTGGCTGAGTCGTTAAGCGTCTGCCTTCGGCTCAGGTCATGATCCCAGGGTCCTGGGATCGAGCCCCGCATCGGGCTCCTTGCTGGGCAGGAAGCCTGCTTCTCCCGCTACCATTCCCTCTGCTTGTGTTCCCTCTCCCGCTGTGTTTCTCTCTGTCAAATAAATAAAATCTTTAAAAAAAAAAAAAAGAAAGAAAAATCTGTATTATCCTGAATCAACAGGAAAGCCAATAAGATTTTGAGCGTGGGAATAACATAATCAGACCTGCGTTTTGTACGTGCAAAATTTGAGTCGTTACTTCTATAGAAGGTGAAATAGAGCAATAAAATGCCTTAAACGTAGAGCAATACCCCACCGGTAAGAATGAGATTCAAGAAAAGCCAGTATTAACACAGACGAATCTTTATGGATTTTTAATATTCCAACACACCGACACTCACACATGCAGATGTCCTGTCCCTAACAATACAACTCATTGCCAGAACCTGTATGGAGGGCAAGGGAGATGGCGACAGAAATCACCGTGACCACTACCAGAAAACTCTTCTCTGCAACCACCCTGGCAAGGTCTCCCTCACACTGTTGTAACTCAGGCCCGCCGGCGAGGGGCCCGATTCCACCTCTTCACAAACGCGCTCTCAGGACTGCCTGACACGGATGGCAGGGCAGGCCGCGATTAGCCACCCACGGCCTCATAACCCCCCGGAGGAAGCACCTCGTAGCAACCCACGGCGCTGAGCCCACCAAGGGCCCCGGACGCCAAGCATACAGCGGGGAGGTCGCGACCAAGCGAAGGCGCAAGCCGCCGGGAGGTGACCCCTGAGGGCATTCCCCTGGCAGCAGCCCACACGGAGCGCAAACGCAGCCGCCCAGACGGCGGGAACAAACATTTCCGAGGGTAAAAGAGACCCGGACGCTTGGGCCCACGCGGGACCTAACCTGTCAGGCTTCGGAGCAGCGTGCAGTGGAACGCAAGCGCTCTCCTTCCGGAGGCGGTAGTGGGCGGGAAAAGCCGGCGGCCAGCAGGCCCGCAAAGAGCAGTGGAGACTTCCGGTGCGTCATCCTCGCAGGTGTAGAGCGTCACGTCGCGCCAGCTGCGCCCGGGGCTCCGGACTGTAGTCTACCAAACCAGAGTCCCAGGCGCAGATTCCCGGGAGGACGTCGGGGGAAGGGAGGAGGCGTGGCTTCAGATCCCCGGACGCCGGACTCGCGCAGGCACCTCAGAGCCCCTCTTTCCGTTTTCTGCGTCTCGTTGGTCCCCGGCGTACATTCAGTCCAGCTGCGCTGGTGGAGAAAATTTAAACCACCGGCTTTTGTGGCTCC
>CM053614.1:82389931-82427655 GCA_028646535.1 Procyon lotor | reverse complement strand
CACACACACACACACACACGAGTTGAAGCGCAAAGCCACAGCTGACTCTACAGCTCCGGGTTTCCTTGGGGGAAATACAAGCAGCGTGGCTCTCACGCCCCCCTCGCTACCCGGCGGTGTAAAACACCTCAGATGCCGGAAAGGCCTGCGAGAGACCGGGCTGACGGTCTCGGTACCCCGCCGTGGGAGACTTTCTCACACTCGCTACAGGTGAAAGCCGCACGCCGGGGAGCGCCTCGCAGGCTGTGGGGACAAGCCTTGGCGCGCGGAGGGCCGACTGCCGCCCGCACCCAAGTTTGTGCCAAGTCACAGCGCGGCGCTATCGGCCCCGGCCCCGCCACCCCCACCGCGCCCGCCAGCCCGCCAGCCCGCCTCCGGCGCTAATCGGCCGCCAGGCCCCTCCCGCCTCACCTGCCCAGCTCTCGGCCCGGGCTCAGGCTGTAGCCGTCCTGGAAGGGCTCGGTGCGCACCGCGGTGCGGATCTCCGTCAGCAGCCCGCGGGCCTGAGGTGGGGGCGGCGCCCGGCGCGGCGCGCCCAAACTCCTGCCCCCTCGGCCAGACCCGGAGGCGACGGCCGAGGGGGAGCTGCGGTTGCCGGGTTTCTCCAGGGGGATCATAGTGGACCGGCACGCTTCCTTTCCGGCCGTCCCGCTCGCACCCAGCTGCCGGCGGGTAACGGTCCCTCCTGCAGCAGCCTCGCGCGAACCCAAGAGCCTCCAGGAAGCAGCTCTCCCCCACACTCGGCGCGCTTTAACTGCGGCCCGCGGACTCCCGGCGTCCCGCCCCACGTCCCGCCCCACGTCCCGCCCCACGTCCCGCCCCACGTCCCGCCCCACGTCCCGCCCCACGTCCCGCCCCGACCCCTGACCCGACCCCGCCCCGCTCCTAGCCCCGCCCCCTCGCCAGCTCGCGCGCGCCGTCGGGAGCTTAGGGTATCTCACGCGCTCCCCCTGCAGCCAAGAGGGAGAGAGTGCAGCGTAAGGGGCCGCCCGGGCCTGGGGGAGAAGAAAACCCGCACTACCCTTCGGAATGGAGGGCTCTTGGCCTCAGCCAGTTACACACCTGTTGAGCATCTGAGTGCTCCAAAACTTGATCCCTCGGTTAGTGAAAGGCATAAGAGTTGCCAGCTGGCGCTCTACCTTGGGCGTGTGGGGAGGGATCACGAGACTCGGATCCCGGCTGCTGTACAGCGCGTGGGAGTTGACCAGGGCACCTGGTTCCTTCACACACTGGGAGGAAATCTGGAGTGGAAGTTGGTTGGGTAATTATTATTAACCCCTTACTCTAGCCCTATGCAATACGCAGTATTATACGTCTGTAGTCTTCTCAGTATTTAACATGGTGCTCTCTTCTGGTCTTTTTTCTAAATATTAGGTTGTTTTTTTAATGGACTCTCCCCTACTTGCCTCCCCTCTGGCAACCACCTGTTTATTTTCTGTATCTATAAGGCTGTTTATGTTTTGTTTTGTTTTTAGATTTCATATATAAGTGAAATTGTATGGTATTTTTCTTTCTCTGACCTATTTCACTTAACATAATACCCTCTAGGTCCATCCATGTTCTTGAAAATGGCTAGATTTCATTCTTTTTAAGGGCTGAGTAATATTCTATATATACACTGAAACTTCGTTATCCATGCGTCTATCATCTGTCAATGGACACTTAGGTTGCTTTCATATCTTGGGTATTGTAAGTAATGCCACAACAAACTTAGGGGTACATATATCTTTTTGAATTACTGTTTTTGTTTTCTTCAGATAAGTATGCAGAAGTGGAATTTTTGGAGCATATGGTAGTTCTGTTTTTAATTTTTTGAGGAACTCTCATACTATTTTTCCATAGTGACTGCATGAATTTACATTCCCACCAATAAGGCACACCCTCACCAACACTTGTTATTTCTTGTCTTTTTGATAAAAGCCATTCCAACAGGGGTGGGGTGGGTATCTCATTGTTTGGACTTCCATTTCACTGATGATTAGTGATGCTGAGCATCTTTTCATGTGTATGTTGACCATCCGTGCGTTTTCTTTGGAAAAATGTCTATTCAGGTCCTCTGCCCATTTTTTTTTAAATTAGATTGTTTGCTTTTTGTTATGGAGTTGTATGAGTTCTTTATATATTTTGGATGTCAACCCTTTATCAGGTATATAATTTGCAAGTATCTTCTCCCATTTGGTAGGTTATATTTTGTTTTGATGGTTTCCTTCAGTATGCAAGAACTTTTTAGTTTGAGGTAGACTCATTTGTTTATTTTGGGGTTTTTTGCCCTTGCCTGAAGAGACATATCCAAAAAATATTGAGAGTGATAAAGAGCTTACTGCCTGTGTTTTCTTCTAGGATTTTTATGGCTTCAGGTTTACATTAAAGTTTTTAATCCTCTTTGAGTTTATTTTTGAATATGGTATAAGAATGTGGTTTAGTTTTATTCTTTTGCATGTAGCTACCCAGTTTTCCCAAACTGCTTTTTATTTTATTTTATTTTATTTTATTTTATTTTATTTTATTTTATTTTATATTTTATTTATTTAATCTAAATAAGAGACACAGAGAGAGAAAGGACAAGCAGGCAGAGTGGCAGGCAGAGGGAGAGGGAGAAGCAGTCTCCTCTGAGCAGAGTCTTAAGTGGGGCTAAGTTCCAGGACCCTGAGATCATGAGCTGAGCCAAAGGTAGTTGCTTAACCAACAGAGCCACCCAGGTGCCCCTCCCAAACTGCTTTTTAAAGATACTATCTTTTCCACATTGTACGTTTTTGCCTCCTTTGTTATAGATTGACCACGTAGGCATGGGTTTATTTCTAGACTCCCTATTCTGTTCTATTGATCTGTGTGTCTATTTTTGTGCAGGTAACATACTGTATTGGTTACTATAGCTTTATAGTATAGTTTTATCTGAAAGCATGATACCTGCAACTTTGTTCTTTCTCAGGATTGCTTTGCTGTTCTGGGTCTTCGGCAGTTCCATACAAATGTTAGGGTTACTTGTTCTAGTTCTGTGAAAAATACTATTGGTATTTTGGTAGTGATTGCATTGAATCTGTAGATTGCTTTGAGTAGTATGGGCATTTAAATAATACTAATTCTTCCAACCTATGAGTATGGTATGTCTTTTTATTTATTTGTGTCATCTTCAATTTCTTTCAGCAATGTCTTGTAATTTTCAGTGTATAGATCTTTCACTTTACTAAACTTATTCCTGGGTTGAGACACCTGGGTAGGCTCAGTTGGTTGAGCATTTTACTCTTGGTTTCAGCTCAGGGCATATTCTCAGGGTCATGAGATCAAACCCCCAAGATCAAACCCCATGCCTGACTCATGCTCAACACAGAGTCTTCTTGTCCCTCTCTCTTTGCTCCTCTCCCCACTCATGCTCTCTCTCTCTCCATCAAATAAATAAATAAATAAATAAATAAATAAATAAATAAATAAATAAAATCTTTAATAACAGTTTATTCCTAAGTATTTCATTCTGTTTGATGCAGTTGTAAATGGGATTTTTTCTTAATTTCTTTTTCTGATAATTTGTCCTTAGTGTACAGAAATGCAACAGATTTCTGCATATTAATTTCATATCCTTCAACATTACTGAATTCATTTGTTCTAATAACTTTTTGGTGGAGGCTTTATGGTTTTCTATATATAGTATCATGTCATCTGCAAATAGTTTTACTTCTTCCTTTCCAATTTGGATATTTTTATTTGTTTTTCTTGCCTAATTGCAGTGGTGAGGACTTCCAATACTATGATGAATAAAAGTGGGAGAGTGGCCATCCTTGTCTTCTTCCTGATCTAAGAGGAAACCTTTCAGCTTTTCTTTATTTTTATTATTTTTTAAATTTTATTTATTTATTTGACAGAGAGAGAGATCACAAGTAGGCAGATAGGCAGGCAGAGAGAGAGGGGGAAGCAGGCTCCAATTCTGAGCACAGGTGCAATTCATTTTATTTTTTTCTAAGATTTTATTTATTTATTTATAGAGAGGCAGAGAGGCAGGTGGGGGGGAGGGAGAAGTAGGCTCCCCGCTGAGCAGAGAGCCAGATGCGGGTCTCTATCCCAGGACCCTGAGATCATGACCTGAGCTGAAGGCAGAGGCTTTAACCCACTGAGCTGCCCAGGCGCCCCACCTTTCAGCTTTTCATGCTGACTATGATGTCAATTGTGGGTTTGTCATATATGGCCTTTATTATGTTGAAGTACATTTCCTCGCTACAGACTTTGTTCAGAATTTTTCTGTCAAATACCTTTTCCTGACTCTATTAAGATAATTATGTGATTTTTTTTATCCTTCATTTTGTTGATGTGGTATATCACATTTATTTGCAGATATTAACCTATCCTTGCATCCCTGGATGAATCTCATTTAATGACGGTGTGTGATCCTTTTAATGCATTGTCGAATTTGGTGTGTTATTCAGGGTCTTCTCTGGTTCCATACAAATATTAGGATTATTTGTTCCAGCTCTGTGAAAAAAATGCTGATGGTACTATGACAGGGAATGCATTGAGTGTGTAAATTGCTTTGAGTAGCATAGACATTTTACCAATATTTGTTCTTCCAATCCATGAGCATTGAATGTTTTTCCATTTCTTGTGTCTTCTTCAATTTCCTTCATAAGTGTTCTATAGTTTTCAGAGTACAGAACATTTACATTGATTAGGTTTATTTCTAGGTATCTTATGGTTTTTGGTGCAATTGTAAATAGGATCAATTCCTTGATTTCTCTTTTTTCCTGCCTCATTATTATGGTATAGAAATGCAACTGACTTCTGTGCATTAATTTTATATCCTGTGAATTTACTGAATTCCTGTATCAGTTCTAGCCATTTTTTGCTGGAGTCTTTCGGGTTTACTACATAGAGTTTCATGTCATTTATGAAGAGTGGAAGTTTGACTTCTTTCTTGCCATTTGGATGCATTTATTTCTTTTTGTTGTCTGATTGCTGAGGTTAGGACGTCTAGTACTATGTTGAACAATAGTGGTGAGAGTGGACATCCCTGTCGTGTCTGACCTTAAGGGGAAAAGCTCTGTTTTCCCCACTGAAGATTATATTCCCTGTGGGTTTTCTGTATGTAGCTTTTATGATATTGAGGTATGTTCCCTCTATCCTACACTGCAGAGAGGTTTTTTTTTTTTAAGATTTTATTTATTTATTTGACAGTGCGAGAGAGAGAGAGAGAGAGAGAGATCACAAGTAGGCAGAGAGGCAGGCAGAGAGAGGGGGAAGCAGCAGGCTCCCCACTGAGCAGAGAGCCCGATGTGGGGCTCGATCCCAGGACCCTGGGATCATGACCTGAGCCGAAAGCAGAGGCTTTAAACCACTGAGCCACCCAGGTGCCCCTGCAGAGAGTTTTAATCAAGAAAGTATGCTTGTATTTTGTTAATTGCTTTTTCAGCATCTATTGAGAGTATCATATGGTTCTTGTTCTTTCTTTTATTAATGTAGTATATCACATTGATTGGTTTGCAGGTGTTGAACCACCCTTGCAGCCAAAGAATAAGTCCCACTAGGTTGTGGTGAACAATCTTTTTAATGTACTGTTGGATCCTATTAAGCTAGCATCTTGGTGAGAATTTTTGCATCCTTGTTTATCTGGGATATTGGTCTATAATTCTCCTTTTTAGTGGAGTCTGTCTGGTTTTAGAATCAGGATAATGCTGGCCTCATAGAATGAGTTGGGAAGTTTTCCTTCCATTTTTATTTTTGGAAACATCTTCAGAATACTAAATATTAGTTTGTCTTTAAGTGTTTGGCAGAATTCTGCTCAGAAGCTGTTGACCCTGGGCTCTTGTTTGTTGGGAGATTTTGATGACTACTTCAATTTCCTTGCTGGTTATGGGTCTATTCAGGGTTTCTATTTCTTCCTGTTTCAAATTTGGTAGTTTATAAGTTTCTAGGAATGTATCCATTTCTTCCATATTGCCTACATTGTTGGCATATAATTGCTCCTACTATTCTCTTTTAATTGTATTTTTTTGATGTTGATTGTGATCTCTCCTCTTTCATTCATGATTTTATTTATTTGAGTCCTTTCTCTTTTCTTTTTAATAAGTCTGGCCAGGGGTTTTTCTCTTTATCTCTGAAATTTGCCAGCTTCACTCTTATATATTGAGGTATTGACCTATTTTTATTGATTTTGAGGGGGCTTCTTTGTGCCTCGAATGACTGTTTCTTTTCCCAGATCAGGAAAGTTCTCAGCTATCATTTGTTCAAGTAAACCTTCTGCCCCTCTATTATCAGGATATTGTTTTGCTTTCTGGTATTGCTGATTTCTCAAAGTCTCCGTTGGGATTCCAGTAGTCATCTTCCTCTCTTTTTCTCAGCTTCCTTATTTTCCATCATTTTATCTTTTACATCATTAACTCTCTCTTCTGCCTCACTTATCCTTTCTGCTAGAGCTTCCATTTTTTACTACATCTCAATAATAGCCCTGCTGTGCCCACCCCTCCAAGAGCAGGACACAGAGCCCCACACAGAGCTCCACATGGTTCCTGGCCCTGTGGTGATGGTGAGGAGACTGGAGGGCAGGCCTTGGTCCACCAGATGTCCTTGCCCTGGTGGAATTGTGCCTCCCTGCCAGGCTCATTTAAGTTGCTCTGGATTGCACTATGTGGCGCTGTTTTGCTCCCTGAACCCTTTCAGCACCAGTGGGGGGATAAAAATGGCAGCGTCCAGATTTCTAGCCCCAGAGCTGAAAGTTCACATCCCCCATTCTTCAGGGATCTCTGACAGAAAAGCAGTCAATCACTCTTGTCCCCCTGGTTTTCGCATCAGAACTCTGTTCATCCAGCCTGTGGCTGAGCGTTTTCATCTCGGGCATGCGACCCAGTTTAGAGTCTCCAGACTTTACAGACTCCTGTGGCAAACACACTGTTCCTCCCCGGGGAGGGGGCGAGGTCTCGACACACTTCTGCCTTTTGTTGGACCCCTGTCAGGAAAGTGGTTTGCGTAACCATACAGTGGTTATCAGTTTATGGCAACACCGAGCAGAAAGCTGGTGCCTAGCCTGGCCGGAGACAGCTTCCCCACTCCAATGCCGGGAACTCTACCATATTTGGGTACTCCTATTCTTTTGTGGCCCCAGGGATCCTGAGACTACACTGTCCCACCTGGGATTCTGCCTTGCTTCACCACATGAGCACCTTTAAGCCGGGGACATCTTCCACCGTGGCAGACTTCCAGAAGTTCTGACTTGGGGCTCTGTTGCTTATAATACTTTGCAGTGGCCTCCTTAGGCAGGTTCCCTCCTTCTGCCATATCCTCTGATATATCACCCCTATTCATGTCTCTGCACCATCTACCTTCCAAAAAGTGGTTGCTTTTCTATTTGCAGAATTGCAGCATTTCTTTTCTCAGCTCTCTGATTGATTTCACAGGTGTTCAGAATGATTTGATAATTATCTTTTTTAAAAACAGTTTATTTTTTTTAAAAGATTTTATTTATTTATTTGACAGAGAGCAAGAGATCACAAGTAGGCAGAGAGGCAGGCAGAGAGACAGGAGGAAGCAGGCTCCCCACTGAGCAGAGAACCCGATGTGGGGCTCCATCCCAGGACCCTGAGATCAGGACCTGAGCCGAAGGCAGAGGCTTTAACCCACTGAGCCACCCAGGTGCCCCATGATTTGGTAATTATCTTGCTGAATTCCAGGGACAAGAGGAAATCAGGGTTCCCTATTCCTCTGCCATCTTAAGGAGCAGACTTTTAATTATGGAAAACAAACTGATGGCTACCAGAGGGGACGGGGATGGAGGATGAGTTAAATAGATGATGGGGTTTAAGGAGTGCACCTGTGATAAACACTGGGTATTGAATGGAAGTATCGAATTACTATACTGTACACTGAAACTAATGTAACACTGTATGTTAACTGACTGGAATTCAAAGCTGAAAAAAAATTAAACATCATCACTCCCTCATGACTCTACAAGTAGTTTCTACTATTTACTGTTCTGAGATCTGAAGGCACAACATTAAAAAAAGATGACTACATTTGCTTACAAAATCATTTCTGATGATCTCCTCCAGGAAATGAGAGTAAAGGTCAGTGGTTTTTTTTTTTTCAAGATTTTATTTATTTACTTATCAGAGAGAGAGAGAGCGAGAGCACGCACAAGCAAGGGGAGTGACGGGCAGAGGGAGAAGCAGACTCCCTACTGAGCAAGGAGCCCAATGCAGGACTTGATCCTAACCATATGGTACTGTACCTGTATTTTTTCTTAGGATTTTCTTAAAAATATTTTCCTGTCTCTAGCTTACTTTATTGTAAGAATATAGTATGTAATACAGATACAAAATATGTGTTGATCGACTGTTTATATTATTGGTAAAGCTTTTGATCTATAACAGGCTATTATAGTGAAGTTTGGGGGGGACCAAAAGTTATATATAGATTTTCAATGGTGTGGGGAGTCAGCACTCCAAGCCTGGTATTGTTCAAGGGTCAACTGTATAAGACAATGTCAGTAGAGATAAGTAGTATAAAAAAACACGAAGCAAAAATAGGATGTAGGGAAGGACTGGAGGCCATACTTCAGATAGACTGGCCAGGAAATATCTTCATGAGGAGGTGACAGAGAGACCTCAATAAAGACAGGAAGGGAATCTTGCAGATGTGCAGAAGAAGAGCGTTTCAAGTAGAACAAATCATGACTGCAAATGCTTTCTGGGGAAAGGTGTTTGGGGTGTGTGGCTAGGAGGGAGATAAGAGATAAGAGAGGTAATTCATGGTCAATCACATAGGGATTTAAAAACAGATGGGAAATGACTGAAGGATTTAAACTGAAGAGTGACATGATTTAACACGTTAAACATGATTTAACATAATATATAACATAATATATATTATCATATATAATCATAATTATATATGATTAACGTATATAATATGTTATATATATAACATACATAACACATATAATGATGATTTGGCTGCAGTGTAGACAATAGACTGTAGCTTTGTGACCTGGATACAGGACTAGGAGACTGTGACAGTCATACTAGTGCGCAACTGCTATGGCTCAGACTAGGGACATGGCGATTGGATTGATGAAAAGGTCCAACAGGAATTGCTGGCAGATGAGATGAAGAGTTTAGGAGAAGGATCTCTTTCTGCAGTTTCTGAGTCTTGGATCAGAAAAGCATGCAGCTCCATAATGGAAGGAACCATTGCTTTTGAAAGGTCATCAACCTGAGGAGGCTTCTAGTTTGTTCTCATGCATTTCAGTTTATCTTAGTTCCTTTTTCTAGTTCACTCCTGCTTTATATCTGGCTTTTCCTCTGATTCAAGCCAACCATTAGCTGCAAAGCTTCCTTAGATTTATTCTCCAGCTCCCACAACTGTGTAAGGTCTGTATCTGTAATAAATTCCTTATTCTGGATCAGAGTGACTACACTTTCCTGATCAAAACCCTGACTGATATACATATGATTTATTAGCCCACTGAATAGAGATGTTCATTGGCCAGTTGAATATGTAAGTTTTAGCTGTTTCTATGAGTTAGGGATAACTCATGTTTTGCTATTATTATCTCATGGTAAATAATTTTTTTAAGTATTGGCTTTTAATTGTGTTGCATTGTGGTCAGAGAATGTGGGGCTATCATTTCTTTGGCATTTATTGAGACATTGTAGTCTTTTTCTTTTTTTTTGAAAGTGTTTCATGTGCTTAGGAAGTATGCATATTCTCCTTGTGTTGAGTAAAGGATCTTATGGGTATCTACACAATAGGTGAATGTAGATATTCATAAAACACTTAATAACTCTTAATAACCAACAGAGTAGAATTTTAGGTGAATATTAATGGGCACTAAGAAGTTCATTACATATTTGTAAAAGAAGCCACCAGGGAGACCTAATAATCATCAGCTTACATACACATAATACATAGTCTCAAAATAAATGAAGCTTACTGAACTATAAATTCAAAGAATTTTGGTTTATAAATTACACAAATTAATAACAAGAAGTAAAAATCCAAATCATACTTATGTATATGTATGTGTTGCTATGCCACTGAAACAAATTATATTTACTATAACAAACAAATTTAAAAAACATTTATTAAACACCCATAAGTCTACTTTTTGAAAGTTGAACTTCAGCATTCTTAGGGTAGAAGTTCAGCATTTGTGCATTTTTATCTCAACCTGAACTTGAATTTATAAAATGAAAACTAACAGAGCATTTATTTTTACTATGCAATTATGATAAAAGTACATTTTGTAAACACATATATATGAGAAATGTAGAGTCACTTATTTTAGAAGGTACATTTTTTTTTTTTTTTTGACAGAGAGAGAGATCACAACGAGGTAGAGAGGCAGGCAGAGAGAGAGGGTAGCAGGCTCCCTACAGAGCAGAGAGCCTGATGCAGGGCTCGATCCCAGGACCCTGAGATCAGGACCTGAGCTGAAGGCAGAGGCTTTAACCCACTGAGCCACCTTCCGGTGCCCCAGAAGGTATGTCTTTCAAGGGCTGTGAGCTGCTATACATTTTCATGCAAGTTAAATACCTAAAAAATTCAAGTGGCTTGTTCCAGAAAAACAAAACAGAAAAAGGAAAAAAAGCTCAGTATTGTCCTTTTCAAGCCTGCCTTTCTAGGCTTCTAATTTCCTGTTTCTGATTTATGTATTTTATTATTTCTTTGTCTGTTTGAACATTGAACATAAGGTACTTACCTTATACCTCTCTTAGATTGTGGTATATTTTGAGTTTTTTCCGTTCATTCTATCTGTGGATTCTCTTTCCTGGCACTGGAGTTCCTCATGCATTTTATATTTTTTTTGCTGATGAGCTCATGTAAACATGCCAATTTCTCTTCTGTCTTCAGTATCATTAATTTAAATTGAACAGTGGCTACCATGCATAGAGGATGCAGTCATACCATTAAACTAAACTTTCCGTACTTGGTTTCAAAAGTAATCCCAGAAAGGAAAAGATGGCTAATGGTCTTTGAATTGGTTATCCCCTTGCCACAACAGGAGTGTATAACAATCACAAAATATCACTGGCATATAACTACAAACTTATATTTCACGTTTCTGGATCAGCTGGAATTTGGCTTCCGTGGCTTTCATAATCTTGGCTGCATTTACTCAAATACCTGGGGGGGGGGTCATCTGGCTGTTGATTGATTGAGCCTGGTCTCACCACAGCTCCCCACACGTTCATCCTCTTCCTACACCAGGCCTGTACTTCCATGACAGTCGAGTATAAAGGGAGAGAGGTTAGGTTACATTGTGCAAGTAATTTACATACCTCTGGGCTTGGCTCCAGTAAGAGGTGACTGGTATGGCTAATAGGGAGGGATAAAGAATTGAGGCCATTTAATGCAATCCATCACAATCTTAGAAAAGAGACATTCTCTATTGTCATTTAATTTTTCCTACTAAAGTAATAAGCTTAAAAGAAGAGTGGCTCTTTTGATAAAGGACAAATGTAAAAGTTTGGATATGATAAAAATCATGACTCAAATTTTATTACATTAAAAAAATAATAGGGACTATGTAACTATAAAGGAAAAAAGAAAACTGTAAGATATACCCTTTGGGAAAAGATGGAAGGAAATACAAATTCTTGGGCATATATAAGATGATTAATTTCAACAAGTTTGTTTTTTTTTTTTTTAAAGATTTTATTTATTTGACAGAGAGAGAGAGATCACAAGTAGGCAGAGAGGCAGGCAGAGAGAGAGAGGGGAAGCAGGCTCCCTGCTGAGCAGGGAGACTGATGAGGGCTCCATCCGATCCTAGGACCCTGAGATCATGACCTCAGCCAAAGGCAGATGCTTAACAACTGACCCACCCAGGCACCCTAGGTATCAAGGTTCTTAGGGTGATTCAGTCACTTCTAATCCCATCTCTGTTGACTATTTCATTCCTGTCTGTCTTTTCTCTCCAATGGAGCCAATGGCTCTTGTTTTCTTTCCCCATAGCATTTTGCTTATTTATTATTATTTTTTAAATGACATCATATCTTACTCAGGAGCTGGGGTGGGGTTGCAGCGAGAGGGACTATTCATATCAAAAACAGGGGCCAAATCTCACATGAAGCAGAAGAATAAATTGTATATTCCTGGACCATGAACTCCTTGAGGCAAAGGTTGCGGTTTTCCCCCTGTACCCAGCACAGAACTCAGCATGTAATAAGTAGTCAATAAATGATTAATTCAAGGAAGGTAGTGTGTGGTGGTGGATGAGGGTTTGGGCTCTGGAGGGAGCCCAGCTTCTCATTCAGATCTTGGCTATGCCATTTACTTTGGGCAAATTAATTAACTTTTCTACGTTTCAGGTTTTTTTCAGCTTAAGATAGGGATATAAGTTATCTCATAGGGTTATATATGAAAAGCACAAATTAGTTCTTCTTAAGTAGTGAAAAAATTTATTGTGATCACAGTCATCTTTAATCCACTGATTAGATAGCACAATATTAATATTAATTTACTATACTAAACTATTTCAAAAAGCAGTAAACTTACAGGCAGTATTTTTATTCCTTCTATGATTTTTATTAGAGCAATTAAAGAGCCTGGTGAATGGTGTGGTTCTAAATATAAGTTAGCTTTTATTACTATTACTATCACGGTCGGGGCTGATGACAGATATTCACGTGGCAGGAAGGAGAATAGTATGGGATTGGATTGTGTCCCCCATAAAAATTATTTTGGAGTCCTAACTCCCAGTACCTCAGAACATGAACTTATTTGAAGTTAGGGTCTTTACAGAGGTAACCCAGTTAAAATGAGGTCATAGGGCGGGCCCTAATCCAATGTGACTTGCTGTCCTTATAAAAAGGGGAAATTTGGATAAACCCACACCAGAAAATCATATGAAAATGAAGGCTGAGGTCTCTAAGCCAAGGAAGACCAAGGTTTGCCAACAAATCCCTGGAAGCTAGGAAAGAGGGATGGAACAGATCCTCTCTCAGAGGAAATCAACCCCGCCATCACCTTGACCTTAGACTTTTAGTCTTGGTTAAGCCAGTTTGTGGTCCTTTGTTATAGTGGCCCCAGCAAACTCATACGGAGGGTCTATAGCCACAGGCAGCCTGCGTCCTTCATTGGTGAGTTCACACTGACTGGATTCCTGGCATCTCCATGGCACACCAGATGGATAACCGCTTCCCTCTCCCACCCTCCTGGCAATTTCTTCATGGTTATACCAGGTCCAGGAGCTCAGGACAGGGCATACCTCTAGCCCTCAAGATAAAGCTTGGTGGCCTCAAGCAAATCATCTCTCCTGGCCTCAGATTCTTTATCTCCAAGAGAAAATTCATCAGACAGAAGTGTCTAAGTGTCCCTCCCCAGCCAAAATTGTGATGATTTCTGCAGCAGTGATAAAGGTTAGCCTGACCTTCCATAACTCTCTCTTCCTTTATTCTGTTAGAAAACTATCCTCTATAGGATATGTTTATACCTAAACTGCATCTGGATATATGTGCTTTTTTTTTTTTTTGACAGTTGTCAGCACAGCATATTGGAAAAGTATGGCCATGGAACTCAGGAGATCTGAAACCTAATTTTGATTTCAGAATAATGATCAGATTAAAATATCAAATAATATCATCTACTGTCTGTAGATTATGGTTTAGGCTAATTTTTTCCTTACGCCTTAAGAGAATAATTATTTTCAGTTCGAATGAATCTAAAGTAAACCCAGAATGTACATAAACGTGTAATATTGAGACTTCTCAGGTTTTTCAGTCTCTCAGTCCTACCCACACTTTCTGATAAGCTTTTTTTTCCCCCTCAAACAATAACTCAGCTTCTGACTGCCCAGTGACAGCCATACGGTTCGTCTTTTACAGGTTCCCAAGACCATGGTGATATTGGGAGTTCTGATATGTGCCATTGGACATAACATTTTTTGCCTAGTGCTTTTTTCCGAGGGTCACCCTGGGTGTTAGGCTGGAGTCTCCACATGTAGGAATTTAGTAAACCTGTGCATGCCTGGTTCATCACAAGGACCCTCACAAACAAGCCCTGCACACAAGTGGCTTATGTGCAGCCCTAAGAGGCATACAGAAGGAACTTGTTACAAAACCTGTTCCATTATTCATGGGTTTGTGAACATGTACTCTGCTCTTTTGATAAATAATTTTTCCAGGGATGGTTTATCACAGCAGCTGCCAGCCGTCTGTGTTGTTTTATTGCTTACATCCAGTGAGAGCGTAGGCATGACACAAATCATTCTGCATTACCCTAGGCTTCTGTTTGCAATAAGGAGTACACACAATGCCATACCAAAGTGAGTTTATTGACATTCCTTGAAGGTGGTGTGATGGAAGAAAAAGCTCGGCCTGAGTATCACGTGACATTTTTCTTGTGGATGTAAGCAAAAGCAGCCCGGCAATGTGGGCTTCTCCTGCTAGTGACTAGAACAAAGACTTTTAACAAAATCGTTATAGACATTTCCTTAGATAAATTGGAAGCTGCAGGAAGTAGGCTAATGGAACAATATTTACTCTATTTACTACCTCTAGGCACCTTTTTTTTCTACTAGAACAAAGGGACTACATGTCACTAACAGGAAAATAACATTTTCTCTTTTGAACCTTATGATGGGTAGAACATCCATCCAGATTTTTATGGTATAGTATTGCAGTAGTTTTAATAATGAACACTGAAGTACATAATAATAATTAATAATAATAATAAAGCACCACATTTTTTATGTAAAGTTCTAACTACTTTCGTTTGAAAGTGTTTCATCTTGACTGGGAAAACATTTGTGGCAATTGAGAAATTTTTTGAACCCAAATTTTGGACACATGGTTTGACACATGGACTGACAAATACCATAGATGAAACATTAGAATTGTTCTGGAAAGTCTGGCTTATCAACTTGCCACACAAAGATACTTACCATTAATGGACATATGGTCATGTATTAAAAGAGGAAAAAGGTTTAGAAGTCTGCCAAAGGATCCTTTTTCTCTTTTTCTTAATTTCTTCATTGCCCTTCAAACAATTGTGCTACGTTGGTGATGGTAGGAAAAAGTTCTCACAGCTGCTGCCGACTTACATACACAGGAAGTTACAGAGACCTCCTGACCCGGCAGAGGCAATTTCTATTTTTAGGATTATCATCTTCATAGGATAGAATAAAATGTCATATCCATGAAATTATTATAATACTTCATAGCGTTTTAAAAGTATTTTTCTACTTGAAATGTAAGTTTTCTCTTATTTATTGTTCTTGTTTGTTCCCCAATTTAACGTCATATGCTCTTACCAGAACTAGCTCTAAAAGGTCTTGTTTTAGGGGAATGGAGGTTTATAAGTGATTCATATTATAATATGCCTCCATGGAGAAAACTCATACTTTAAATTAAACAAGAAATACAAGTGGTAACAAACAGATCTGCCTTGCTCGTTGTGTCATATGATTGGGGGAGGTTCACACCTCCAGCTGGTGGAATTAATAGCATAATTATACACACACACACACACACACACACACACACACACACACACACATAAATTTCACATATTCCAGCCTCATATATTAGGGAATAATAGCTAAAGAAACATCACTTGGAACATAGAGAAATCATAGGATCTTTCCGTAACAACTGTATGTATTCCTTTTCTCTTTGTTTACCTTCCTTTAGGATTCTATGCACGGCTGTTAAGCAAGTTTTGCACCCTTTCAGCTGACCTTGACATCAGTACTTCTTTTTGGAATTTTATACTTTTATGAAATACTGATCCTGTAATGCTTTGTGGGTACATTTAGAGTCAGGGCACCAGGGGGGGAGAAGGGGGAATAGGAAGAAGGAAAAGTTAGTTGAAAAACGATTCATGCCCAAGATATCTATCTCTATATATTTTCTAGGATACCATGTTCCTTCTGCATATGGGTAAAATAGGTACCAAGTAGTCTAATTAATATGTTAATTAGATATTTGTGTAAATTGCTGAGCTCCTCAGGAGCCAGTTCTGTCTTTTGAACACTTTCCTCTCTTGCCAATGCCTAACAAATAAGTACTAAAAAAAGAATCGAGTGCTTGAATTAAGAGTATTTACACATGGATAACACCAAGTTCTAAAAATGAAAGATGCTCCCTATACTAGAGTTGCTGTTCCAAGAAGTAAAATGGTAAAATGATTTGCATTATTCTACAAATAATAGCTCCATTGAAACCCATAACTGTTCAGATACGGAAATGTGTACTGAATTTTACAGATCCCTCAAATTTATGTTATGTAACTTACACATTCATCTTATTTTAGTAAATATTCTTTTCAGACAACAGTACTTCTGTAACATATTATTTCCTGATTGGCAACAGATACACAGCAGCAAGGGGTGCTGGGCATTATAAATAATTCCTAGTAAAAGAAGTTTCATTTTGGAGCCCAGGAAATACAACCTAGTGCCTGGACGCACACTGATACAATGAGCACAGGGCATGGCTTCCTGTCTGATTAACTTTGTCTTACATTTCTCACATTTCTCCCTTGTTTAATATATTAGAAGTAACAATGTGACATCTCAACAGTGGTGGGGGGTGGGGTTTAGATCTTTTCCCAGTGAAGAAAAACACTTTCACTTAGGACATATTTCAGACAACATGGATAACCAGGTTAGAAAAATAGAAATGACCATTATGTTTGGGATTCTTCCAAATGTAATCAAGAGGTTAGGCTGTCTTTGGAGCCGGCAACTGCTTTTCTGAAAACACTGAATTTTCGAGATATCTCTTCACTGAGTGCTAAAAGAAACTGGATATCTATTTTGACAAATCAGCGTGCCTTTGGGGTGGTAAGTGTGTGCTCCAGGAGGGTTGCTGCGGATGAAGAAGGAGTATTGTATTGCCCTTGACCCCGAACAAGCACCATCACTCTCTGCAGCTTCTCATTTAACGTGTCCCTGTGGACCATCAGATGTGAAGGAGTTCAAACACCACAGCAAAGAAAAGAAAAAAAGCAGCATAAAAAAAACATCGAAGTTAAAACAAAAGTCTGTTTGCCAATTCCCTTTAACAAAAGTCACGAGATTATCTATACTTTTTTTTTTTTCCTTTGCGGAGGAGAACTGTAGCTTGACTGAACAGAGCAAAACAAAACAACAGTACAGAACTCAGGTATTCAAACCAACCTAATAGGGCCTTCTTCCCTGTCTCCGGTTCACTTCATCACACTCTACACAACACAGTGGGGGTGGAGACCTCATCCTTCAGGCTATAATGTCATGAGATCTCCTTCGTGTGCACAAGCTTCTGCTTCTTGGTGGTGAGTCTTCATGGGGGGGTGTGCCCTCCTTGACTTCTCTAAACTCAGGTTAAGCCACAATCCCCACAACCACTGAGATACACTGTATTGCGTCAGCAGGAGGCGTTTTTCTTGTTGTTGTTATTTGTTGGAAAGTGTATTTGCACCATATGTCTAGGCTAGTTCAGGCTGATGGGACTGATGCCACACATGACCCATGAGTTGAACATATAAAAGTTTCAGCTTTGCCACTGCTGTTTTTGGATGGATGGTTTGCGTGGGAAAAAGGAGAGTGGGAGGAAAAGAAATTGTCGATTGGCTCCTAGATCTGGAGTTGGTTGTTAGAAATTATAAAAAATGGTGACTCTGCTCAGAAGAAGACATGGGCGTATAAAAGCTCAGAATGCTTAATGCTCAAATTTCCCTAAAATTATATAAATGGAAGTAAACTTTTATTACCATTTGGTCAAGTGTAGCATAACTTGCATTCCTATTTCATTGTTAGTAATGGAGGTATGTGGAGATACACACAGACCTTGAGACAGCTGTTGTTTAATATTGCATACAGGCTAGCAGTTCATCGAGAATAGAGGAGATAAGCCTGAAGGTTGGATCTCAGAAGAAGGCAGTTCTTCATGCACAGCTTTGTCAATCCTGATTTGGTCTGAAAATAAAAACCATGGGATACCAAAAATCAAAGGAGAGTTGATTTAGGGAAAGGGCAAGGGGATCATCCCGCAAAGGGTGATGTGACTGCCGGGAAAATGTCAGGTGAGTTTCCATGTCCTCATTCAAGTCCAAAGGTGCTGGTTTCTTCTACTGCCGTCAGCAGCTTTTCATACAACATGGAGTACGAGGGATACGGTGGAAGATCCAATCGGTTGAAGCACGTGTGTGCCCTGAATGGGGAAAAAAGACTGGTGAAGGTGTTTGTTTCAGACGTACAACTGGTTTGTATGGATCTGTGATCAGAAGCTATGAAGCAAAAGTGAGTAAAAAGTGAGCACAACCACGATTTTGGGCCACCATGAAGCATTGCAATTAAGAACAACAGCCTTCCAGACACAAATAAACCAGTTGAGAGAGGAGAGTAAGTGGAAACAGACGGTTTGCCTTTGCAAGCAAACCACACAAATGTAGAACTGTACTGGCAAATCAGTGAGCAACTCTACGGTGGCCGCTTTATTCTGTGGTTCAGCTCTGAACTTGGATGTGATCAGTGAAGGAGGCAGAACCATAATCACTATTAGAGGATCATACTCTCAAGGCTCCTCGTCCAGCTCTCATCTCTGGGCTATGGTAAACCCCACACATCAATGTACGGGTGCCATGAGATGCCTTGGAATTTTGAGATCCAAAGCTCCATAAAGTCAGGTGAGCCCTGGAGACAGACTTCTGTTTTCAGTACAACACAGCTAACCGGACACCGGAATGTGGCATTTCCAAGGACAGCTGAGCTTATGGAATATTGTCTTCCCTGGTTGCCTGGAGCATCCCTGTGCCCTGGGTTCTGCCTTACTTGTCATATCCTTCATTCATCCTCGGGGCCCACGCATGCCAGCACCTGGTTTGGATAAGGAATGGTTTTCCCCACTGGGCTCTAACTCCAAGACCAGGACTAGACCCTGTATCACCTATATGGGGCTCAGTAATGAGCCCAAGGGGCCCCGAACAGGTTCCTCCTGTGGAACTTCAAATCACCTGACTAGTTTCTCCCTGTCAGATGCTCTTTTTTTTCATGGACTCTCTGGTTGAGGCCAAGGAAGGTCTGCAGCAAAGCAGGGAGGAAGGTGGATGGGTGCAGCTCAAAGTTAATGCCTTTTGCTCCCTAGAAGGGGTAGTGTGTTGCAATGGTGTTTTGAGAAGCCAACCAGCACAAAAAAGGGCACATTAAAAGGAAATGAAATAAAATAATAAAAAATAGAAGATAACATATCACAAGTATATATACAAACAAATAAACACAACTCTAACCAAAGAGATCATTCTCCCTTCATTTGAATTTCACTTGGGATATTGAATTCTTCTAATTATAAGATCCCCAGGGAAGTTGTGTATTATTTATACCTTTGTTTTCAGAGTTCCTGATGAGGCTGATGCAGTGCTCAGGGGGAGGATACTGTTGTGTTTGCCTTTCAACATCCACTCCTCCTTCTCCTGGTCACAGCTCCCTCATTGTCCTTGGGAAACTACCCCCCAAACTCCTCCCCTCACAAGCTCCAGTGGTGGGTACAGGACAGTAGTGCATCTGGCCTTAGGCCTCAAGGACTTAACTGGGAAGAAGCATAAAAATAGACCAAGATTAGTTGAGGCCTCAGATTATGATCTAATATTCCAGTAGGCCTATGTTGACTTCACAAAAGAATAATTAAAATATTTTACCTAGACTCATTTGAGTAAAAGTGGAAAAGCACTCAGGAAAGTGAGCAGCATGACAACGGTAGTGGCTTCTCTATGTTTAGAAAGATTAAAACTAGGACTACTTTGGGCTCTGGCTAGCTATGTTAAGTGGGGCAGGAAATTCCCAAGTATGCTTTTGAGCCTAGCCGAACTAGTTAGGTGTGAGATGTGAGCAGACATCATCATCTTGTTTTTGTTTTTGTTTTTTTTAACTGGCACTCATCAGTGGAAATATTACAGCAAAAAATCCCATATTTGCAAACCCAATGAATTCTTTAAGAGGTAATTTCTGGGGATAATCTGAAAGCATTAGCAAATGGCACTCCTTAAGGCCTTGTGTGAACGGTTTCTTTGAATTGCTTTTACTGTTTTTATCACCAGCTTTGGTTAATGCTCTTAAATAGGTTCTAGTTTGTAAACTAGAATGAACGAACACCATCAAATCATGATTCAATTCAGCATTAAAGGCTTGCAGTCCTCTAGGTGTGGTTCTGACAGCTCAGAGTTCCTGCTCACTTTCCTCCCTGGGCACTGGGCTCAGTCCTCTGGGGTGCATTGGGATGGTGAAGAAAGCACGAAACCAGGGGCTGGAAGACCTCTATTCTGATTATAGTCTAGCCACTTATTAGCTTTATCACTTCAGGAAAGTCAATTAGTCTTTCTGAGCCTCAGCCTTCTCCCTTATAAAATAGAGGTAATGATATATGTTCTGTGCACCTCAGGGGTTTGTTGTGAGGACCAATGTTGGAATGCACATAAATGCCTTTTGTGATCTGTGAATCACCATTTAAACCTAAGATTCTCCTGATGCAACCACGATTGCAGTTTCGATTGCAGGAACTGTGTCACACCTGCGGGGCCTCAAGACCTTCAGACCTTTTCACATAAACTACTGGCTAATGAATCACCCTGATCTCCTATTTGTGCAGTTGCTATTTTGGAACTCCACATGGATCTTTTCAAACATGCCAGGTCAATTTTCACTCTGTTGGTGTAAATCTAGGATTCTGGCATTTTTGAGGTAATTCAGGACTTAAATTGTGTCAATCGCTGTATTATGTGCCCTTCTAACTTGTGTCATCTGCACGATTGATCTCCCTGTCTCCTTGATTTTTTTCCAAGTTACTGAGTAAATGGTAACTAATGCCAAAGATAGTATGCTTCTCCCCAGAAGAGACCACGTTAAGGCTTGTCAAAAGCAAACAACACTACTAAATCAGGCAAATCACTGCTCTCTGCTGCTGGTTGTTCAGCGAGCTGTGAGGCCAGTTGCACAGGTCCGGGTCTTCCCTTCACGCCATCTTCTTCCACCACCCAACCACAGCCTCACTGTATAGATGGTTCTCACTCTCATCACTACTGAACCTACTCTTTTTCAACTTTTTTAAGAACCTCTTGATCCCCAAATCCAAGGAACCATTCTCTACCCTCCCTTCCTCAAGCTCTTTAAAAGCCTTCTTGAACATCTCTCTCCCCTCGGCTACTCTATGGCTTCTCAGTGGTTGTCAGTTTCTCTTCTGAACCCCCAGTGGCTCCCTGAAGCCTTATGGCCCACAGAGCAGGGTTTCTCACCTTGGCACTACTAACATTTTAAACTAATTCTCTGTGTTGGGAGGGGCTTTTCTGTGCATTGTAGGTGCTTAGAAGCATCTTTGGCCTCTACCTGTTGGATGCCAATAGCACCTCTCCCCCACAACCAGAAATGTTTCCAGACATTGCTGAATGTCTAGTAGGGGGGCAAAATCACCTCTCCGACCCCCCTTGAGAGCCATCTCTATAGACCAAGCCAACTGCCCACCTTAACCAGACCTCCCCCTCCACCTGGGCTTGGGCTGCAGTGAAGCATGTTGTTAGAATTCTGCTTGCAACTTCTATGCTAATCTGCCCATGACCCATAGTTCTATAATCCCTGGTCCCTACTCCAAATATAAACCCTTAAGTTTCTCTCCTCCTTTATTCCATCTCCATGCTGTCTTGAGCTGTGTCTACTCTAACTAGCTCCCTTGCTTTTCTTTCCTTTGGAGCCTCTCTGTCCCCTCCCCAGTCCTTGCTACATACTAAGGAAACTCTCTCACTCTTCCTTTCCGGACATGGCTTACAAGTCCTAGAAACCCTCCCCAGTGCCCACGAGTGGAGAGAGCCAGAGATCACTGTGCCACATTTTGGGATGTGGGTGGACACTCTGCTTACTCCTCACTGCCAATTCTAGATCATTACTTTTTAATCCTTGAGCAAAAATATCTGTTCCTTTTACTCAGCCGTAGAAAAAGGATGAGATCTTGCCATTTGTGACACCAGGGATGGAATTGGAGGGTATTAGGTTAAGTGAAATAAGTCAGACAAAGAAAGACAAATTCCAATTGATTTCACTTATATGTGTACTCTAAAAAATAAAACAAAGCAAACAAAGAAAAAGCAGAAACAGATTCACAAATAGGGAAAACAAGCTGGTGGTGGTCAGAGGGGTCGGGTGGGAGAATGAGGAGAAGGGAGAAAGGGGAGCGGGAGGTACAGAATTCCAGTTATAGAATGAAAACATCACAATAATAAAAGGCACAATCCAGGGAATATAGTCAATGGCATTGTCCTAGTGTTGTATGGTGACAGATGGTAGCCACACTCATGGCGAGCACAGCATAACTTACAGACTTGTGGAATCACTGTGCTGGACACCTGTGTAACATGGTGTGTCAAGCACACTTCAATAAAAATGAATAAATAAATTTTAAAAAAGAGGGAATCAGATATTTAAAAAATTTCGTTCCTTTGACTCTCTTAGATATTTCCCTCCATAACTACAGGTTTTATCTGGCATTTTATTTCAATCCAATAGGACAGATTAGAAGATATGGCATGTTATCTGCAGGCAAGAGGGTAAAGTGTCATTTTGAGCAACTTGTATGTCAGACACACAGACACACACACACATACACAAAGATATGCATGTCCTGGGTTGTAATGTTACATAAAATGGTGTTTCTTTCTGTGGCCTATGGTTAAAACGTTTGAAAATCAGTGATCTAGATCTATCTTCCATACCTTCTGACCTTCCAGCTAATTACATTAATTAAAGCCTCTGGTACTTTGCTTAAATCCTTCCCATTTCAGGTGTTCCCACCAGACTGTGTAGTACCTGAGTCCACATGGATGACCCGTTCAATGCCCTGACCTTCCAGCTCCTTGACCTCAAACCCAGTGACTATCCCACTATCCCACCTATCTAGTACTAAAGTTTCTTCACCAGACACTGTAAAATTACATCCCAGAAACCACTGCTCTAAAAGCCCTCCTTCCTAACCCTCCTACGGTTTTTAGGAGGCAAGGACTTGAATTGATGTCAAGGTTTTGTTTAGCCCGGGCTATGATTCCGGTTTGGTTGTGAGGCTATTCGGCACTCTTGTCTGGGAAGCCAGTTGCCTCTCTATGGGGGGAAGATCTGAGAACAAGGTAGTTCCAGACCACCTTTCCTCCCAGTGTGGGCAGTGTGCATGGGGCTTCCATTCTCTGGGAAGTCCTGGGTTGTCCTGTGTCTGGCACTCTGCTAACACACAGGGGTGGTGCTAACCCACAGGGGCTTCCTGCATCTGCCACATGGTCTGGCTAGTCTACCCA
This sequence comes from Procyon lotor, assembly GCA_028646535.1. NCBI lineage: Eukaryota > Metazoa > Chordata > Mammalia > Carnivora > Procyonidae > Procyon > Procyon lotor. Next base: position 82,404,429 of record CM053614.1, on the reverse strand, counting down.
AACTACTGTTCTTGGAAGTCAGAAGTTACTTCTTTCTCTGCACACATTGGTGACCTTTATAGATTCTTGGATCTTCAGAAAATGCACAAGGAAGACTAGTTAGGGGTTACTATCCAGGGGGTCATTTTCACTGTCCTCCCAGAGGCATCTCAGCACTTGCTTCTTGGGACCCTGTTGGCCCAGGGTAAAGTCTCTGCCTCCACAAGGAATCCCCTGTGGGGTTTGCAGAATGACAACTTTCTCAGGGATGCCTTGGCCCAGATGTGAATAGCTCGATTATAAGCCCAATGTCCATCTTATAAGCTCTTTGTGTGGGTTAATAGTATTAATGTATATTTCAAAGCTTCTCAAATAAAATATGTAATTAGCCTCAATCTGTGAACCCCCAAATGACAAAAGCAATTCCTAGTTCCCACAGAGACTCCTCAGCAGAGTGCTCTCCCTGTGAGCCACCAAACTATCTTTCTCAGTCTCATCCCTTAGGAGTATCACTTTGGATATCTTGACCTCCATGCTGGTTCAGCAATCCTTCCTGCTTCAGCCGGGAACTCCCCTCTCCTCATTCATTGCCCCTCAGTGCTCACCTAAGTGCCATCTTCTTATGACCTCTCCTCTTCCCAACTCGACTGGGATTTGGTCTGTGTTCTACATCTTCCCAGTACCTTCCTTTCACATTCCTTTCTCAGTGCTCCTCTGATTCCACCTTGTGTTTTAACTTATTACTATTGGGCTGTGCTCCTTCCTAGACTATAAGCTTCTCTGAGAAGGATGGTAGGATGGTTGTGTCTTAGCCACTCTTCAGGGTACACATGATGCTGGTGGGGGGCTGGGCTGTTATCAAATAGTGATGCAAACTCATTTCTCTAAAAACAGACTATTTCCAAATAACCTCATCTACCAAATCTATCATTGAACTAGACAAATGGAAATCTTGCCTTTTTAAGCCTTATTTTCTTGCCAGATTTAATTCAGTAGACTCAGCTCTCAGCAGCCCCATGCAAATGAGCACCAAGGGTCTGCCGAACAAGAGGGTAAAGCCAGGGCTGAAAATTGTGCCAAGACTTTAGGCTGTTATTGACTACCTGGGCATGGATTCTGTTTCCTGATGCTCACTGACATCAACTGACTTGTCTTCAGGACATTAGAAGGTCTGGGAGATCTGGAGGCAAATCATAGTTCAGTAAATCCTTCCATTGGGATTTAGCAATAGTATCTGGGAAGCCATGTGGAAACAGCTGTATTAAATGTGAATTGTCTTTTATAATCAGAAAATATCATAGTAGAAGAAAATAATGTGGATCAATCTTTTCTTCTGTTGAGCAGTATTTATCACTGTGGTACCTGTGCAGGGTTGCCTCTTTAGCACTCTGTATTTCACTGAGCAGGAAAAGGCTGCTCAAAGTGGTCGAGGAAGGACCCAGGAAGTGTTAGAACTCACGGTGTAGGGAATTCATTCTGTTAAACTGCCTGGATCCCTAGTGTCTCCTTTACTGCATTTATCTCACAATAACCTCCTTGACAGCTTACTGTATAGAAGTCACTATGGAGACTTGTCCTCACGTTTTAAAACATAGTAGGAAAAATGTGACACGTACATAACCATCCTACCGAGTATCAAGTGATGTGCCGGAGAAGGACAGAGACAGTACTGGAAGGCTTACTTTGGGCTTCTAGCCTCTCCTCCCACCCTTACCTGGTGAGACATTCCTCCTTAAGTTAAATTGGGCTAGACAGAGATTGGAACGCTTCCCACAACTGACACACGGGCCATGACACTACAGCCTAAATACCAGCAATAATCAAAAAACCACTAAGAATATGTTCTAAATTCACCTCCCAGAGACAGGATCCTCACTAGTGCCTTTCACCAATAACTCACATAAGAATAACCTGAGTGTCAGGAAAGAATTCCATCCCAGAGGATCATCACCCGAGCTCCAAAATTAAAGTATACCGTCCCTCTTTGGTGGCTTTCCTGAAGCCTGGCAGGAGACCCTACCTGGGGAGAGATGTAATCTTCCCCCACTTCTCTATGCAGAAACGCCGAAGCCCATTGCTTCCTCGAAGGGCTGCAAAACCTTCATAGGGCACACTTGATGTTCCTGTGACGAACTGAAGTAATCTCAGTCTCTGCTCGTTATTGAAGCGCTCCACGGCGGCCCAGAACCAGCGGATCACAAGATGCCCGTCGTGATAGCCTGGATGGAGCAAGAGGAGGGAGACAGGGAGGGTGTGCAGAGAGGAGGAGGAGGGAGGGAGAGGGGTGACATATGTTGCAGGGGGGATGAGAACTGAGCAGCTGCTGTCGGTCTGCCAGTCTCTCTAACGATGGCCTTCACACAGGTCTAAGACAATCTGTGCACCTAGGTCAAACTTTATAGCAGGAGAAGATCTAGAAAATAAGCCATTTTATAAGAAGATTTTATGCTCTGAGGGATGTCCTCAGAGATGTCTGCTTTCTACGTGAACAATTGGGACCCCACCAACCATTTTCCTGCCTCGTGTAAATGAGACAAGGAGTGGCTAGGTATCCTTAGGGCAGTGAGAGACAAAGCCCTCTGTCAACCTAATATTTCACTGAACTTTCTCTGTTCTGATGTCTTAGCTCTTGGCAACCACATACTGGGGGCAGGTCTAGGACTTAAGAAGGGCTGGAGGTCAAGAGCAAGCTCAGTGAACAGAAGATGCCTGAAGGTCCAGCAGCCCTTAGTGCTCCTGGAGCAGCTGCTCTTGGGCCAGTCGGGCCACAGTCACAGAGCAAGCTTGGGTCAACCAGTCCAAGCAAATGACTCACCAGTGCTGCAAATGCAAGAGGTGCTCTGGCATGGGAGAAATCTATGTGGGCTGGGGTAGGAAGAGGAAAGTGAGGTGTGGGTTGAGTGCAGGAGGGCTTTGTGTGAGTGGAGGGCAGGAGAGATGCTGAACAAGAACAAGGAAGAAATACACAGGGAACAGCAAGTGTGCAGCGAGGTCTGGTGAGGGCCAAAGGGAAACTCACTGGGGGCCTCAGAGGGCTTAGCAGCCAGGCAGAGACACAGGGACTCGTCCCCTGAGGCTGGCGGTGTTCACACCATGCCAGGAAGCACCCTGTCGTCCCGAAGAGGGGTTCAGTACCCTGGGGGGAAGAGGGAGGCTGAGGGGGTGGGCCTTGCTCTCTCTCTCTAGTTTTGATTGGTTTCTGTGTACCCAAAGAAATGGCTTTGAGCCTTAAAAAACAAAACAAAACAAAACAAAACAAACTTTCCCAAGTCTTTTCTATAATTAATAAGGAGTTCGCTTTGTGGGTAAGGAAGTGGCCTCGTGAAAAGAATGTTTCAAGAAGACTAGTTCAGCAGTGAGAGGGTAAATACGAAGGAAGGGTTAGAAATAGAGTTTGGAAAAATAAAGGAATCATGTTGTGCAAACCGAGGTGGAGGGGAACAGGGCTCCAAATCTGCAGGAAGTGGGACACGCTTCCCTGTCAGCTCGTAACCGAGCACGGGAGCTGGCCTCGGGGTTGGTGTTTTTCGGTAATGCATCTACATGGAGTTAAGCCAGAGACTCTCCCAGTGGGGAATCACCTGAAGGAACATTCAGCATGGAAGTTACAGGACGGCATGTTGTGAGAACCCACTTTGCACATGTACTGAAGTAAGGCCAAGTTTTCTGTAGTCTTTAAAAAGCGATGGAATATAGGTCCTATATGTAGATATAAAATGGAATATTATTTTACATTCGTATTACATATATATGGAATATGTGTATATATATAACGGAATATTATTCAACCATAAAGAGGCATGAAGTCTTGAAACAATACAGCAGGGACAGACCTTGAACCAGGATGCTAAATGAAGGAAACCAGACCCAAAAGGCCTCTCATAGGACTCTTTTTGCATGAAATGCCCAGAATAGGTAAAAATGCGTAGAGACAGAATGCCCATGGATGGTTGGTTGTCAGGGCTGGGGAGGGAAGTGAGGGAGGCAGCTGCTCAATGGGTGTGGTGCTTCCTTTTGGGGCGAGGACAATGTTCAGGAATGAGCTAGAGGTGGGGGTGACACAGCCCTGTGAAGGTACCAAATGCCACTGTCCTCTTCACTTTTAGAAGTTTTAGACACGGTTAATGTTATGTTATGCTATGTCAATTTCACCGCAATACACCTTTTTTAAAAAAAAAAAAAACAGAGCCCTGTGTCTGTGCTGACCCCTCTAGCTCACCTCCCCGGTACTCCGTGTTGTTCCGCCAGTCATTCAGGTCGATTTCTGCCGTGCCAGCTATCACCAGCTCCAGCTCCCTGGCGTCGAACACGGAGACAAGCCTCGAGTCTACGACCTGAAATACAGATTAGGCTTCAGGTCCAACACACACTGAAGTTCTATTCGTTATTATCACTTCTGTGGTTTTACGCTAGGAGACTGACCGTCATTTCCAAATTATTTTTTTTTTTAATCAATGCACTATCATGTTGAAGTTCAAAATCATGACTTAAACATTCTGAAACACAACCATTGATGAGCCGGGAACTTCAGAAAGGCCCCAGGGTTTTCACTACCTCTGCTACTTCCTCTCGGAATGATGAGCAAATCCGACTTGACTTTCTCTAGGCACATTGAAGTTGCCAAGTATCGTTGCATTTTAAAGGCAAAAGGTCCAAACACGTTGAAGTGACTCGAGGGCTTTTGCTATTATCATTTCACTTAAAAGGTAGCCTCTCTTCCACATGAAACTAGGACTCATCTCCTAGAAATGGACATTCTATATTAAAACAACTGTATTTCCCTTTCTCCCTTCAGTTCCTTCCTCCCACCTTCAAAGATCTGGAAAGGTCTCCTTAGCAAGGGCTCTGAGCTCTGACTTTACGCTTTGTTGCCAAATAGATCACGCACAAGTGAACAGCCCCTCTAATCAGACTAGTAGTGGACAAGCCAGTGAGCCATGGTGTCCCCATTACAGTCAGGGGAAGAAAACCTCCCAACACCCGAGCCCTGAGAAAACATTTACAGTGTCTTGTTTCTAAATTGCAAAAGGCTAAGGATATCAACATTTGGTGCACAGGAAGCTGGCAGCCGTCGCTGTCCTCTTGATTTACCACCTTACTCATGGCACAGAGTGACACCGTAACACAAGAGAAATCTAGCAAGAGGGGACAATGTCCTCCAATGCCTTCACTTCACTTATTTTTATTCCACTGAATGAAAGGAAACACACAGCATGCACATATCTTGACAGGAGATACTGAACGTTTTCCTACCTGGCACAGTGGGGCCACAGCGACAGCTTTTTTGTGAGAGCATTTTTCACCTACCGCAAGAACTAGGTTTCCCAGAGAACTGTGACCCCTCTTTCGTCCGTCCCAAGCGTGTCCTCTTTGCAATCTGGTGACTGGAGCTGAGCCCTCTGCCTGGTTTGGTTCTTCTTCTCCTTCCCCCCCTACAAGCTGTGTCAGTGATGAGGGCCCTGACTGCAGCCTGTCTTTCTCAGCCGGACCTAGGTCTCACCTCATAGAAGCCCCGTACCAGGGCCTCCGTCTGCTGGACCACACCGCGTTCCACCCGCCACTTCACCATCCTCTCGATGTATTCCTTCTTGTTCTTCTCTGTGACCTGGGTGTTGGCTCCTCCAGATTTTAGCTCCCTCTCCGTTACCTGGTGGGGAAACAGAAAGATTGCGAGGCTTGTCAACTCAGCTGATCTTGCCGTGACACATGTCGATTCTAGGAGGACGAACTATTTATAAAAAGTCTTCTTCACATGGGTTCAGCATTATTACCTCCTTCATTCTCTTTCCTTTCCTGGAAGTTACTAAAAAAGCTCTGGCTCCTCTCAGATGATGCAGCTCTTTTCCCCTCAGAAAAACGGCATTTTTTGTTTGTTTATAAAGGGGAAACATATTTCCTTAACTCAAGAGGCATAATAGAAATAAAAGAAAAATGCCCCTCATTGGCCCAGGGAAAGAGATGGACCAGGAGGTCCTTATACTCAATTCCCCCAAATCCCAATTAGATCACATTCTCAAAAGCCACCAGCCTCCCCACCCAGAGCAGGTCATTGACAGGAAAATAGCAGAGGGTGGGAAGATGGTTTTTACAGCTGGTATAATATTGGCTGAAGAATGACAGACTGACCTTGAGAAAGGAAACAATGACCTTGCCACTTCGTACGATGGTGCTTGTTTGTTAGGACAACTGAATCAATAAGAAAAGCTATGATCTGTGCTCTGTCTTTTAAAAGGCAAGAGGGTAGATAACATGTTAGCCATTTTTATCAGAAAGTGTTGGGGCGCTTGGGTGGCTCAGTCAGTTAAGTCAGCTCAGGTCCTGATCTTGGAGTCCTGGCATCAAGCCCCACATCCAGCTCTCCGCTCAGTGGGGAGTATGCTTCTCCTCTGCCCCCCAACCTGCTCATTGTCTCTCTCTCAAATCAATAAGTAAAATCTCTAAAAGAAAAAAAGTGTTGGTGCTTGGAGGAGATGTCAGTCACTTCAGGGGCTCACCTTAACCCCTAAAACTGTAAGACAAATGAGGCATAACTATATTTAGCTATGGGTTTAGAAATGTAGATACATATATTTGGCATTCATTGACTTAGGTACCTAAACAAATAGGCCACCGAAGTCTGACGGTTATTTTTTCTTCTGTCACTTAGGTCACTAGTGCTAATTATAAAATACTGGCTAATTCTAACACCCTATTGCCATTCCGTATCCACATTCCTTGGCACTTCTGATTTTCAGCTGCCCAGTTAAAGACTAATTCCTAACCTCACTTGCAGCTAGGTGTGCCGTGTAATTAAATTCTGGCTGGTAAGGTGTAAGCAAGAGTGTTGTATGGCAGTTTTAGGGACCTCCTTGAAGGAAGGGCTGTGGTTCCTTTGTCCTGCAGCTTCAGGCACAAGCCTGATGGCTGGGCCACAAGTGCAGGTGCCCAAGGTAGGCACCGCAGCCGTGGGTCATCCGTCTGCCTCTACACTTTGATGTGAGAGAAAAATAAACTGTTAATCTCAGCGGGGTCATTTTGGGTTTCTTCACAGGCAGCTGACCCTGATCCTAACTAACACACCCAGGAAAAGCCTATAATGTCTTTCACCTGCAGCTCTCTGTCTGCTCTTCAGGATCTCATAACTTGCTAAAAGAAGGACTGTGACTCAGTTTTCTAAAACCAAAGTCAGTGGTCGTAGCGACCTCATTTGAAGGCGAATGAGATCTGTTCACACTGTACAAAGATGTACATTATTCTAGATCTACAACACATCCTTATTTTTTAAAAAAGATTTTATTTGTTTATTTGACAGAGAGAGAGAGATCACAAGTAGGCAGAGAGGCAGGCAGAGAGAGAGGGGGAAGCAGGCTCCCCACTGAGCAGAGAGCCCGATGCGGGGCTCGATCCCAGGACCCTGAGTCATGACCTGAGCCGAAAGCAGAGGCTTAACCCACTGAGCCACCCAGGTGCCCCAACTCATCCTTATTTTTTATTATTGGGAACATCATGAACTTCTGAGTTGTTCCTATGCCACACACATATGAAGGATGTTCTTTTGTATTTTCAATGTTATTTTTTCCCTCTAATTTTATGTATTCAGTTATTTGTAGTTTACTTCATTTTTTTTTTTTTTTGAGTAGGTAGTATGTGTCAACGGAATGACATTCAAGTAGTATAAACAGCCATCAGTGAAAAGCAGGCTTCTCAGCCGTCTCATCTCCCAGCCATATATAGTCTCCCTACCTGGAGAAAATTGCCCTTACTTCTCTTCCAGGGAGAATCGACGTATATACCAGGGAATATATCTATCTATATCTATATCTATATCTATATCTATATCTATATCTATATCTATATCTATATCTATCTATATCATCTCTTTTTCTCCATAAACAATAGCATATTTTATACACTATTCATCACCATACTTTTTTCACTTAAAAATGTACCATGACAGTTGTTTTATACCAATTCAGACCTGATTTACTCTGTTTTTTTTCATTGTCGTTGTTGTTGCCATAACCCATTTACTGTTTATGATTTACAAGGAAGTTGATGGGCTGGAATATCTTGCACTTTTTAGCCCCACATCCCACTGGCTCACTATTCCATTGTGTGAATGTATCATAATTTATTTAACCAGTGCTCTATTTCTGAACACTCAGAGTACTCATATCTTTTGCAACTATCAACAATGCTGCAGTGAAGATCTTAACACATTACTCATTTGAATTAGGTGTGAATCTGTAGGACAAATTCCTAGACATGGGTGCTGACTCAAGGGCAGGTGCATTTGTTTTTTATTTTTTTTAGTATTTATTTAAACTCCAGTTAGTTAACATACAGTGTGATACTAGTTTCAGGTGCAGAATTTAGTGATTCATCATTTACATACAATACCTGGAAGGGCAGGTGCATTTAGAATGAGGGTAGCTGTCATAAAGCTGTCTTTCATAGGGAGTGAACCAAACTTCCACTTACTCCTACCTACACTCTTGTACAGCATGTCTGTTGCCTACACCATCTCCAAAATGGAATACTGCTAAACATTCTGATTCATGACAATAGTATAAGGGAAAATGGCATTTCACTATACTTTAATTTACATTTTTACAACCTGTGAATGAGATCATTTCCTCATATTTCCTTTTCCCGGAACTACTTATGTTTTGAATTTCCTATGGATCTGTGGAATCTCTTTCTCTATTGAAAGAATAGCCTTAATCTGTTCAATATTATGACACTTATACTTTGTTTATGCTGTATTTTTGCCACAAAGAATTAAATAGTAATTTTAGCTCACCATGTCAATCTCTTCTTTTATGACTTGGAACGTTGGGTCACATCTACAGTAGCATTCCTTATTGGAAGACTAAAAATAAAAATTCTATCATTTTCTTCTGTTTTTAAATTTATTTTTAACAATCAGCTTTCTAATCCAGGTGGAATTTATTGTGATGTAATGAGTTAGGTTAGGAATCTAACTGAAAGTGAAAGAAGGGCCATATGCACCCCAAGTTCATAGCAGCAATGTCCATAATAGCCAAACTGTGGAAGGAGCGGAGATGTCCTTCAACAGATGAATGGATAAAGAAGATGATGTGGTTCATATATACAATGGAATATTCCTCAGTCATCAGAAGGGATGAATACCTACCATTTGCATTGACATGGATGGGACTGTAGGGGATTATGCTGAGTGAAATAAGTCAAGCAGAGAAAGACAATTATCATATGATTTCACTTATATGTGGAACATAAGGAATAGCATGGAGGACATTAGGAGAAGGAAGGGAAAAATAAAAGGGAGTGGGCGGGAATCAGAGGGGGAGATGAACCATGAGAGACTGTGGACTCTGGAAAACAGACTGAGGGTTTTGGAGTGCGAGGTGGGGGGGCGTGGCCTGGGGGGATGGTTTAGCCTAGTGATGGGTATTAAGGAGGACACGTATTGCATGGAGCACTGGGTGTTATAAGCAAACAATGAATCATGGAACACTGCATCAAAAACTAATGATGCACTGTATGGTGACTTACATAACAATAAAATTTAAAAAAAAGGCATCTAACTTAAAATTTTTTTAAGATGGATATCCCATTGTCTTAATAAAACTTGCTAAGTAATTGTGTTTATTTTCCAAATTTACCCTCTACTACAAGGCAAATGTAAAGAATGGGCTAAAAGAAGTCACGCACAGGGAATAGTATATTTCATACTTTCACATAGTACATGGCAGGACAGTTAAGTGAGTTGTATATTCTTTTTGGGTTTTTGGGAAGATTTTATTTCTAACTATTCTCTACACCCAACATGGGGCCCGAACTTACAACTCCAAGATCAAGAATCACACGCTCCACTGACTGAGCCAGTCAGGGGCCCAACAAATCACATATTCTTGAACATATTTTGCTCTCTACAGTTGTAAAAATAAAAAAAAATTCTCAAATATGGAAGAGGGTATTCTTCAGAGGTATGTTTACACAAAGGAAATTAAACAGAATGTTCATTTTCTAGGACCTGTCCAAAATTCTTGACTATGATATGGGTGCTGCAAAGTTCAGTGGGTGCCTCTTACATTGCAGACTCAGCAGGCTGTTCACATTTGTGCTTATACTTATGTTATAGGTACTTATAAAGTCTACCAACTCAATTCTCACAATGACTCATTACAAATTATCATGTGTCAGAGGCTTTTGAAATCTCTTATAAATGACTCAGGCTATGTTTAACCTGATAAAACTGTAACCCAGAAGATTCAAAGATACATAAATACTGGTGGGAATAAATGAGAAGCTTTACCTTATTAAATAATATTTATATACATGCATTTTGGAGGAGCAAATATCTAGATGCTAGTGATAAAAAGAAGTATTTTTTGGTTGCACAGATCACAGAAATACCTTCCAAATGTAGTTCACACTTCACAAAAATGTTTTCTAATCCATTATCACTTTGATTTTTAAAACCTCTATAAAGTAGATCCGTGTCGTGAAAAGGAAAAGAAGGAAGAAGACATGGGCAGCTTCACTAAAGGAAGTAGTCCTCAACAAATTATATTTTAAATGAATGAGATTCTTTGTTTTCTAGATTAAAAACAAAATCCCATTACTTTATGATCCAGCAATGCCACTTATGGATATACATCCAAAAGAATGGAAAGCAAGGGCTTGAACAGATAAATGTACACCTAGGTACACAGCAGCATTATTTACAATAGCCAAAATGTGGAAGCAACCAAAGTGCTCATCAATAGATGAATGGGTAAGTTATATATATAATATATATTATTAATATATCACATATTATAATTATATATAATTACTATATATTAATTTATAACACACACATATATATTTATATATGTAATATGTTCTATTACATATATCATAATATATAATTATATATGTTATATATACATACTTTATATGTTTATATATAACATTGTTTATAACATATATATGTTTATAATTATTCATATACATACTATATAATATGTATTATATATATATTAAATATATATATGGTGGAATACTATTCACCTCTAAAAACTAAGGAAATCCTAACATGGGCTATAATGTAGGCAAACCTTGAGGACAATGTGTTAAGTGAAATAAGCCAGTCACAAAAAGACAAATACTGAGGTATCTAGAGCAGCCAAATTCACAGAAAGAGAAAGTAGAATGGCTGTTGCCAGGGACTGAGGAGAAGGAAAAATGAGGAATTATTGTTTATTGGTTACAGTTTCAGTTCTGCAAAATGAAAAAGTCCTAGACATTGTATAACAGTGTGAATTATTTAACAATACTGAACTGTAGACTTAAAAACAATTAAGGTGGTAAATTTTGTGTCATGTGAATTTTCAACAGTAGAAAACAAATGTTCTTTTCCACGCCCCACATCTCACAAACCTGTCCAAAAACTTCTTCGTTAACAGTGAACGTGAGGTCTAGGATATCTGTGATATTGTTGTCCTTCATCCATTGCAAACTCTGGTGAAACTCCTCATCCAAATATTCCAGGTCACTCAAATCACAGGGCCTGGATGCATTCCAAAGGCAAAAGGTAAAGAGTTTGTTAACTAAACAGATGCCCAGGCCTGGCTAAAACAATACAGACCGATTTTAAAAATTTAGAATAATAATCTAAAAATACTCTTGAATATATTGATGAATCTTTTTAGTTCATTCAATGCTTGTTTTTGAAATGACAATAATAAACATGGGATGATTATTGACTCATGGATTCTTGATGGCAATTGGAGAAAAGTTTTAAAAAATATTTTAAAACAACTAAGTTTTGACAGATTAATTCTACTTAGTGTAATGCAAAATTAATGGATTTACTGTAATGCAAAAATAATTTATATAAACTGATTCATTCCATTATATGAAGTTACAATAGTCTTCTCCTATGCTTATATAAAAACTCCAGATGCCTTTATATTGTACTAAAAGGTTTATGTGACATCTAAGCACTCAGAAAAGTCAACAAACAGGAATGGTTAGGGTAAAACGGGGACAGAGTCCGAGGTACCAGGGAGGCCAGGCCCTAGTGGGTGGACCGCAGCCTGCAAAAATACACTTACAGTCTCAGGAGTGCCTTATAGAAGGGCCTTGTGAAGAAGGCATCAAGAAGGTACTGATGGATCAAAGCCAGGCCTAGGATACGACCACTAAACCTGAACCTGAAACACAGACAAGGCAGAAAAATTTAAGGGCAGGGGGAAATTTACATTGTTAACAATTTTAATTTGTATTTGTATTTAATGTGTTTCTTGACAGTACTCATTGTAAGCTGTTTAAGGAATTTGCCAGTTGAAAGCAGAAATTGTGGACTCTGAGCAACAAACTGAGGGTTTTGGAGGGGTGGGGGTGGGGGGTTGGGCGAGCCTGGTGGTGGGTATTGAGGAGGGCACGTACTGCATGGGGCACTGGGTGTGGTGCATGAACAATTAATCTAGTAACACTGAAAAAATAAAATAAAAGTATAAAAAAATAATAAAATGAATTAATTAAAAAAAATGAATTTGCCAGTTGATGACACAAGGGAGGTGCCTATTCTCCTCTTTCTTATTCTTTACCATAAATAATGCCTATGTGCTTGGTATGTACTAAGGGAACTCTCCTGTCCCCCAAGTACCAGAAAAGAGTCATTATGCTGCAATCCTCTTCTCAGAACTACAGTATAAGGACCCAAGAGAAGAAACGCACTGGTAAAGGGGAAGTCCGGAGCCCTAGATAAACAGTCCACATCGAACCTGAGGAGGACCTGAACCCAAGGACAAGGAAAGCTTTCTGGACCATATCTCCTTATCTGTTCAAGCATTCCAGAGATACCACCTGAAGGTCTAATGTGTGCCCAAAACATGCCAGGAGGTAGAAGACTGAGTATGAGTCATACATGGCAGTTGTACTCAAAGTCAGTAGGAAGAGTTATGTGGAATCCCATTGTGTTAAGCATAAACTGAGCCTACATTGCTATTTAATATCGCCAGCCACACATAAGCAAAGAACAGGTCTCTGCTGGGAAGAACTGGTCCTGTAGATCTGGCTACCTCCAGATATAAGGGCCTTTGATGATTTAAATCCTTACCGGGGCAAATCCTGAGATTTTTTTTTCTAATATCTTGGAATTTTTGCTACTAACCTGCTTGGCTGATTGCTGGGTCTCCCTGGAGCTTGATCCCATTGTTGTCCTGCTCCTAAACCAGATGCTTGTCTGCTTGGTCTGATACATTGGCATCCTCACCATGTGGACCTGCCCATCTCTGGCTCCTGCTTCCATAACAGGGGTCTCTCTGGTCTCTTTCCATCTAAGTAGATTTTCACCTAACTGTAGACTCAGTTGAGACTTTTTTCCAGATCTTCCCAGTTGGAATTTTCAACTAATTCATCTCCACTACCTTCCATGAGACTCTTTTCAGACTCAGAAGATTTCCTACTCTATAACTACTACAAAATTTTTTTAAATGAATAGATCATCTGATCCTATAGAATGAGCATAATTATAAATAACACTTCAAATTGGCATATTTCAAGTCAATTCTATTTGTAGGAAATAACATGCAAATATCAACATACAAATATTATTGACTCTGAAGAGACTTGGAGGTGAAGGGAATCTCAGCGAAGGTGCACTGTGAATGGGGGAAACTCATAGAATAATCAGATGTCTTAGAGTCCTTGAAGCCAACGTGTCGCACTAGTGCTTTGTCCCAGTGCTGTCCTCTGTCCAGCTTAATAACTGACCAGTCCCCAACATAGTGACCACAATCCTACCTATACAAACACAGTTTACTTCTACCCCAATAGAGGCTTGCCCACTCTAACTGGATGCTAAGCATTACAGCTGATGCTTCTAGCATTATGGTGGGGTTGTGACCATCCAGATGCAGATGATCAAGGCCACCCAAAGCAGGAAGAGTGCAGACATCAACACAGGTGTCTGACCAAGTACCCTCTTCACTGAGAGGTGGCCCCTGAAGGCCTAGTAAAGAAAAAATGTCATCTCAGCAGGCAGTAAGTATCCACAGATATAGAGTAGATGAAAATGTTATACAAGAATACAATTTTCAGCTTAATGTTAAAAAAATGGAATATGTCAGTGAATTGTAAATTTTGTAACAAAATATTATTTACTCAAATCTATTCAGGAAGAAGCAGAACACTTAAATAGACAACCACAGTATGAACTAGAAAATTATAAGGAAAAAGGACTATCTACAAAATTGATTCTGGGACTGGAGATACATACACACACACACACACACACACACACACACACGTATTTAAAAACATATTCTTTCAAACCCTTTATGGATAGATAGAAAACCCCTCTGCTATTTATATAGTTCCAGAAATCAGAAAAAGATAGAAAACTTCTCAATTTATCATTATGAGCTACCATCACCACAAAATGGAATCTGGAAAAAAGCAAAAGAAAGAACACTAAAGACATTTCACTCATATATTTAAAAAATCATACTTAAAAACACAAGAATCTCACACCAGTCAGAATGACTAAAATTAGCAAGACAGGA
>CM053614.1:82374244-82389431 GCA_028646535.1 Procyon lotor | reverse complement strand
ATTTTTTGATGTGATTATTGGTTTTGTGAGTATTGAGTTTGAGGAGTTCTTTATAGATCTTAGATATCAGACCTTTGTCTTTAGTGTCATTTGTGAATATCTTCTCCCATTCTGTGGGTTGCCTAAAACTGCACTTTTTAAATGATGTTATTATTTTGTGTTGACTTCCAACACCAACTTGTGTCAAGTAAACTTCAACTAGCTTAAGCCAAGAGGAGAGTTCTTTACAAGTTCTTGGTAGTATCTCATGGAATCCAGGGTCAGAAATACAGCTGGTTGCCAGGAAAATGAGGCACTTGAGTGACTTCACTCTCCTTCATCCACCTTCTCCCCTTGACTTCTCTTTGTGAACATCTGCTCCTTTCTTCTCTCTTGCTGTCAACACTTCCTGTGGTTTTCATCCTGGAGAGGCCAACTTGACTTTTTCTAACTTATTCCAGATTTCCAACATGATTCCTTGCTTGTTGCGACTCAGGTGGCAGCCCATCCTGGACCAATCTTAAGTGATCAGGAAAGCAAGATCTTGTGAGCAGTCTCAGGGCTTGATGTCCTGTGCAGCACTGTGTAGTGAAGATAACCACTGTCTAACTCTCAACAAGGGGCTGTGACCAGATGGAGTGCAGCAGATGACATGGTTTCTAGCACAGGAGACTTGCAAAGCAGACCACCAATAAACAGTTGTTTATTTACTTTGAATGGGTAGACCATAAGATGGAATTTCTAAAGACAAAATTATACTGGTTTCACAGACTGATGTTGGCCACTAGTAAGCCCTAGATATTTTTTTTGTCAGTGTGCAAACAATCTATAATAATGTGGTCTGGCTTTGCATAAACACAGGATGTCTCAAAGCCGGGCCAATATATATAGTAAAATATATTCCAGAGCAATGAACTATGATCTGGGATGTGTCTGTATGAAGCACAGTACAATTGTACAATTCAAATTCAAAAGAATAGCTTAAAAAGCTTGAAATGGAAGCTTTCATTTCCATTGAAATGGAAAACTTTTACCAGTTGATGAATTACCATGGGGCACAATTTCATTTATGAGAAATCTTCTAATAATTGTGCACTTCCTTGGTTGATCTCACTTAGCTTGAACAATTACTTGCTGGGAAATTGATTATACTTGTTGTTACAAATGTGTAGGAATTATGAAATGAGAAGAAATTATGTCTCTTTAGTCTCTGTATTGATAATCTAAGAAACTATACACATAATTTAAGCAAAAAAAGTTTATGTTTTTATCTAAATTACTTGGCACAAACAAAGAGTTCTTTTTGAAGATTTTATCTATCTATCTATCTATCTATCTATCTATCTATCTATCTATCTATCTATAATCTATCTATCTATCTATCTATCTATCTATCTATCTATCTATCTATCATCTACCTATCATCTATCTATCCATGAGAGAGAGAATGAGAGAGAGAGTGCACGAGCGGGAGTGTGTGGAAGGGTAGAGGAGGAGGGAGGGGGACAAGCAGACTTTACATTGAGTGTGCAGCCCCATGCAGGGCTCAGTATCAGGACCCTGAGATCATGACCTGAGCTGAAATCAAGAGTTGGACACTCAACTGAATGAGCCACCCAGGTGCCCCACAAATAAAAAGTTTTAAGGACAAATATAAGTTCCTATGGAAGTAGCAGGCTGTGCCTTCCCTGACTGTGGATATTACTGTGTCACTTCAACATCCAGGCCCCAGGGTCCCCCGTTGCAGAGCCCCCATGTGTGAACTTGCAGGACCTCCAACCCTCCTTCCTCACCAAGGACCCCACAAGAAGTCTCAACTGATACTGCAGGTCAGCCTGGCTCCCAGGGTGTGGCACTGTTCCTCCTTTTCTGGGCTGCCATTTTTTTTTTTAAATTTTATTTGTTTATTTTTTTCAGTGTTACAAGATTTATTGTTTTGCACCACACCTAGTGCTCCATGCAATACGTGCCCTCCTCAATACCCACCACCAGGCTCGCCCAACCCCCATTCCCCTCCCCTCCAAAACCCTCAGTTTGTTGCTCATAGTCCACAGTCTCTCATGGTTCATCTCCCCCTCTGGTTTCCCCCCATTCACCCCTCCCTTCCTTCTCATAATGCCTTCCATGTTTTTCTTTACACTCAGCACATAAGTGAGACCATAAGGTAATTGGTTCTCTCTGCTTGACTTATTTCGGGCTGCCATTTTTGAAAGCATACTGATCTCAGCACATCCCAGAGATGGTTAATGTGCTGCATGTTCTAGAGTGGTGCCATTGCCATCTTTCCCCAGGCCGCTGCTGCCCAAGATCTGCTCTTTGGAGTGGCTTGTGCTCATTTCTATTTTGCTGGTGGGGAACAGCTCCTCTGTGTTGACCTCTTGTGTTGGACAGACTTCACAGCAGATTTGCTAGGGACCTGAGAATTTACTAGACTCCTTTTAAAGTTTACTCACTGTCCTTCAATCCTTAGGCTGGCAAAGTCATAGTGGACTTAGGGAGCAGCTCCCACCACTCATTTACATCTCAACCTCAGGCTTACAGGCCGCTCTGGTTTACTGTGCCATTCTTCTGCTTCTCTTGGACTGTGTTATTTCTGAGGACCCCAGATTCCCTGCTCACACTTGTTTTCTGTTGGCTCCCCTTTGTAAGCATATCAGACATGCCCACATAGTTTCAATTCCAATGGGGAGCATCATTCAACTTCTCTTCACAGGAGGGGCCTCAGGCTCCAGGTAAATCAGCAGATGCAAGTGCAGACAGCACGGAGGTGTCTGAGGACATGGGAAGACAAGGCATGTCCTCCAAGTGCATGTACCAAACATGACAGCTACACCATGGCAGGTCCCTCTGGAACCCTTCCTCTGCACTAGATGGTGGATCTCAATCTTTTGTCCATTGGATACAGCACTCTGATGGGTCAGGAATAGGGCCTCCCTTCATCAGTAATCCTCAAGTCTGGAGAAGAAAGAGTCCCTCTAGCTCCACCTTGGGTATAATATGAAAACCCTCTAGGATATTCTGATATCTTTAAGATGTATTCCTGACTCTTTAAAAACACATAAGCCATTTTTTCCTATTTATTTACTGATCAGAGATTAACCCACAGAAATCCATTTGGACCTAAGACACCACACAAATATGATCAATATACCAAAATACCAAGAACCTCACATTTAATAGGAAAAAAAAATCCCTTCTATTGAGTCAGTCAAATATGGGTTTCATCATTAAGAAGACATGGTCTGTTTTACTTCAGGGGCAGAATGTAGACAGCCAACCTAACCCCACCAACCCTGTGATTTATAGAAACAATCCTTGGACTTTAAGTTGTTTTCATATCCTTAGTTTTCCGTTTTCCATGTGTTGCCAGTTTTTGTTTTTTGGTATCATCAACCCTTACCATCCTGCCAAACAAAGCAAAACAAAACAGTGTTGGGTATTTTTAGTGTAAAGAAAAATACACAGCATAGAAGGTATCAAATAAAAGTACATCAACTCTGTCACATGGGGCAATGTCTTTGACCTTGTTGGGTCTTTCCCCTGTGTATTGGTGAGCACAGACACACTTGTGTGTGAATGGGATCACCTTGCTGCTCCTGGTTCTCTGAGGTTTCCTCTTTTCATACCACCTTTTTCATACACAGATCCCCTCACGTATCTGCAAATACAGGTTTTCATCATGTGATTTAAATAAACTCACAAAGCATTTCATTTAATAAATTGTTCTTCACTTGGTTTGGCCATTCCCACTCTGATGGAAACCTAAGTGGTTTTCATCTTTATCCATCTGCTCATTGGTATTGGGGGAAGCAGCACACAGCCAGTTAACTCTGGGACCCTCAGAGGACTTTTGAAATGGGGAGATGTCACTCTTCAAGCATCCTTCTGAACACCTCACCAGGTATCTGGAGGATGAACTGAGGCTGCCTCTGATGAAAGGGCAGCATGCTGCCACTTTGAGCTTTTATAAAGACACAGAGGGAGATTATGGCAGGAGATATGAAAGGAACTGATGTTACTGGCAAGGATTTATCTCAGTACCATCTGGGTTTTGTACATTTTAGTGAGTTCAGAAGGTAATGGAGTTTCACACATTTCTAGCACATCTTCCCAAGTGGTTTGAAGGCTCAACAAAGACCTTGACTCTCCCCTTGAGCATATAACCATTTGTTGACTCATCATTCTTTGGGCTGTTTGTTAATAATCCAAAGAAGGCAATGTGATGGGAAGGGCAAAACTGGAATTCTGATATCAGACTGCCTCAGCTTAACTCTTCTGACCTGTGTGACTTTGGTCCAGCTGCTAAATACCCATGGTCCTCAGTTTACTCATCTGCAAAATTGGCATAATGTTGTATAGGGCAACTGCCAAGACACTAAAAGACTTTGCCTAGGGACTAGTGGAGGTCAGTCCACCTGGGTGTTTAATAAACACCATCTGCAGACTGGCAGGTCTGATCCCTCAGAACCCCAGGGTCATACACACCCATGTTGGACTGAGGGGTGAGAATGAATGTGGACTGAGCCAGTGGACCAGCATGTAGTTTGCTGCTGCTGTAGAACTAAGGCTTTTGCTCTGCTCACACACAACATTTATGCATCACAATGCCCGGCACAGGTAAGAACCCCATCAAGCTTTGTTGAATTGAATTAAATGAAAAATTACCATCTGATTTTATCCCAGTGGAGCACAACTAGACAAGCCTATTGAACATTTCTGAGACATCATAAACCATTGGATGCTCATTTCCAATATCCATGGTAGGTCCCCATTCAGGAAGACAGACAGAAAGACTGAACCGCAGAGGAGACAGCATGACTAAGTCAATGTATGGAAAGATGTGGCGAATGTTTCACACCAAGAAGCCAACATAGCAGGTTTCTCCCTCCCTTCCTCTCCCTCTTCAATCTCTCAGGTGGAACTTTGCATGGGAACATGTTCTAGCAGGACATAGTATGTAATGATTTCACAGTGTATTTTTCAACTGATTCTTGAAACAAAAGCAGTTTGCACAAGGGCAAAAAAATTCCGTCAGGAAATTTGGGAGAGGAATTTCTTGTTCACAGGCTGGATTTATGGAAGGGAAAGCAGATGGATAGACAAGCGAAGAAAATAAGACCTAATGATAGCCTGGACGGACACTGAATAGTGAAAGGATGTGAAACAAAATACTCTAAAAAGGCTTCCAATTAATCCCTTTATATGAAAGTGATATAAAAGTGGAATAAGGGATGCCTGGGTGGCTCAGTTGGTTAGATGTCTGCCTTCAGCTCAGGTCATGATCCAGGGTCCTGGGATCAAGTCCCACATCGGGCTCTTTGCTCAGCGGGGAGCCTGCTTCTGCCTCTGCCTGCTGTTCTCTCTGCTTATGCTCACTCTCCTGATCTCTCTCTCTCTCTGACAAACAAACAAACAAACAAACAAACAAACAAAAACAAACAAACAAAATCTTAAGAGAAAAGTGGAATAAAACCCTCAGTGCAGTACCCAGGTAAGTCAAAAAGTCTTCTTGCCAAGTCAAAAAGGTTCTGCTCTGGTGTATCTGGTAGTTTGATTGCCTGGCATTAAACTTGGGCCCCTAATAATTGTGTCAGGGTGTCTCTGGGTTTAGTGATCTTCTCAGTTTCTTCTTGACCTGTAAGCCTTCACTCTCCCTCTGTGTGACTCTGGTTTCTGGATCGTTTGATGCAACACCACTCAGCATCAGAGAGACCCCTTGCGTCAGCTTCAGGCTTGAAGGACCTAAAGCTGACCTTATCTCCTGGCCTTCCTGCCTGGAAAGGTGATCAGACGGTATACTGAGGGAGCAAGAGGCTGGAAAATTGGCAATAATATGCTTGGCCCCTGATCCCTTTGACTGAGGGGCTTGGGGCTGAGGCAGATGTTCAAGCATTTGGCAGGAAATGGAGGTCTGCTCAAAATCCTATAAACAGTCTGCAGACTTTGGAGGCCTTTTCCAAATGTCACAGGCTCTCCTGGAGCACAAACACCTGTCAGAACCAGCACTCTACTGGCAAATCCCAAGGGTTCGAAAACATCGTGCTGAGTTAATGAAGGAGGCCAGAGTGCTGCCAAAGCTGTACCTATGCCTGAATGCTCCCAGGAACCCATCACGATGGCCTGCCTCATAAGCTATGACTCTGTGACTGCACCCACCTGTACACTGCCTAGCACCTGCAGACTGACAGCAGGTGGTTTGTGTTAGCTGAATTCTAGAAGGTTCTCTCTGAAGCAGCTATATTTTCCACCCTGCTACTTTGTAGATCATCCTAGGTTACTGCTTCCCTGCAAATGACATGACTTTGCAGGGGTTATAAGGTCCTTTGTGACTCTCAAAAGAATAGAGCTGGTTCCTCGGTTGTAGCACTATTGACTATTGCTGTTCTCTCTCTCTCTTTTTACAGTAATAGTAGGGAACTTTATTTTTTACTATTTTTTATCATGTTATGTTAGTCACCATGCAGTACATCATTAGTTTTTGATATAGTGTTCCATGATAAGATGTGATTCATATTTACATGGAATATTATTCAGCCACCAGAAAGGATGAATACCCAACTTTTGCATCGACATGGATGGAACTGGAGGAGATTGTGCTGAGCGAAGTAAGTCAAGCAGAGAAAGTCAATTGTCATATGGTTTCACTTATTCGTGGAACTTAAGGAATAGTGTGGACTATTGCTGCTCTGTGCACTTTAAGACGTCTGATACCTCCGGTGGCCTTTCCTCATTAGATACCGGTACCAGTTGTGATAGCCCAAATTGTCTCCAGACACTGCCTAATGCCCCTTGGTGAGGGTGAGGGCAAAGCCACCCTCTTGGGAGAAGAATATCCTAATAGGTGATTATAGTCTCCTTTCTAACTGACATGGGTATCATATGTTTCTCCTGGGCCCTCAGTGGCAACGAAGGTCACTAACCTCAAGGCTTTGTGTTCCACTCTGCAGTACCTGAGCAGTTTTTCACCACTCCTAGAATTTCTAAGTATACCTTCCTACTCCATCAAATATAATTAATTATTCCCACCAGAAATGTGGCCTCTAGGTTTCTCTTGGGAAAAAAATGGGAGGCAAGAATGATTCCTCCCAAAGGCACCAGACTATGTCATCCTTTCTGAGGGGATGATGTCTGATCTGAATTATGGAAAGGAGTGAGCTTCCAGGAGAATGAGCATTTATAAGTTTGGGGAATAGTGATATCCAAGGTGGGAACACATACAGTTTGTTCGAATGACAGAGAAGGGAGCAATGGTATGGACCTTAGACAGAAAAAGGGAAAAGGGTAGAATAGGAGTTTGGAGAGACATCCAGGGGACCAAGCATCAGGGCTTGGCAGTCTCCAAAATGTAATGGGAATTCCCTGGGGATTTCACATAGGGTATATGAATGAACTGACTGATGCATTGAAACGATCACTCTGGATGCTGCAGGGAGAGAGGTGAAAGCAAGAGTGGAAGCAGAGAGACCAGTTTAGAGGTTCCTGCAGTAATCCAGATGGGAGGTGATGGTAGCTTACACTAGGGTCAGTAGAGGCAATGAAGTCAGATTCAGAATGTATTTTCATGACAGAGCCAAAAGAACTTACTGATAGATTGGATGGGAGATATGAGAAAAAGAGAGGCACCAAAGACAGTACATGGTCTTGGACCAGAGTAATTGTGTGGATGGTGGTGCCATTTACCAGATGGGAAACATCAGAAGAGAAGGATGCGGGAAACACTTGAGAGTTCTCTCAGACACATTAAGTTTGTCATGCTTATTAAATATCTGGGTAGAGCTGCTGAGTAGGCAACTATATCAGTGAGTCAGTACTTCTGGGAACAGGGCCTGGCTGCAGATATTAATGTGAGGGTTGGCAGGATGTAGATTGCATTTGAAGTTATGCAGCTGGACAACAATTCCCCAAAGAAGTATGTGCAGATAGAGAGGTGGACCAAGGGCTAAGCATTTGTAACATTCATGGATCTGGAAGATGAGGAGGGACAATAAAGTAAACTGAGAAGGAATGGCAATGAGGTTGGAGAGGAAACAACAGAAAGAACATGCTTCAGACTGGAGTCAGAGACCAACTGTGTCAGGTGCCTCTGAGATCAGGAATTAGGAGGTCTGAGAGTTGCCCAGTGGATTTGGCAACCTTGATGAGAGCTGGTTTCCGTGGGGGCACAGGGGAGGAAAGGCTGGCTGGAGAGAATGGGAGAAAAGGAAGTGGAGAACATGGCACAGATAACTCTTTGTACAAATGTGTCTCTAAGGGGGAGTGGTGAATCAGAGTAGTAGGTGGGGGAGGGTGTGACACCAAAGGAGGTGTGGGTTTGTTTTTCAAATGTGAGAGAAATCACACTGCGATCATGCATTTTCAATTTCAACAAATTTACTGATTGTCTACCATGTGCCAGGTGTGTACAAAGATGCCAAAGGTAAATGTTCATTTTGAAGAGTTTACAGGACAGTAGAGGGATAGATATACAAGCAACAATTCATTGCCATGTACGATGTGCTTAGAAAAGTACACAGGTGTGTGAAAACACAAAGGAAGGCACTTGCTGATTTGGGAGGGATTGAATCTGGGCTGGGTTCCTGGAGGAAGTGATGACTGAGGTGAACTTTGAAAAATAAGTAGAAATTAGATCACTTAAGGCAGGGAAGGACTTTCCAAGATAATAAAATCACATGAGGAAAGAGGCAAGAAAGAGAATGGAATGTGTTCATGCTGACTAGAGCATACAGAGTGAGGAGCGGTAAGATTAGGCTATAGAAAGAGCAAGTGGGAGGTCCTGGAAGGTCTTATTTTCCACACCAACCCAAGGTCGGCTTTTAAATCCTAGAGAATGGGGACCTCTTGAAGGGTTTAAGCAAGGGAGTGATATACTTGGTTTGGCGTTTAAGAAATCAATCTGCAGTCATGTGAAGGATGGATTTGTTGAGGAGGGCAGATTAGAGGGTGATTTACAGTATGTCCAGGTCATTGTGAGAAAAATTTTGAAAGTAAAAATGTCAAGACATGGAGCTTTATGTGAACAGGATGAGAAGTGAAGGATGGCAGGAAGTGGCTCATGGAGAGATTAGATAGATGCTAACTTAGAGGAGGATCAAAATAAAGATGTCTAGTAGGTATTTGGATGAAAGAGTTTGCAGCTCAATAGAGAGGTCAGGCAGAACATACAACTTTAGAATTCATTTTGTAACACAGAGAGAACTTTAAAAAACAGGGAACTTTGATTCTGTTGTTAAATTTCATATAGGATTATATCTATCTTTCTATCCATCCACCTATCCAACCATCCACAAAATATCCTGGAAGGACTAGAGTCAAAAAATATTTTTTAAAGATTAATTTACTTATCTGAGAAAGAGAGTGAGCGAAAGAGAGGAGAAGGGCAGAGGGAGAGGGAGAGAGGGTCCCAAGCAGATTTCTTGATGAGCACAGAGCCCCACCGAGTGGGAGGGGTAGATCACTTCCCTGAGATCACAACCTGAGCTGAAACCAAGAGTCAGACATTTCACTCACTGTGCCACCCTGTGTCCCTTGAGTCAAAATATTAACAGTAATTTGTTTCTGTGTGGAGATATTTCCTTATGCGAATTAAATTTCTTACAATAAATGCACATTACTGATGTTATAAAATCTTTTATGTTTATTTACATATAAAATACATGAGTAAAAGTTTCCACTAAGGTAAGGAATGATAATAGTTCCCTGGGTTTGTGGATTAGGTGGTCTCTGGTGCTCATGGAAAGGGAAGTTTTGGTGATTAATACTGACATCAGATTCAGTAGAAGTGAATGAAGGAAAGGAGCCATAACCAGGGAGAGAAGACAAAGTGTAAAGGTGGGTGAGAAAGAGGAAACTGCCGGAGCAAGGGCCTAGAGGAGAGGGGAACAGATGGCTTCAGAGCTTAAGTGGAAGGGTCTGTCTTAAACAGGAGGCGGGAGATGCTGGGAAGGTGTCAGCCCTGGGCATTTGTAGTTGGGGTGTGAAATTGAGGTGGTAGCCTCAGTGTTTCTACTTGAGTAGGATCTAAAGTCATCTCCTCAATGTGAAAGAGCCTATTTGGCAGGCCTTTTTAGGACAGTGGAAGGGAAGATGCATCAGTCAAAGGACCAATGAGCTTTGCTATAGAACCTGCTGAGGTCAGACAGTATGATTTAGGATTGCACATCTCTCTGAATTATTTCATTTTCTTTGGTGCTAGAGGTACAGGAAACAACTCTGGCACTGAATGTGGGAGAGTGCCTTATGACATTGATCCAAGGTGGCATTTTGCCCATCAGATGGAGTGTAAGCATGGAGGCCTGGGGTGAACAGAGCCATGCCAGATGGGTGGGAGATGGTGAGTCGGAGGTGCAAATGAACTTCGGGAGCAGCTGTGGCAGGGGGAGGAGGTGGGCACACTGCATGCAGAATGATTGATGGTGGGATTTTAGATTTTTCAATTTCAGATATGGCATGGTTCTGGGTGATAATGAGGCTGGGAGGGCCATTGTGGGAGCAGGTGGCCAGAGTGGAGTATAGGTCAGGGCCTCTGGGGTTAGGTAGATTAGGTCTACT
Organism: Procyon lotor; assembly: GCA_028646535.1. NCBI lineage: Eukaryota > Metazoa > Chordata > Mammalia > Carnivora > Procyonidae > Procyon > Procyon lotor. Next base: position 82,378,904 of record CM053614.1, on the reverse strand, counting down.
CTCTACACCCACCTTTATTCAGATAATGTTTCAAGAAATGTGTGAAGAATCCCCTCCATCACACCTCCAAAATTGTTTAAATATTGCAGATGGAAGGTGTGATTTTTATTTGGTTTTCATAGCTCTTTGTGTGAGGAAACAGTGTTGCAATTAGCTGAGAAAACTTGAGTTTTTCTTCACCTGCCATGAAAGAGACTCTGCTAACACAAGATAATGACAGGATATTATCTTCTGATTGCTAATTAGCAACTGAAATGAATGTCTAGCCCTGATGCCTGCCAAGTGCCTGCTATTAATATCAGCCCTACAGGGGGCAAACGAGTAAGAACAGGGCTGCTTGGTCCTCAATATGGTGGCCAAATGAGTGACTCCTTTTTAGAGAAAGCTCTTCTAGAAGTATATGATGCAAATTATCTGTGTCTTTTAGTGGGTTGAATGTTGGCTCCCAAGAAGATATGTCTGCTTCCCAGACCCTGGAATCTGCTTCCCAAACCCTGAAACCTATGGATGGAAAAAGGGTCTTTGTAATGATTCAGGATCTCAAGAAGAGATCATCTTGGATAATTCACATGGGCCTAAATCCACTGACAAATGTCCTTATTAGAGAGAGAAGAGAGGACACAGAAACAGAGGAAAAGGCCACAAAAAGAAGCAGAGATTAGAGTGATGTAGTCACAGCCAAGAAATTCTCAGAGCCCCTAGAAGTTCAAGGAGGTAAGGAAGGATTCTCTTCTAGAGCCTTCAGAAGGAGCATGTCTTTGCCAACACCTTGATTTTGGGCTTCTGGCTTCCAGACTGAGAATGCCCAGTTTGTGGTAATTTGGTATGGCAATCCTAGGAAAGGAATAGAGAACACAAATATGGAATCCAAAGATCCTCTTTAGTTTTCTGGAATGCTTCTCAATAAGCATATTATTGTGTCATTTGTAAGTTGATCCACTAAAGTCATATATTTCATTTCATGCAGGAGGAGAATTTATCTAATTTCGAATGAGACATGGAGTCTGGTTCCATGCCCAGAATTAGGCAGAAAAGTTGACCAGAAATAGGCACTTGCCTGGATAGCTAAAATGCTCTGAAATCTACAATATCTTCACCTGAGTAATCCAGGAAACTGAAGGTTTAAAAGGTCTTAATTATCTGAGCTACAGAAAGCAGAGAATACCGGACAGCAACATCACTGTGCTCCAAGCAGAATCCATATAATGCCTGATTGACCCTTTAAATGTGTCCCTCTCTTGCCTGTGACCCATTAAGCAATGCGCGGTATTTTACTACAACTCAGATTAAAAAGAAAACAATCGATTTGATAGAGCTTAAACAACTTTTAGGTCTGCCTTCCTTCCTTCTGACAAATCATAATGAGCTACCTACTATTTCTGAGGAACTGGGCTAATTGTCGGGCTTACTTAGGGAGCACAACAGACAAGGCTTCCAAGCTCCCATGGAGCATCCTGTCTAGTGACATTATTAGGGTTCAGGAAGTCATCAGACTTACTGAAGCCTCAACTTCAATGACATCCTACAAATTTCATGTGATTGGCAAAATAATAATGGCTCTGACAACATCAAGTTCTTATGCTCCACAGGTACTGATATGCACAGGACATCAGGAGTCCCTGAAGGTATTTAAGTAACTGGTTCTGAATTAACTGTATTGATGGGGGGAATATGGGAATATAAGCCAAAATAATAAATAAATATGATATTGAGGTGTGCAACTATGTTCTATCTGGCTTTATTGTTTTGAAGATTTACCTACTGACCACTTTTCTTTAGATAATAGAATTAACTGATATTCTTTGGGGATAGAATATAAAATGATAAATTCCCTAGGAGTCTCGCTAGCAGAGAAGGCCAATCTTAGTCTACCTTTGTTATTTATCATCTGAAAACCGGAAGCCCTTCTTGCCCCTTTTTGCCCTTAAAGACTCCAAGGTCCCAAGATCTGTGCCCAGCCTATGCCTGGGGATCTGTGTGCTGGATCATATCGTACACCTCCTTAGAAGTCTAGAGTGATTCATGTCTACCTTTCATAATAATATTCTTTTTTTTAAACTAAGAAAAAAAATTTTAAAGGTTTTATTTATTTATTTGGGAGAGAGTGTGTACTGGTGAGCAGGGCAGGGAGGAGCAGAGGGATAGGGAGAAGCAGACTCCCTGATGAATAGGGAGCCCGATGCGATGCGGGGCTTGATCCCAGGACCCTGGGATCATGATCTGAGCTGAAGGCAGACATTTAACTGACTAAGCCACCCAGGCGCCCCATCACAACGGTATTATTGATCATCAAATTTGTACGTCTGCACCAATTACTCCCCCTTCTCAGATCATTTGGATCCCTGAATCCTGTTCTCAACTTGATTAATAAGGTTAAAAATCTGTCCCTGCCTCACCTCTGAAAATACCATTTTCAACACTTTTTTTTCCCCCAGACAGCTTTACTATTCTCAATTTAGGAAACCCATTCTATGTGGTTTACATTGGCCCAGCTTCTGCTGCTGTCAAACTCCCCCCTTCCCAGTGCTCTGAAGGCACATTTCCTCTCATGAGATGGAGGCTAAACAGAAAATAAACCTCTATAGTTGCACATAATTTGTATTTTTTTTTTTAAACCTCTTCCAGTAGACAAGATGCTCTTGACTCTGTTAATTCTATTTGGTATTTAAACAAATCAGAAAATGAACCAATTTTGTGGAAAGTATACCTTCCAGTGACTTAAATAATAGTTCCAACTTTGTTAATTTTTATACTTAGAGTCAAGCTTAGAGAATTCTTGGCCTAAATGTATTCCTGAAAAAAGAGTTTGAGTCATGTAATCAAAGCATAATTTTTAATTCCCACTTCATATGTATGCTGAAGGTAGGTAAGTAAATAGTCTGGTCAAATTAATTAACTATGATTCTCTCAAGAGCCTTCCTCAGTTGAAGTACTAATATACCAGGGAAATCAAGAGAGCAGTAAGTGGCCTCTTACATCCCTGTGCAGCAATGAGCTTCTTCCTTCCCTCCACCAACAGGTGATCATACAAATCTGGTGTAATTTCTTTTTCAATAACATAAGCATACAGGAAAGCAAAGGTGAAATTACAGCCTGAAAACCCCCATCTTCTGTATGGTGGGAACTTCTTTTTCTTTGAAGTCTTTTCAATTCTAGGCCTACACGGGCATGTCCCAGCTTCTCCACTCCTCTCTTCCCGTCTACAAATAAGGGATAATAACGTTAAAATTCGCTTCCCTACCTCATGGGAGAATTAAAAAGAGGAGTAATGTAATGTTAATAGGTTCTTTGAAGATGAAAAGCACTTCATAATTGCTCAGTTCTATTTCACTTTGTAAACCTATCTCAAAGATACTCCTCTTTGCTTGTGCTTATAGCAATTATTAATTAAAAATAATTATCCTTTCTTGACCTCATTATTTAAGTGCATATAGTATGATGTTCCCACACAATGCTTTACTCAATATTGCTTTACCTATAATTAATAATTCTATGCTTTACCCAATATTATTGCCTTCATTTTTGGATCTTTATGCTTTCTAACTTCTCACATATTGGTAAATTGAGTGAAAATCTACTGTTTCTGCCTGTGCTGATTTCATTTCTCTGTGTGAAAACTGCACAAACACCTAGTTTTCTTCTCACGCTTTCTGAGGTCTCTTGAGGCTGCCAGAATCTACAGCAATGCTTCTCTAAGCCTGGTGACCCTTCTATTGGCATCAGAATCCCTGGGGTGCTTGTTAAAATATAGGTGCCTGGAAATCAGACTCTGGGCTGGGTTCTGGAAATCTGCATTTGAAACAAGTTCTGCAGTTGCCAACTAAAGAGAATCACTAACTCCAAATCTCTCATTTTTTTTTTTTTAAACTGGGGGGGTGGAATGGTCTGAAATTCAGAAGTGAAGTTTTGCCTTCGGCATCAGCCATTGCCTTTTGTGAACAGACCCCAGAGTAAGGATGGAACGTAAAGGCCAACAGTGTAAGAGGGTTCCCCGTTCTCCACACCCTCTCCATTTGTTGTTTACTGTCCTGTTGATTTTGGCCATTCTAACTGGTGTAAGGTGGTATCTCAGTGTGGTTTTGATTTGAATCTCCCTGATGGCTAATGGTGATGAACATTTTTTCATGTGTCGGTTAGCCATTTGTATGTCTTCTTTGGAGAAGTGTCTGTTCACATCTTCGGCCCATTTTTTGATGTGATTATTGGTTTTGTGAGTGTTGAGTTTGAAGAGTTCTTTATAGATCTTAGATATCAGAACTTTGTAGTGTCATTTGCGAATATCTTCTCCCATTCTGTGGGTTGCCTGTTTGTTTTGTGGACTGTTTGCTTTGCTGTGCAGAAGCTTTTTATCTTGATGAAGTCCCAAAAGTTCATTTTCACTTTTGTTTCCTTTGCCTTTGGAGACATGTCCTGAAAGAAGTTGCTGTGGCCGATGTCAAGAGGTTACTGCCTATGTTCTTCTCTAGGGTTGTGATAGATTCTTGCCTCATGTTGAGGTCTTTTATCTATTTTGAGTTTATCTTCGTGTATGGTGTAAGAGAATGGTCAAGTTTCATTCTTCTACATATAGCTGTCCAATTTTCCCAGCACTGTTTATTGAAGAGACTGGGTGAATGGGGGGAAAACGGATGAGGCGATGAACCACGAGAGACTGTGGACT
>CM053614.1:82247459-82373744 GCA_028646535.1 Procyon lotor | reverse complement strand
TCAATATTTCTGGTAGGGCTGGTTTGGTGTTTGCAAAATATTTTAGTTTTTGTTTGTCCTGGAAGCTTTTTATCTCTCCATCTATTTTCAGTGACAGCCTAGCTGGATACAGTATTCTTGGCTGCATATTTTTCTCATTTAGTGCTGTGAATATATCATGCCAGTCCTTTTTGGCCCACTAGTCTCTGTGGATAGGTCTGCTGTCAATCTAATATTTCTGTATGTTACAGAATAATAATAATTATTAATAATAATTAATAATGTAATATTATAATATAATAATAATAATTTAATAATAATAATAATCTAATAATTTGTATGTTACAGACTTCTTGTTTCGAGCTGCTTTCAGGATTTTCTCTTTGTCACTAAGACTTACAAATTTTACTATTAGATGACGGGGTATGGTCCTAATTTTATTGACTTTGAGGGGGTTCTCTGTGCCTCCTGGATTTTGATGTTTTTTCCCTTTGCCAGATAGGGAAATTCTCCACAATAATTTGCTCCAATGTACCTTCTTCTCTTTCTTCTTCTTCTGGGATCCCAATTATTCTAATATTGTTGTGTTTTATGGTTCACTTATCTCTCAAATTCTCCCCTTGTGGTCCAGTAATTGTCTCTTTTTTTCTCAGCTTCTTTATTTTCTGTCCTTTGGTCTTCTATATCACTGATTCTTTCTTCTGCCTCATTTATCCTAGTAGTGAGAACCTCCGTTTTTTATTGTACCTCATTAATAGCTTTTTTGATTTCTGACATCTAATTCGGTTAGATTTTAGTTCTTTTATTTCTCCAGAAAGGGATTTTATTTATCCAGAAAGGAATTCTCTAATATCTTCCATGCTTTTTTTAGCCCAGCTAGCACCTTGATAACTGCCATTTTGAACTCTATTTCTGACATATTACTAATGTCCTTATTGACTAGGTCTGTAGCCATTGCTACTGCCTCTTGTTCTTTTTTTTGTGGTGAGTTTTTCCTCCTTGTTATTTTATTGAGATAAGACTAGATGAGTGAGAGAGAAAAGTACTCTGGAGTATCTTCCTACTTTCTGAAAAGAAGGACATGTGGAAAAAGTGAATCCCAAGCTACAGGAAGAGAGACCATGGGGCAGGGGCTGGCTCCTGGCAGCCACAGAGCAGCAGAGCACAAAATCAGTACTTTTATACCTGTCAGTATAAAAAGTTATCACAATATTATTGACTATATTCTCCATGCTGTACATTACATCCCCATATGTTATGTGAGTAGAACTCCCTTTGGAAAGTGAACACACCATGCAAACATCAGGGGCAGGTTCCAACAATAATGATCTTCTTGCTATGGCGCTGTTCTGGCCTAGGTGTTAGGAAAGTGGAGCTGGGATTCTTTGTGGCGTGCAGTCCTCCAAAAGGGTGACATTTCCCTGCTCCTTGCTCAAATGCTGTGCTCAGCATTGTTTTCACTCCTTCTGCTTGGTGCACATTCCTGCCAGCTGAGTGCAGGGTTTTGCCCCAAGCTAGTCTCCCAGCACCACAGCTACTAGTGGCCGGGGGTTGGCCCCAGCAGCTCCATCAGTGGTTTGCTCTGGAACTGCTCCCTCTGGGTCTACAGAAAGACTGCTGTGCAGTACCTTGCCCTTCTGCACAGCTGTGGTCCTGCTGGGAGGGAGAAGGTGGTCTGTGGGGCAGGTGGCAGCACTCGCCAGAGAGAACTACCTGCCTGCAGCCCTCCCAAGGAACTCCACATGCATCCTGATTACTGAGAGGCATGGCCACTTTCTAAGCTTTGCCGCTGAGCCCAACAGGCTAGTGTCCTGGAAGCAAATGATATTAAAGCAGGTGAGAGGCTCCCTTGTGGATGGACTAGAAAGAATCAGAGCCTGGAGTCAGGGGCCTGACTGCACCAAGGCTCTTGCCTGGTCTCTGCTCAGAGACCTCATAATCTCAGAGACCTCATAATCTCAGGGTTATGCAGATCCAATAACTAAAGATGTCCAAAAAAAATGACTTATTCCAATATTAAACATATTTTTATGATACAATAAGCCTGCAGAAATATTCTTTATCCTGCAAAAATGTGGCTGCCCTTGTTCAGCCAGGAGATACTTTTCTTTTCCCAACCCCTTTCCATATGGGAACATAAAAGCAGGCAGGAGTCCTCAACAGGGAGACATCTGCCTCCCAGGAGACATCTGGTGATGTCTGGAGACATTTCGGGTTGTCACAACTGTACCTAGTGAGCAGAGGCTAGGGACACTGCCAAACATTCTACAATACACAAGACAGTTCCCCCAATAATTATCTAGCCCCACATGTCACTAGTGCTGAGGTTGAGAAACTGTGGATTGAAGGAACCACTCTAGCTCTCTCTAACACCTTCTGATGTCTCTGCAAAATATCAAGGATACAATGATAGCATCTGCATTTACAACCTTTTGCTCTTCTTTCTGCTCCACCATGCAGAATAGGCACTATTATCTCAAGGAGGCTGAGATTCAGATAGGTTAAGAAAACTGCCTAGGATCACACAGCACTGAAGAGCTGGAGTAGAAATTTACATGCAGATTTGTCAGGCTCTGAAATCATCACTTCTTGCTGGGTGACAACCCTGGCTCAGGAAGTGGGGTGCTGCCTCTATGCCAGAAACCATGCTGTATGCAAAGAGCAAAGACAATATGGTGTTGCCTGATCCAGTTTCAAAACTAACACAAATCTTTACAATGCAAAGACACAGGGAGGAAGGAGAAGGATCTGAGTGGGCCAGTGAGCAGCCACTCAGAACCTGATGAAGACTGGTTCTACTTTCATTGTTCCAGATGCTGGGATTGAACATGAATTCCACTGGCAAGCAGTTTCAGTTAAAAGGGTTTGAACACCTTGGTTTCTCAAAGAACTCAAGAGAAGATGAAATTGTTTTGTAGAAGAAAGTTCAGGAAAGCAATCAGGAAGGAACTACTATATATTTTAAGTGAGCTTTAAGGGCGGGTGAAACGTGAGGGGCAGAGAAACAATAGGAATGAAGGATAGGGGGCAGAGGAGAGTGCAGTGTAGCCCCGGGAGACACAGAAGGAGGACAAAGGAGGAGCTGGCCAGAGAGGCAGATGGTGTCTTAAGGCCAGTGGTCTCAGACTTCTCAGGCTGTCCTGAGGATCTGAGGAATCTGGACTGCATTCTGTAGACAGTGGGAATCAGTACAGGTTTTTGTGCTGAGTAACAGGAGTGGGGGGTGGAGATGGGGCTGGGGGTGGGAGGTGGTGGCAGAATGGGATAGAGAAAGGAAGAGACCAGGTCGGGAGAGCAAGATAGCAGCATGAACACACAGCATTATAACACACCAGAGGAAGTTTGCTGCTGGGTGGTGTGATCGGCACCAAGTCCCTAGGAGCAGGAGTGCACAGAAGAGTTCACATCTGAGACATACTTCCCTCTAGTAATTCAGCTAAGCCCTTTGTACCAAATGGCATTTTAGTCTTTAGGAATGTATTTATTTATTTGTTTTTAAAGATTTATTTGAGAGAGAGAGAAATGGAGAGAATGCAAGCAGAAGGTGGGGGGAAGGGCAGATAGAGAGTCTTAAACAGACTCAGTCCCAAGGGCAGAGCCCAACGTGGAACTTGATCCTGGGACCGGAGATCATGACCTGAACCTAAACCATGAGTCAGATGCTTAACTGACTGCATAACCCAGGTGCCCTAGGAATTAATTAATTAATTTAGATTGTATTTATTTATTTGACAGACAGAGACACAGCAAGAGAGGGAACACAAGCAGGGAAATGGGAGAGGGAGAAGCAGGCTTCCTGCTGAGCAGGGAACCTGATGGGGGGCTTGATCCCAGCACCCTGGGATCATGACCCCAGCCGAAGGCAGATGCTTAACGACTGAGCCACCCAGGCACCCCTAGGAATTTATTTTTAAAAAATTGCACACATGTTCTCTTTAGATAAATTCACTAAAATGGTCATAGATCCATTTTTTTTTTAAAAGATTTTATTTATTTGACAGAGAGAAACACAAGCAGAGGGAATGGCAGTGGGAGAAGCAGGCCTCCTGCCGAGCAGAGGGCCCGATGCGGGGCTCGATCCCAAGACCCTGGGACCATGACCCGAGCCGAAGGCAGACGCCCAACGACTGAGCCACCCAGGCGCCCCCATAGATCCATTTTTTAAGCTTACCTTTTGAGTTCATTTATGGTATTTCTGCCATAAAAATATTTTAATTTTTATATATATTCAAATATGTCTTTTCTATGATAGACTCTAGGGTTCCAATCATGATTTAAAAAGTCTCTACCATGCAAGGTTTATTTTTTTTCTTACATTCTGAATAATGTTTATGTTCTAGAATATCTATGTCTATAGCATATCTATAGCAAAATGTTCTAGAATATCTATGTCTATAGAATATCTATAGCAAAATCTAAATTTTGCTATAATTTTTACATATCTTTCCAATTAGAGAGAAATTTAACCCAACGTTTTGTTGCACAGCTCATTGTATTGGCATCATAACTTTTCCAAATGAATTGAATATATTAAATATATTAAATCCTCAGGTCTATTTCTGCATAATACAAGTGTTCAAAGTAGAGCATTCTTTCTAATAGTTTTGAAATATTTTATTTTTTTAGTTCTGAAATTTTGCCTAAAATTTCTCACAAGTTCTGAAGAAAGTTGGGTTAAGAAATCAACAGAATGCACATGGTTACAATAGGTGATGCACATGTTAATGGTGATTTCTAAACTAGTTTCTGTGCCATAGTTTCTTGACAGCACACTGCTGGGAAGGCTACTCAGATTCAGCCAGATGGGACCCACAAAGCTCTCGGTCTACGGAAGGCCCTAGCGACTGCTACTGGATGGCGTGGGGTAAGGGAGTTTATCTGATCCCGACTCAGATAAAAACTATACACTGAGCTCTTCTGTTGGGAGGGGTTATGGGGCGGGGGTTGAAGGGCCAGGAGACATCCAATGGGATCTTGTGATATTGTGGTTTCTACCTACTAATTCAAGACTCTGCACGTGTAGCAAGGGACATTGAAAATATGTTATCCAGGACTTCTTAAGTTCCATAAAACTCTACAATTACACTTAATACCCACTTGGCCAACCTCTAAACATGTTCAGAAGAGTCTCCCTCCTGCCTGCACCTCCCCTTGCTAAAGACCTGAAAGAAGATTTTACCACCCAAGTAGTGTCTGCTTGGAAGGGTAGAAAGAGGTCAGCACAGAGGCAGAAGGAGGGGAAGAGTCTCTGTTGTAGTTAGCAAAGGCTCTTGGAGATTTTGACTTGAGAGGTCTTAGAATTCTGGTTATGACACTGATATGGTTGGGTCATTATCACTGACATGAAATGACCACATGGACCTCCAGCTGTTGAACAGAAACTGATGAAACAGTGTCAGATTTGAAACCTGGCTTCTGAAAATTCTTCTGCTGATGGTTATGTAAAGAGTGACTCACATCACAGTAACTGCTTTAAAGTGATGCATACTAATACTTAAAACAGGGCATGTCTGACGTTCCGGCACTCTGCCTCAAAATAGAGAAGCTGTTCATCTATTTCAATTTTTTAGACTTCAGTGCACCTTATATTTGCTCTGGGAGAAGTGGCATTTAGAATCACTGGGCCAGAAAAAGGAAAAGAATTTCCAGTGGTGATTTTAGAGAGGACAATTGGTAGAATCTTAAATGACATTAAAAAATGAGCACTATTTTTCTGAATCCCAAATATTTTGAACCAAAAATTGAAATGAGATTGAAACTCTCATAACCAAGGATTTTCAACTGGGGAGTGAGCCTGCCTTCTTTCTTTCCTTCCCTCCTTTCCCTCCCTCTCTGCCTTCTTTCCTTCCTTCCTTCTTTTCCATCTACCCATCCATCCATTCATCTATCCATCCATTCATCCATCCATCCATCTATCCATTCTTCATGCCTCCCTCCCATACTTCTTTCTTTTTTTTGCTTCTATGCATATTTATTGGGTGCCAAGTTTGTGATTAGGAAAACAAGACCCTCATCTTACAGGGCTTGCATTCTAGGGGGAGAGACAAACAGTAATGAGTTATAAATATATAAGATAAATATATAAATATACTTTATTGCATATAGCAATAAATTCTGTCACTATGAAAAGCTGTTAAGTTGGAGAGATATAAATGGATAGGCTATTTTAAACCAAGTGATCAGGGAAGACCCTTAGAGGAGATGTTTAAGCTGAATGTGAATCTTTCCTACTCAAACATAATAATTTGAAAATATATGCATTTTGCACCATCTATACTTTGTATTAGACATAAAAATACATTTAGAGCTCTGCACATTTATAGTTTTGTCACCTCCATTCAAAATATATGAGAATTTTTTACTTGGTACTTTCTTATATATTGTTTTATAGCAAGTGGAAAATTTCATATACTTAACTCTCCATTGGCTATAATTCATAATCAAGCTTTGCCCCTTTGCCCATTCTCCTTCTGAAATAACTCCATTCCCATTGCATTTGCCCTAGTTTATTTTCTTATGAAAGAATGATTTCAACAGCCTCTTAAATGACACCCCCATTGCCCACTCCAATTCAACTACTTATAACCAGAGTTGACTTTCTAAAATACAGATCTGATCAAGACATTCCTCTAAAAATATTACATTGTCATCTTCATGATAAAATCCAAACTCCCTGGAATGCCATCAGATGCCCTTTCCTACTAATATGAGGATGACTTTATAAAGGTGCCTCTTACTATTTTGTAGCCACACCAAATGGACATTTTTGTGTGTTCACTCCTCCACCCTGCTGTGAATGTTGGGACCTCTATCTGGAAGTCCTTTCCCCCACATTTATTTATTTATTTATTTGTTTGTTTATTTATTTACTTGACAGAGAGAGAGAGTGAGCACCCACAAGCGGGGGGTGGGGAGCAGAGGGAGAGGGAGAAGCAGGCTCCTTGCTGAGCAGGGAGCCCAACATGGGGCTTAATCCTAGGATTCTGGGATCATGACATGAGCCCAAGGCAGAGGCTAAATGACTGAACCACTCAGGTGCTCCAATTTCCCACTCATTCTTAAGGCTCCTTGTACCTAATACTCATTACCATACAATGTGGTAAGTGCATAATATGAATGATATATCATATATGATAATTGCATATATAGCAATTATCACATTGTATTGTAATTTGCCCATTTAAATACCTGCCTTTGCTCTAATATGGGGTCTAGAGCCTGATACTGGAGCCAGGTTGCCTAGGTCCCAGTCCCTACTTGGTTGGTGACTATCTCTGTGACATTGGTTGTATCTGTACCTTATTGTCTTCATCTGTACCAGTGTCTGGGTTATAATATTGTTACATAAAAGTGTCTAGAACAGTGCCTGGCATGGTTGGTAAGCTTTCAATGGATGTTTTATTATTTAGCTTTATATCAGATTCTGTATTTCGAGGGCCATTAAATCAGCATGCAATAGAGATTAAAAGAATAAAAAGGTCAGCATGTGAATAGCTCATTAATATGCAAATAGCAAAGAATGAAGATAAAGACTTTGGAATAGGACTTTGAGATTTCTGTAGTCAAAGACACATACAATAGACACACACGGTTTAGCAAACGGTAATATTTCTAGTGAATGGATTGAAAGTCCTGAGTTGTAGAGGCTCTTCTAGTTATTTTTAATCCTGGCCTTTCACCTTCATGGGTTTCCCACCATTCCCATGTATCCCAAATTCCCATGCATTTGACTTGCATAGTAACCCTGGGGACAGGCTGCTGTGGGCTTCAAGGTCTGGAGATCCCATTTTCTCTGGTTTATGGGTGGTTTGGCCAATGGGCTGGAGGATGGAAGAAGAGTGTTGAGATGCTCTTTCCCAGCCCATTGCTGCCTGACTCAGGTCCGGCAGGGGTGCATCCTTCTGTGACCACAGCTTCTACAGAAGGACCAACAGGGCTTAAGCTCCATCTCCTCTCTTTTACTTGTCATGAGTGTTATCACTGCTGACTCTGATAGGGTCCTTCTTAATTTTGTAAAGTCAATGGTACAAATAAGTAAAGAAAGAGCAATTACAAGAAGTCCTTTTAGGCCTTTGACCAAAAAAATATCATATTTTTTTTCAGTTTACTTAATGTGTGTATACTATAGTCATTCATACTGGGATCTCTCAACATTTGAGTAGAAACAAAGGGAAGTGGGTGGAATCCATATGCCCCACTGTACAGGCTTCTAATTTCACTGGCTGTTTTCCAGCGTATGTAAAGCCCACACACTAGCAAGCAGGAGCCAGAGAATTTCGGGTAATTGTAGTCAAATGGGAGCAGGTAGGGAAGGCTCCTCTGCCCAACTTTGGGTGGGGGCTGGCCTGGAAGCAGCTGATGGAGAGACCCAGTGCGGTGTGAGAAGAGGTGGAGGCCTTCCATCAGCAACAGGAGCAGAGTGCAAAGCTCCCAGGAGACATGTGCACTTATTTCTGATATTGGAAGGGCTTTAAAATTACAGAGGATAAAAAAAATATGACCTTTAAGAAATTGATTGTACATGGAAGGCATAAGCCTTCTATTTTAATGACTGGTACAAAGAAGTGACTAGTGTGGCTTGTGGAACAACACTCAGTTATGCAGCCAATCCTCAAAGACATGCTATTTTGAACACCTCATACTGGCAGGCATGTGCTAGAGTAAAAATCAGACACACCTATCTTTCTTCAGTGCAGTTTCCTTTTCCAGGGAGAATGACACAAATCAGAGTACGGGACACAGAAGAAGACCAGTGAAAGATAAAGAATGGTAAAAGAAAGAAAGAAGGAAGACCAGTGCAAGGATGCTTCTTTCAGCCATACCTGAGGAAAGTTTCAATCCTGGGTGATGTTGGAATCCTATAAACCTGATTGGTTTTCTCACTGTTCATTTCTGGTGTGTACAGTGAAAAGGTGGGCAGTGGGCAGGAGTCACTCCCTTTCCAGGCAGACCCTTGCCCAGGCCTGTTCTGTATCGGGGACAATTTCCAGCTTTACAAAATCAAGGCTTTAACCATGATGGGTCCTCTACTCTTTTGGTCTGTTTTCTTATGTGTGATGTATTGATCACAGCAAGAATCATCCTCCTGACAGCCCACGTGGATTGTGGGAGAAAGAGTCCTGGGGAGTGAGGGAGGAAGGAGAGCCCTGTACCTAGACCTGAGATCAGCCACAGCCCCTCCCATCCTGCTGGTGCGGGTGTGGCACCTGCTTTGAGAGTTGAGAACTCAGGATTCACTGATGAACCCCACACTGTTATCAACCTCCCAGCTGCAGGAGTGACGCTGACAAAGCCTCAGGCAGGGGCCTCAGCACTCACTTGGTGCCCACCCATTGTGCAAGGCCCAGAGTGACTCCAAGGTATGAGCCCTCCTTGGAGCCCTCTCATTAAAATGTCTGCCAACGAGCTGACCGAACACTTGAGGGTGCTCAGTTTTCTTTGTAAAACTGTTTGCTACTAGGTATAAGGACAGCTCCTAGGAAAACACCCAGAAGGAATAATTTCAGCATTACCATCTCACTGCGATGCCCACAGCTCAGCAGGGCTTTCCATCTAAAGCTAAAGCAAGCTGTGCCCTGGTGGCTCAGGTTTTCTCAGCCATGGCTCTGACCACCCAAAGGAAACTTGCTCCCCACTCCCAGGCCCCTACGGTGCTGATGAGAGAAGAGTCTGATTCCGCATGAGGTTCCCTGTACAGTCTGGCACCCATGCTTGTTCTGCATCCCCACTTCTCCACCAGTTCAGGGTGCGGGGGACTGGAGGTTTCAAGTTGCAGCCTGGCATCAGAGTGGAAGTCCCTGCTCACTTTATAACAATTTACCATCCAAAGTGCAGCACTACGGGGACCTCGTCTGCCTAGGCTCTGTGGAGATGGCTAGTTGCTCAGAAAGCTACCTGCAGTTTTGTTCTAGGCTGCACAGCCAATATATTCAACATGAGTGGGGACCTCAGCAGGTGAAAGTCTTCATGTCCTTTCCTTTGGAAAGACAGTGGTTAGCACCTCCGGAGTATGTACTTCTGGGCCTTTGACATTCATAAAGGATTCATCCAGAGGACTCTGCTAATGCTTGCAACATCCTTGTATAACACAGTCCCCTTCCTCACTGCAATAAGGTATAACTTACACATCAACACAGCTGTCTTCAGCCCCTCAATGCAGAGATGAGTGGAAGGCGACCGAGCCAGATTGAGAGCAGGGGCTGGGCTGTGGGCTAGCCACCTTCCCCAGTGGAAAGGGACTGAGGCCACTCTCGGATAGCAAACCACAAGTCTTCGTCGGTGGCCTTACTCCATGTTTGCACTAAAATATGCTTGACTGCAAGGTTTCCTTCAAAACACTGAGTCCCAACAATGCCACCATGATGCTGATCCTGTATACCCTATGCCACTATCTGAGCACAGCTCCCTTGGTCATTCGAATGCTCTTACTTCCTGGATCCCCTCAGTTCTGTTCACCAAATCTTATGCTCTGGAGCCTTGCAGACCCCATTCTACTGTCTACACATCCCCTCTTCCTCCACCTCTCCAGTAGGTGTCTCCTGAGCACCTTCTCCTCTCACCAGGGTACTCCTTCCCTAGTCATCTTCCTCTTAGGAGTTCAGCTCCCTGGTTGCTCCTTCTTAGCTTTCTCAGGGACCTGTGAGTCTTCCCATGCCTGGCATACCCGCGTTCTCCACCTCTTGTGGACCTTGGCTCTGCTTGTCTTCTGCACAAGCTCTGAGGGCTCCCTCATCTCCTCTCAGAGTTGAGCCACTCTGCAATCTCCCAAATCTCAATTTCTAGCCTGGCTGCTTTCCAGCTGACCAGGGCCATATTTCTAGTTACATAATACATCAATCTGTCCTTAGAGAAGAAATTGCAAACCACCAGCCAAAGAGTGAATGCTTCAGCTTTCCTCTAAATATCATTTAGGGACATCTGGGGGGCTCAGTCAGCTGAGCATCTGACTCTTGGTTTTGGCTCAGGTCATGATCTTGGGGTGGTGAGATTGAGCCCCATGTTGGGCTTTGCACTTGGTGCAAGTCTGCTTCAGATTATTTCTCCCTCTTCCTGTGCCTCCTGCTCATGTGCTCTCTCTCTCAAATAAATAAATAAAATCTTTGAGTATCGTTTACCTCACATAACTCCCAACACAGCTAGTAGGATCAGTCCACCCAAACAGGCAACTCTGGACATATGCCATGCCTCTCTCCCTCCCTCACATCTACATTACTTCAGTCAACCAACTAGTTCAATCTCTTCTCCCTCCAAGATGCCCCTCAAGTCAGTCTCTTCTTTTCGTGGACACCACCTCTGCCTGAGTTTGAACCCCTTGATTCATCAACAGCTTTAGAGCTGGTCTCACTCTTTCCAGTCTTATATCCTCAAATGTGTCACCACGCAATGGCAAGATTTACTTTTCAAAACCACAAATCTAATTACAGTATACTCCATATAGGGTATAACCAACTGCCTCTCTCTTCTGCCCCAGCCTCACTTCCCACCACAACCCTGAGGTCATTCTCTGCTCTGATATGTCTACGCTCCTTGTGGAAGGCTCCATTCCCTCTCATGCCTTTCAATTCTTAATTCTCATTTGGCTCCTGGGCATATCTTCTCTCCCCTTCTCTGCTGAGTCCCTTAAGACTAGGTGTAATCGTCCCCTCTTTTTGTAAGATCCACTGGCTTCACTCCCCACACCCCATTCCCTACCTTGGGTGGAGTGAGATATTTTTCTTGTGATTTAATATGATTATCAGGCTTATATATGCATTCTAGGCTTACACACACACATCTACATGTGCGTTAAGTATGGATAACCTGGCATTTAAGACATTGTGGCATAGTTGTTGGTCTACCCATGTGCTGCTCCCATCATTCCTTGGGGGAAAGAGCTTGTTAATTTCATCTTTGTATCTTCCTGGCACATAGTATGTGTTTGGTTTATAACTGCTAAATTAATGAAGGCATCCCCACAACACCTTAGCATAGTCATATGTGGCATAATATTTGATTAAAATATTTCTTTATTGATTGTTGATTGTAATTCATGACTTCTAAGACACCATCTTAAATGTCATGCTCACAAACCAACTGAGGGACTATACTGAGGATAATCCGTGTATGTATGTACTCTTGTGTCATGGGTGCTACAGCACTCTCTACTTTTGGAATGAACCCTGCCTGATGTGACCTAAGTCAGAGCTGGCATTCAATTCTCAGGGTCATAAATCCCCTTAATGGCCACTTGCATGCTTCGTGTCCCATGCAACTTTCTAGAGACTTCTAATACCCGTATCTGAGGTATCTCACACACAGAATGGCATACAGTTGACTGATAGTTATCTTACACATCTCAGTAAGTGCTAATAGATGCCTCCATAAAAGAGAACCAAAGAAATAATGGATTTTCAAGCCAGGAGGATGTTCAGAGAGCACCTGGCCCAGCAGCCTTACTTCACAGTAAGAGGCAGAAGCTGGTATCTACAGTTCTAGAGCCACTGGTTCACAGCCAAAAATTTCAAACCTATGAATACCTCCACTGAGGACTCTTATGATTTTAGTAGACTTTTCAATATTTGGTAAAAATGTCAACATTCAACTATGTCTACTTACCTTAGTGTTTCCTCAGAAGGCAGTTACTGGATCTTTCATCAATTTGCCATTGATATCAAATTTGCAGTGTCTTTAGTAATTTATTTCATGTTCTGGGTGAAAATTAACAGAATCTTCCTTCTAGGGCTTTGTTGTTCACTCTCATTACCCCTCTTAATATCTGGCCCACTGCTCTAAACAGAAAATAGTGCTGCTCAAGTCAGTACTACTGACTTCTAAGAAAGACCAGAACTTTCAAGCATAAGAAAGCAAGCCTTCCAGATCTTACCATTCAAGATGGTTTTCCACAAACGCTGACATGGGGCTGATCTGCACTGTGTAGGTGTCATTTGCAGAGTACTCAAAGAGTCCGTAGTAAGGGTTGAATAGCTCCTGAGACAAAAGGAAGAAGAACTCTCGAGAAGGACCACTGTAGTCCAGGCTGCAAAGGAAGCAGAGGCCCAGGAAGCTCATTACATGTGGGGGGTAGGGACCTGTTTCTATCCAGCTGCTAGTGTGTTCTTTCAGTCAGTGCAGAGAAAGCAGAGAACAGCCTCTATTCTTTACAGTGGATCCCTGTGGGAGCATAATTTGCTGTAGAAAGTGAGGATACAGTTTAGGGATGTTTCTTACTAGATATCCATGAATAAATTCTTATGGCAGTGTTTCTCAACTTTTATTCAATCATATGACACCTACTGGATAAAACACACAGCTGGCCCATTCAAAAGAAGGAGTTTGCTGTGAGAAGCATAAAAGAGTTTCCCATGATAGTACACGTGTGTGAAATGCAAAACTTCCAAATCTGTTCTGATATGCCCTCCTAGGTAGGCTTGTCCTCCACTGTTGAGATAGTTTTTTACAAAAATCACTGAAATGCTATGAAAAATTTGCTATGTAGTTCTATATGTGCACTCTAGGAGGAAGAGCTTTTTGATCATATACTAAAAAATGTACATGACCCGAAAAAGTAAAGATCCTAAAGCTTAAATCTGTATTTTTGGTTTGTGCACAGTATAAATGTGTAACTTTGGACTCTAACATATGCCAATAATCTTGGGCTTTTGAAGAACATGGATTCTAAAGCTCAGCAATGCCTGGAGAGAGAAGGACCTCCTAGAAGGACATTATCAGAGTCACCTTGGAGCAAAGGCTAAGAGCCACCCTGTTTCTTCCTGAGAAAAATCATCATGATCTGGTGACTCTGGTCTGCCCATATTGAATGAGGTGTCTGCAGAAAACTTCTGGTTCCTCACCCCTCCTCTCCAACAAAGGTGACGTAGAGCTTGTTTCGCTGAAGCTCCTTCCGAGAATAGGCCATCACCTGATTGAAGGTTCCCTCCAACAAATGGTCCCGACGAATGATGAGCCTGGGAAGAAGCCATATGGGAGGTGACTAGAGGCTCTGAGCTTTGATGTTGGAGAGTGTTCTAAATGAGTTGTGAGTGCCCAAGCTTATGGTGTTACTCCCTGGCCTCTCCAAAGAGGTGCAGATTCCATGAGTTCAGCAATGAATTTATTTTAATGCTCTTTTCAAAATACTGGGAACACAAGGACAACATGTACATTTTTATAATTGGATGCACTCCATCATATTGCTCTACTTTTAGGATTCTTTAGATCAATTCCAAAGAGAATCTCTTAAGTTGGATTCCTGAGTAGTTTAGATTTAGATTTTAAAGATGAACATGATAAACCCAGAGGGGAAAATATAGCTATTCACTTAGACCTCAGTTACAAAATTATAGAATATATGAATTTGACCAATGAGTTAAATTTGTTCCAAGAATAAGAGGAAAAGTAAATAAGTAAAAAAGTGAATAAGTAAAATTGTTCCAAGAATAAGTAAGAGGAAATACACAATTTTTAAAATTTAGTTCAAGATTCTTGGTTTTCTGAAAAGGTCTATCATTAATTTTGTATATGCTTTTGTCTGAAATCTATTTTTTATCTCTCTCCTTCTCTTCTCTTTTCTTCCTTCCTGCTTCTCTTCCAATTTAACTTCCTTTCTTCTTTCTTCCCAACTTTTTTTTTTCTTAACCTTCCTCCTTTCTATGAACATAACTGTTACCATACCATGGAATCCAATCTCCAAAAAGTTTCACAAAGGTATACGGGAGAAAAGGATAGGAACAGCTAACATCTGAATTCAGTGAACAAGCATTGAAACACTCACTTAATTTTCCCTGGACCCTGACCAAATCCTTTGGCTTCCAGTTTTCGGTAGAAATTTCGGAGCTTGGCCTCAAAGTCTCTCCGGTAGGGTGAAGGGGCTCTTGCACTGGCTCTCTGTAAGCCTGCAGAGAGAAGCACATGGTCTGAAGGTCATCACTGATATGTGGAAGAATGTTAGAAGAAGGGCCAACCACAGACACATTCCTATATCTTTCTATTTTTCTTCTCAAAAAGTTTTCCTTGATTTCCATTACTCTTTGTTTCTTTTATAATAAATGGCAATAATATAATAAAGAGAAAAATGAATTCTGATGACAATAAATTATTAAATAAAATAATTTAAGTTTTCCACTCCACCTCAAGTTATATTTCTCTTAAAAATACTTTGGCATTGTAAGAACGAAGGGAAAGTTGAATGGGGGGAAATCAGAGGGGGAGATGAACCATGAGAGACTGTGGACTCTGAGCAACAAACTGAGGGTTTAGGAGGGGTGGGGGTGGGGGGTTGGGTGAGCCTGGTGGTGGGTATTGAAGAGGGCACGTACTGCATGAAGCACTGGGTGTGGTGCATGAACAATAAATCTTGTAACACTGAAAAAATAAACATATTTGGGGAAAAATACTTTGGTGAACATATCTATTGACTTAATCATACTTAAGTAATCTAAATCAACAAATCAAACTAGTCCCTACAAAATTGTAAAATTACAAAATTGTAAATTTTGTTATTGTAAGAAGTGATTGTAACTATAATGAGGCAACTCAGACTAACACATGTGTATGTCATACTTGTCTAACTATACAGACCCTAAAATAAACATAGGTGTTCTGTAGGGCCCAGAGCATTGAGGAGTTTATATTAGATTACCTTGCATCATAGAAGAAAAATTTGTAATAATAATAATAATGACTTGCTGATTGTATATAGAAGAGTTTTTATATCACTTAGAATGCTTTGCGAATGCTTTGTTATCCTTATACACTTTTTAATGAGAAAAGGAGTGGAAAAAATAACATTCTCCTCCAAGTTTTACAGATGGCCAGAATCATGGCTTTCCCTTTCAATAATTACTATATTCCAGGTATTGAATTAATATTCCAGGTATTGAATTAATATTAATTAATTAATATTGGTATCAGTCAAGAGGACTGGACCTGGACCAGTCTTCTTGACTGATACCAATAAACTCACAGGAAGGAGAATATAATTATAAGTTGAGATGATTGCTAGCCATGAAGGAAAGGAACTCAGTTCTTTGATATCACAGAACACTCTGGCCAAGTTTGGGAAAGCTTCCCTGGGGAATACCTGAAGAATAAGTAAGCATGAATTAGACTGAATTAGTTTAGAAAGGCTTCCATTTAACTAAGACAAGAGATGAGCTGGGAGAAGAATGGTCTAGGGAGAGGATCACCATGTATAAAGATACTGCAGCAGAATGGAAAGTGATGCTCAGGGTACAAGGATCAGAAGGATGCAAACAAGGCTTGAGAGGTGGGTGGATGATCAAAAGGATAAGGTCCATTCCGTTAAACAATTCTGTTTAATACTAAGCTTCAGTTATCTCAGTGAAAGGAGAAGGGATATCATTTGCTAGGAGAGACACAGAGAGTTGGAGGTTTGAGGGGAGCACAAACATTTGAAAGAGCAGTAGAGGGGCACCTGGGTGGCTCAGTTGGTTAAGCATCCAACTCTTGATTTTGGCTCAGGTCATGATCCCATGGTTTTGAGATCAAGCCCTGTGTCGGGCCCCTCCCCCCTGCTCTCTCTCTCTCTCTCTCTCTCTCTCTCTAGGGAAAAAAAAATAAAGAAATAAATAGCAGTAGAGAAGTTTACCTAGGAAATGTGGTAGAATTTTCTTTTGGGTGTTCAAGGTCCAGGTGAAGTGAAAGATGACTAATGTATAGTTTGTAATCTGCCCTGTCAGATAAATTTGCCGAAGAATGCCTGAGCATAGATGTAGAGGAAGCAGACAGTATGCTTATCTAGGGGCAGAGCTCTGCAAACAAAGCAGAGAGGACTGAGGAGTTTAGGTCATAGGTACAGATGTTACCAAAAAGATGAACTGTGGAATCTATGCTGGGTAAGGAAAGAACAGAAAGGAAAGGAGAGACGTGCATGAACTAGAGGTCCTGATGAGGACAAAGGATAGTAATGGGGAGAGTAGCTGAACAAGCATGTTGGATGGGAGTAAGATGCTTGAATCCGTGATTTTAGAGATGACAACAGGGGTAGGAAGATGACTGTGGGAACAAGTGGTTGCACTTGGTGGGGGTGGCAGGTCATTGCAGACCAGAAATTCCAGACACCAGGAGGACAGGGAAACCAATGGGTGTCCTTGTGTATGTTGAAGTCATTCAGGATGATGGAAGCACTCGGGAAGGAGAGGGGACTATGAGACAGGTACCATAGTATTTGAGAATGACAGAAAAACTGGTAGATGACAGCAATTGGGGGTGGTGGGGAGAGACAGCTGAGTAGTATAAGCAAGGAAGCATGAAGGGCACCAGCCTCACCTCTGTGCCCTCCAGCACCTGAGGTGTAAGGGAACCAGCAGCCACCACTTGAAAAGAACTATCCTAAGTGAAACGCCAGGTTTCAGGCTGCAGGTTGAACTAGAATACAAGTCTTTAGGTACAAGTAGCATTTTCTGCTCAATATGACTATTATTACTGCTGGTACTACCACTATGCCCATGATCACCATTATGTATTTTTCCAATAATTTCTGCTTTACAAAGTACTTTGGCATAAATATCCACGATTTGCTATCTCTGTAGCAGGTAAATTTCATGAAGGTCTAGAAGAATGGGAATTATAAAGTTTAACATCAAAATATTTGGATTACATAATCTAGGACCCCATGGTCAGAGCTAGGAGAATTAAGAATTAAAATGAATTGGATGGTTGTTTGGGTTCATGGTATTGGTAATGCCTCATTAGGAAATTTGATTCCTTTTATAAACGTTACACAAATAATTATCATTTAGCAAATAACTCTTTATTCTCTCTTATTTTTCTATTTGTCTATGATATCTCCCCAATGTAATGACGTCAAAATCATACTCTACTGTCAGCTGTTTGAACCAAAGCACAGATACTTTATCAGGCTGGGACAATATCTACAAGAAAATGACAGATCATCATGAAGACCAATAGTTGCCCCAAAATTAAAGGCTCTGCTCCCCAAAATAAGTCATCCTGTGTGCATTAGAAACATTTGACTGTCCTGATATTGGCTTGGGCAAAGCTCCTCTTCCTCCTTTTCCCAGGCCATGGCATCTCAATTACGCTGTATATCCTTAATAATGCCTTTGGTTCACTGGTTTGAAGGAAGTGACAATGAGGAGATACTGACTTAGAAATAGATTCTAGCAATTAATGAATCTGCCTCTAAGAGAGAATTCTGAGTGACATGACTTGGATGAGCCAAACTAAGATACTCCTTTTGAGACCTGCAGCAGTACCAAGTAATGCTGAGTAAGACATCCCTTCTAAGGGACTGAACATACTGCTAAATTCTTAATCTCTTGTAAATTTCTCCAGTGGCTTCAAAAACCAAGCTTGGACAGACTCTAGAGGCTGTGAGATACAAACCTACTAGATTTTTATTTTACAAATTTTCTTTTTTCTTTCTTTCTTTCTTTCTTTCTTTCTTTCTTTCTTTCTTTCTTTCTTTCTTTCTTTCTCTCTTTCTTTTTTTCTTTCTTTCTTTCTTTCAAGTTTTTTAAAATTAATTTCAATTTTTAAATTAAATTCAATTATCCAATTATATAGTGAATCATTAGGCTTTTTTTATTGTGTTCAGTTAGCCAACATACAGTACTTCATTAGTTTCTGACGCAGTATTCAACAATTCATTAGTTGTCTATAACATTCAGTGCTCATCACAACATGTGCCCTCCTTGATATCCTTGATCACCCAGCTACCCAATACCCCCCTCCCCTCTCAAACCCTCACTTTGTTTCCCGGAGTCCATAGTCTCTCATGGTTTGTCTCCCTCTCTGATTTCTTCCCCTTCAGTTTTGTACACCGTTAGTTTTGATGTAGTGTTCAGTGATTCATTAGTTGCATATAACACCCAGTGCTCATCAGATCACGTGCTTTCCTTAATGCCCATCACCCAGTCACCTACCTACTAGATTTTTAAAAAATATTTTGTTTATTTATTTCAGAGAGAGAGAGAGAGAGAGAGCATGAGCAGGGTGAGGGGCAGAGGGAGAAGCAGACTTTCCACTGAGCAGGGAGCCTAATGTTGGACTCAATCCTGGGACTCTAGGATCATGACCTGAGCTGAAGGCAAACACCCAACTGACTGAACCACCCAGGCACCCCTACCTACTAGATTTTTGAAACTTTATAAATCCCTTTACTTTTAAAGTTATAAAAAGAAATTTGGGTTTACCACCAAGACTTTGACAAAGGTGGTATTGTAAACCAAACAACTGAGGAAAAACTCTCCAATATCTGGATCCTATTTGGAAGTATGGATTTTACTTAAACTAATTATTTTGATGAACCCAGGAGCAATATCTTCTTTTTTCGCTAAACAGTTTAGTATACATTTCCTTATTTGGAATGGAAAATACCTGTAAAGAATTTCTGTATCATGAGTAAATTGATCCTAATACATAAAGAAAACTGTAGGGGAACAATTGTGCATGGAAGAAAACTCTTCAATGTCTTCATGGGGGACATTATAGCAGTCCCTAGTAACCATATCACTGAGCAATTCCTTTACACCTTAGCAAAAAGTTACTAAAGTTGGTATCTAACAACATTCTGAGTCATAAGGCAGAATGTTTCAGAAAGGGCTCTTCCATTCTACATGAATGCAGAGTACCTTGGAACACAAAAGCAATTTAGAGCAGGGGTCACCAGACTTTTTCTGTGAAGGGCTAGATAGTAAATATTTTAAGCTTTTGCAGCCATCTGGTCTCATTGTTATTGCTCATTTCTGTTGTTGTAGTGTGAAAGTTGCTACAGAAAATACACAAATAAACAGATGTGGCTGGGGTCCAATAAAATTCCATTTATGGACACTGAGATTTGAATTTCATATAATTTTCACATGTCATGAAATACTGTTTTTGTAAAAAAATTTTTTCAAATTATTTAAAAATGTAGAACCTATTACAAAAACAGGCAGCAATTTGTCAACACCCAATTTTGGCCATGTGCTTTCAGTCAGAAAACTGAGAGGAGGCAAGAGAGAAAGGACCTGTACACAGCTGCCCTTTTCTCACCTTCATCTGGTGGAAACACAGGTGGCTACCTTCAGGAGACTGAATTGCCAGATACTCAAGTTACCTGGGGAGTTCTGAGGTGAGGAACAGGGTGAACAGCGGGGAGAGAAGCTATACCCAGGGTGGAAGGCAGCCTGCAGTGGGACGTAGGACATAATCTCTTCTTCAAAGAGACTGCAAAGTAAAAAAGAAGAAAGAGAGAAATAAGAAGAAGAAGAAGCAGAGCAGAAGGAAGAAGGAGAAAGGAAAAGAGTTAGTTTTCTGTCCATGAGAGAATATTCATGAACTGGGGTAATAGTGGTTACAGTTCTCGCAAGGCAACAGAAGCACTTAGGTTCACTTAGGTAGGCAGATGCCAGCATGCAAATATGCTCAGTGTTATTTTAAACCCTAATTAATCCTGAGATAATAGTCTCTATCAAGTACTATACACAGTTCTTGACACCCCAGTTGTAAAGAAGGCAATGGACAGCAGGTACAAG
This sequence comes from Procyon lotor, assembly GCA_028646535.1. Lineage (NCBI taxonomy): Eukaryota > Metazoa > Chordata > Mammalia > Carnivora > Procyonidae > Procyon > Procyon lotor. The sequence continues at coordinate 82,353,288 of CM053614.1, read as the reverse complement.
GGTGGGGTCCCTACATTAGTTGTAGCTGGTAGAATCCTTTAGAACAAACGGGGAGTGTTTCATAGCTGTAGTGGACAAAGACTGCCCAGAGCAACCTTTCCAGAGGTGTTTCAGGCTTCGCCCCTTACCTTAGCAAAATGACTAGATCTGCATCACAGGACAACTTTTCAAGCCCATGATTACCCTCAGTCCGAATGTAATGGATTTTCTCCCTAGAATAACGTGGGAAAGAAAGTAAGAATTATCAACAGGTAAGTTAGAGAATAAATACCTTTCTGACTCATTTTTTTTCTCTGCCAATATGGCTGAAGAGCGATGTTCTAACGTCCAGTGAATTTTGTGGTATTTTAAGTTCCTGTGGCAGGGTCCCATGATGGTCTACAAGGGATCACCACTCTCAGAATCACACAGGGATGGAAGATGAGGAACATAACAAAGGTAGGTCTTCAGATAGCTATGACAGTCAAGAGTGAGGCTGGGCAAGGAGAGCTGTAAGAGGGTTGTTGTGGGCTCGTGAAGTCTTAGGAGCCATGGTGGGAAAGAGCCTAAGAAAAGTTAGATCTGATGGAAAATGTACAATGCCATACTGGGCAAGAGAGGGTCCAGTATTTGGGATGCCAGACTGTCTCTCACCCAGGTCAGTCTGAGCATAGGCATCAATTTCCCCGTTTAATTACAATTTGCATTCTGACTCTCTTTCATGACCTCCAACCCGACAAATTATTCTAAAGAATCTAGAGATAAATAACATTTATTTTGATCAAATGAACCTTGTACTTTGATTCTCATCAAAGTGAGACATTCAAATATAAATACCACAACCAAGAATCATTCCGTTGTATACATGCTTCAAAGAAGTTAAATTTTCTTCCCTTTCTTGAAGAGATGCCACAGAAAGCTGAGAAGACTTAATATTTTTTAACTTTCTTTTCTGTTAAAATTTTTATTTTGAGGTGATTTTAGTATTATTATTTTTAAAGATTTTATTTATTTATTGGACAGAGAGACAGAGCGGAAACACAAGTCCGGGGAGTGGGAGAGGGAGAAGTAGGCTTCCTGCTCAGCAGGGAGCCAGATGCTGGGCTTGATCCCAGGACTTTGAGATCATGACCTGAGTCGAAGTCATGATCCGAAGGCAGACGGATCATGACTGAGCCACCTAGGTGCCTCTATTTTGAGATGATTTTAGAATCACATGTAGTTGTAAGAAATTAATACAGAGCCATCCGGTATACCCTATACTCAGTTTCCTCCAATGTATGACTTTTTTTAAAAAAAAAACTACTTATAAAATACTGCAGATACAAATTTTTTCTCTCTCTGACTATAATAATGTGAACCCAAATCTTCATCATTACTTGCATATTTTCAGGCAACAATATAATAAACTTGACCTTTTGGTGGGTGTATTTTTTAAAGGGGAAACTTTTGGGCCTCTACAAAGATACACAAAATAAGATTAAACAGAGAAATGCACTGTGACCCAACCTCTCAGTATAGGTAGCACATCACTGCAGTAAAGGCTATTGTCAAGCTCTGGGGGGCATTCTTAGTATCTTCACTGACTGGGGGTTAGACAAATGGAGCAGAACCATCCGCACACCATTTTGTAGGGAAGATGTGGAAGCCCAGCCAAGTGTGTAAGCACCATGCCTCCTCCACTACCTATTTCTCCCTTCATGTTCCTATGTTCTTGACTCCATGTTCCTGAGCTTTGGCCTCTAAATCTTGATACCACCTCACAGACCTCTTGTTTGGAAGACTTTTGTGGATCTGCACCCCTGGTTTACTGACAGCCCCACAAAGGACTCTCAAATTTATGTCCCTCCAAAGACAGTACCCCTGGGGCAGATCATCCTGTTGCCCCAAGGGACCTCTATGTGGGAAAGCCCCTGGTCTCCTTTTCCTGGAGGAAAAATGGGAAGAACATTCTAGGGATTGCCCTTTGTTCCCAGTGTCCCTGAGGAAATGAAGTCCAAAAGGGGTCTACTCTACTAGGGCAGCATAGTGCCACAGAAGGTGGCACTGCCCTGAAGTGGTTCTATTATCCCACTGCCCACACGAAGCACATCCATGTATCAGAAAGCTAAACACAGTTTTCTGAGACTTTCAGTGGCTTTCCACAGGACATTGTACCTTCCGTTGTATATATAAAAATTTCATGCAGATCCAGTGCTCTGGGGACCTCCAAATGCCCCTGGGACTCAATCCTAAAGGTACAGGAACTGGGAAAGATCTCTATAGGTTAGAATGCCAGCTGCCTCTCCTACATATATCCCTTGCCCACCAGGAAAATTCTAGTGCAGAACTCTCCTCACAGCTCAGTTCAATAGAGCCACCTGCCTCCTTGACTTCTTGACATCTCCCTTCGTGGCCTCAAAGACCTCAAAACTTAATATCCAAATGAAATCCTTGATGTTCTTTTATCACTATCACTGAATTCTGATCTTGTCCTTTGTGGCCTTTAACACATTCTATAGCTATATATTTGGCTTAAGAAAAAAAAAACAACCCCCAAACTTGTCAATCATCTGCCTTCCTCAATAGATAGCAAATACCATGCAAAGTAGGGCCAATGTCTGCTTTGCTTTGCTTTTCAAATATAAATGCCACATGAGGTACATGTACACAGCCCTCCCACAGTTCTGATTCGGAATACCGGCACAATAAAAACACCAGGTGAAAGAAGAATAAATGAATGAAAACTGCTATCATGATCCTTAAGCTCTGAGTGTGATGCATGAACAATGAATCCTGGAACACTGAAAAATGAAATAAAAGTTAAAAAAAAAGAACAGCTTTTCAAAAAAATAAAAATAAAAAATAAAGTGAAGAAATGTCATTAACCTCTGGGATTTCTGGCTCCATCTTCCCTTTACACACGTGGCTTCCTTATGAGTCACTGTTGTCTGCTGAACAGTTTTCTAAGGACTCACCCTCTACCCTTTAGCCTGAAAACTGGCTCTGGGGACCCAAGATAATGGATCCATGGGTTCCTGAGAACAGCAAGGCTGAACAGGGGTCACAGCCACCACTTGGAGACCACAGAGGAAGCAGTAAATTTTTCCTCTGAACAGTGTCATAGGGAAAGAAGGTTTTCTTTTCAACCTTTGGACCTTTAAAATGGAGCTGACTCACCCTCACATCACATCCAGGGGCAAGCACAGGCCCAGTCATAGCAAGTAGTGCCTGGCTTCCCTGACTTTGTCAGAGAATCAAAGTACCAGTGCCTGACTGACTCCCTGAAGACCAATTTCTTCCTCTTGTTGGTCTCCCTTTTTAATTCCATAGCTTCTTACTTACTGTGGGCCTTCTGCTTTTGATGAGATATTTGGGTTCTCATCCTGGGCCTACAGGTCCTTAAAGGAGTCCATAATCTTAAAGAAGTTATTAGTTTCTGTGCTAAATAATTGCCAAGATTTTTCTAATTCCAAGGTGTCTTAATTCCAAGTTCCCTCATATCTGGAAAATCGTAATTGTACAATTCTGCACTGCAACAAAGCCTTTAAGGTTTCTTGGATTTTGTTATAATGTGATATTGTGCAATAGTGCTGAAAATAGTTTACTTTCACTCTTTTACACACAGGATTAAATTTTTCACTTTAAAAATGACTTACATGAGACTCTAGTGCCTTTGGTGAGTTCAAATTCCTCAAAAGAATTAGCTGTGAACTCATTACTTAGTAAAAGAATCAGTAACATATAAAATGTTTAAAAGCAGCAATCTCTCAGAAACTTTTCAGAGAGTACAACTCCTCTGAAAATACTTTGGAAATTCCCTTACATTATGATAAACTGTGAGTCAGAGAGTAGCCCACAAATAAATGACCCATATGACTGAGTATGGCACTGCCTTTTATGGCACAGTAATAAAATGGGCAGAGTTGAACGGGAGTGGAAGTGACAATCACTCATGCTAAAGTTCACCTATTCATGCTAAAAATCTTCCATTCACTCTAAATGTAATTAATGTTTCTTATCTTCTAAGTAGCAGACTAGGTTCTGAGGGGGAGAGGGACACAAAGGCAAGGACCAGAAGGTCCTGCTCTAAGGAGCTTACATATCATGGGGAGACATCGGTACAGACAACATTCCAGAGATAATGGAAAAAATATAGTAGAAGGACAAAAAAGGAGTATGACCAAAGCAAGGCAAAAGAAGTACTAAAGTTTGCCTAGGTCAGTGAATCTTTGCCATTTGGTTTGAGCCTTTAAAATGAGTGAGAAGTCCTTAAGAGAAAAGCCATTCCTGAGAGGGCAGAAGGAGAGGACACAGCTTGTTTGGTGGAGGTGGAAGACACTAAAAGGAAAAAATTAGCATGGGATGGAGAGTTAGGTTAGGGCCAGACTTTGGAAACTATGGAAACCGTGCTTAGAAATCCTCACTTTATTTTATACACAATGGAAAGCTTTTTTGAAGGCCAGTGTAAGATTCTGTGCTATAATAAGGTAATTATGTCCTAAGATGTCTAGGGGACATCTTTTAGGAGACCCCTACAAAACCTAGGAGAGAAATGTTGAGCACCCAAACACAGGTCATGATAGGGAAGGGAAAAAAAAAAAAGGCTGGAAGAAAGTGAGAGGCAGATGTTTGGATGTGGAGACAGAGAAAGAGGCAATAGTGGAGATCCAGCAACGGGGAAGATAGTGATTCTAATTCACATAGAGTAAAAAGCAGGGAAAAGAGGTATCTGTGAGGATGTGAGAGAGAGAAAGAGAGAGAGAGAGAGAGAGAGAGAGAGAATAGTGAATGATCCACCTTGGCAGGAGTGATAGGAATTTGAATAGCAAAGAGGCTATTTTTGTGTTGGTGGTTGTTGTGTGATTCACTGAGTGAAGAGAAATTAGAGTACTACAATTGTCAGTTAGATTCAAAAGACCACCAAATGGTAGATGAGGAATCAGAGGTAGTGAGTGACTGCACTCCCGCCCACCTTCCCTGGTCCTTTACACACATACCCATAAAAGCATCTCCACAGTACCCACATGATAACTCTGTATCTGAAGAGATCAAGGGTATCTATAGGCTGAATAACAGGCCCAGATCAATGGTGTCTAAGAGATGGAGCAAGAATTCAAACTCAAAGGGGACACACTTAACCAGCTTCCAAAATGTTATGTAGTCAACTGAAGCAGAGAGATACCTGAATATCTTGGAAAGAAAGTGGGATTTAAATTCAGAGGATATGTTCTCTTGTTATCACTTTGGGTGGCTATCCTTTCCAAATGAAGTGATTCAGTTTCAGAGACACTTATGTAACAATTACACTAATGGATATCAAGATATAAGTAGTTAGAACACATGATACTTCTGATACTTTTGGTTTGCTTGTTGGTTTATTTTTGAATATGTTCATCTAATGGTCAATTTACCACTAACTGATGATATTTTATTTTATTTTTTTAAGATTTTATTTATTTATTTGACAGAGAGAGACATCACAAGTAGGCAAAGAGGCAGGCAGAGAGAGGGGGAAAGCAGGCTCCTTGCTAAGCAGAGAGCCTGATGCGGGGCTCGATCCCAAGACCCTGAAATCAGGACCTGAGCCAGAGGCAGAGGCTTTAACCCACTCAGCCATCCAGGCACCCCTAAATGGTGATATTTTAAAGATAAAATATTTAAAATGGATTAAAGACCTAAATGTGAGATCTAAAACTATAAAATTCTCAAAAGAGAACATAAGCTGTAATTGCTTTGACATTGGGTATAGAAACATCTTTATAGATATGTCTCCTTTGGCAAAGGAAACAAAAGCAAAAATAAACTATTGGCACTACACCAAAATCAAAAGTCTTTGCAAGTGAAAGAAACCATCAACAAAAGACAACCTAGTGAATGGGAGAAGATAACTGCAGATGATAGATCCAATTAGGGGTTAATATCCAAAATATTTAAAGAACTTATACAACTCAATACCAAAATCCCCTAAATAATCCAATTAAAAATGGGCAGGGGACATGAATAGATATTTTTCTAAAGAAGACATACAGATGACCAACAGACATATGAAAAAATGCTCAACATCACTCATTATCAGGGAACTGCAAATCAAAACCACAATGAGGTATCACCTCACACCTATCAGAATGGCTAAAATCAAAAACAGAAGAAACAACAAATGTTGGCAAGAATGGTGGAGAAAAAGGAACCCACAAGCAGTGTTGGTGGGAATGCAAGCTGGTGCAGTTACTGTGGAAAAGAGCATGGAGGTTTCTAAAATAATTAAGAATAGAATTACTACATACTCTAATAATTCCACTAGTGGGTATTTACCCCCCAAATCTGACAACACTAATTCAAAAAGATATATGCACTCTTGTGTTTATTGTAGCATATGTATTAATGACCAAGATATGGGAGCAATCCAAGTGTTCATCCATAGATGAATGATAAAGAATATGTGGTATATATATGCAATGGAATATTACTCAGCCATAAAAAGAATGAAATCTTGCCATTTGCAACAACATGGATGGACCTAAATGGTATAACACTAAATGCAATGGGTCAGCTAGAGAAAAACAAATACCATATGATCTCTCTCACATGTAGAATTTAAGAAACAAAACAAACAACCAAAGCAAGAGACAAAAAAACAGACCCTTAACAACAGAGAACAAATTGATGGTTACAAGAGGGGAGGTGGGGTGGGGAACTGGGTGAAATAGGTGAAGGGGATTAAGGGTACAGTGATCATGATGAGCACTGAGTAATACACAGAACTGTTGAATTACTATATTGTACACCTGAAACTAATATAACATTAGTTAATGTTAATTATACTTGAACAAAAAAAATTTATATGGTGCTTTACATAAGTAATTTTTTCATGAAAGCTATTTTACTTTTTCTGTGCTTCCCTCCAAATCAATGGAAATCATATTAGCATTGTTAAGTACAGTATGTAACATACAGTATGTTCATACAGTATGAACAGTATGTAACCTGGCAACATGGCTAGCTCTGATTGTGACACTTCAGAGAATATTAGAACCCCCTGGATCCTTCTTCATTTTAAGTATCAAGACATGATTAAATACGCAAACAAAAGGCATCACAGGCTTCTGCTCTCTCCCCGCAGAGGTGCTGTCCCACCTGGAAGACTAGTTGGAGAGACCTAGAGCTAGAGGATGAGGGACGAGCCCCTACCTGAGTGCGTGGTTTCTCGCCAGGCTTGGCTGACGCTCTTGCAGCATTTCAAAAATGTTTGGTTGGCGAAGAAATGCCACAATCTTGTCATTATATGCTGAAACAGACAAAAATGCAAGTTGTGGTTGAGTCTTCAGCCCAGAGATAATTTCTCTAATGCTTGGAAAATGGCTGCTTAATACCAGGATTAACACGGGAGTTTGAAGGGCAGGTGGCATACTCATCAAAAAATGTAAGCTTTTGCGGGTTTTTTTTCTGTGACATAATAGCATTATCATTTTTAAAAGATCAAACCAAAAGTGAACCAGATCTAAGTTAATCATCCTTAATATTCCAGGAACTTAACTGGGTGTTAAGTCATCCCTGTGTGAACCGATGAAGGAAAATAAAAGAGCTCTTCCATGAGGGGAGGTGTACTCTCTTCCTTCTGACTTCTCTTGGTCATTTTGCAATTATTATGGCAAAAAATTCTATATGAGTTCAAAGAAATCCTTTTCTGAGCACTTGACCCTTACAACCTGTGGCCAAGGTTGACTTCCCAGGAGCGATAATGGAAGTATCCAAATCCATTTGGGCTTTCTCACCTCACTTCCCTTGACACAAGTGGCCTGTACCTCGGGAAGTAACTGAGGTCAGGAATGAAGACTGTGCTGACTTATCCTCATACACACCTGAGAAGGAGGTTATAAATTAAAAACGGCATCATTTAAGAGCAACAAGTTCCATCACCTCATTTAAACTATGCTCTCCTGGACGTGGCTAACAAATCACTGAATAGAATACAGAAGAAGGGTGGGGGGAGTGGGTCTGGAAGAGGGCAGAAAAGAAACAGGGAAGATGGTAGGTCAAATAGAGGAGTGAAGGGAAAGGAAAAAGGGGCAAAAGGGGAAGAGAAGTAAAGGGTAGAGGTAGATTATACCATAGGGGAAGAAAAAGAGAATTCAGAATCCTGAGTATTGAAAGATTCATGACAAGAAAAAAAAGGCTAAATATTGGGTGTCCAGGGTCCCCAAAGCATGATACGCACCTAGTGGCAATGACTCATGTTGATGTTGGCTTCGAATAGCAGCTACCAGGCTGTGTCCTGGCCTGGCCAGTAAAGAGGCTCCTCTGTTTCTAGAAACTTCTGAAGCCTAATTTCAAAATAAAATTGTTAGCATTGGAAATCTTATCAGTTCCAAATGGTCTTTTGATACTAATTTTTCAATATGAGGGGTAAAAGATCCTGATATCACCTAAGTTAAAAAAGAAATGAAGTTACAGTCCTCAAAGTGGTAGACATAAGCAAGTTAAAAAAAAAAAAGACTAACTAGGATGGCTGATGGTTTTTAAGAAAGTGAATGTGCTAAATGTTATAAATGTTAACCAAATTAATCTACTGCATAGACTAAGAAACATTTCTCTTCATCAATACATTGAAGAGACAAATAAATTCCACATGAGCACTCTCAGTAAAGAAAAGTTTATGGCTTCCATTTCTCAGAGTGAAAAATGGAATTGCTCTTTTTAACAGCAAGCATCCCCCTCAGATGGCCATTTTTTGCTGAGTGCTTATTAATCCATTCATGATGCAGGCTACGCTTCACATAGTATCTTTTTATTCTCTCAAAATTCTGGAAGATAAGCATTATTAACCCCAGATTCCAAAAAGGGAAACGGGTAATTGGATAAGTTAAGTTTTCACAACATTTTTAACTGTAAGAGACAGAACCAGGGTACCAACTAATGCTTGACTGCAAAGCGTTTGTTTGACTCATCTCCTGCTGTTAGCCTGCATCCAATACCCTGGTTTTGGATGGGCATTTTGACAAAACATCATGAAACAGAAAATTTGCTTAGCTTAAAACTGATATTTGTGATGATTAATTTAGCACAATTTTAAGTATTAATAAAGCCTCTAAATTCTAGAGCATGGCAGTGAGCTTTCTACCATGATTTTATATACATTTGTTCCTTAAAGGACCCTTGCAAGGTAAGCTATTTAAACAGAGGCCCTGTGGATTTTCCCCATTGGAGTACATTCACCAAATATATAGGGTTTGCTGTAGAGTATGATTCATTCTATGGTATATGGTAAAGTATGCCAAAATAGGCTTTACAAACATTTAAGAATTACATTGAAGACTACTTTGTAATATATTTAAATAGGAAGGAAAATTCTCCCTCTGAGAGTGGTGTACAATTCACTTCCACAGAATTCAGGAGCGTTATTGGGATTCTATGCTACAAAGTCCAGAAAGGAGACTTTTAGACTAGTCCACGTATCATATTGCAGACGACGAAGAGGACAGATTACTTAGGGCTTACTATTTTTTTTATTTTATTTTTTTAAAGGTTTTACTTATTTATTTATTTGTCAGAGAGAGAGAACACAAGCAGGCAGAGAGGCAGGCAGAGGCAGAGGGTGAAGCAGGCTCCCTGCTGCGCAAGGAGCCCGATGTAGGACTCGATCCCAGGACCCTGGGATCATGACCTGAGCTGAAGGTAGCTGCTTAACCAACTGAGCCACCCAGGCATCACAGGGCTTACTCTTTAAAGACATGGTAATTGCTGGTTTTCATTTGGGTCCTATTTCCACACTCCATACAGAGAGGGGTAACATCCTTTCTTTGCAGAGATGTGCTATTAGTTCACCGTTATGGCAGTCTTTGAATTGTTCTTCTTGAAGTAGTAGACATGCGGATCCATCCTTTCTCTCCTGGTCCTTCTCCTTGCCCACTGCTTACTTGAGGGACAAGGAAATAGATTCCTTGGGCCACTGTAGTGGACTTCTCACTTTGGTGTCATTAGCCCTCAGCTCTGTGCTGCTAGGGCAGCCAGCCACCAAGATTTAGAAGGAGGTACTTCTACAATACCACTTTTCAGTCCCATTTACATGGTTACAATGCAAGGTGATGAAAGAAAGGTTTGCTGATCATTGAAACAAGAAACACAGACTCTCTACATTCCTTTCTCCTCAAATTAATAAATATGGCAAGCATTTCTGAGACTAAAACTATAGGTCTCTTTTCCTTGGAAGGAGTTATGTCAGTCTGCTTGAATGTGTGTTTGAAATATTTTGGATGCTCTAAAGACAGGAAACACCACTCAATTGAAGATTATTTAAATGATGTATTACAGAACTGAGGAAGCAGATCTGGTAACAGACCTCGGGAAGGCATGGTTGTATTCAGAACTCAGGGGATGGCTGCTGTCCCACTCTGAGCTAAAGTGTCTCACTGATGGTAGGTTGCCCCGAAATAAAGGGCACTTTGAAATAGGAAGAGGCTCACTTCTATTCCTGGTTGAGGTAGGGAATTCACATGCTACAGATATGTTTTAGGGAAAATTGGTGCCTTCTTCTGAGGTTGCCTGCTCACTGGCTAAACTGACTCAGAAACCAGATGAAGGCCAGCTACTCTGCAGGTAGATGACTGACTGATGAATATGCTTCAGGCGAACTATGAGTGAGTTGGAGGAAACAACACAGGGGGAAGGTAGGGCTCATGGGGTACTTGAACCATTAGAGCTACCAGCTGAGAGGGGAAAGGACGTACTGGAGGGTGTACAAATGAGGATGGATGGGAGAGTCAAAGAGAAACAGGCTTGTCCAACCAGGAGCCAGGAATTTACAGAGATGGAGATAATTTCAAGCAAGGCTGGAAAAGATTTTGAGATTGGTCTAGAGTTTACTATGTGCTGGGTTCCTTGTACCCCTAAAGTAGTACTACATGGTCTATCCTGAGAAATCTTTGATATTAGCTAAGTAACCTGATCTGGATCTCACTGCAAACATTATGCTAACATTTGTTTTCCTAACTACTGAAAATGACTAGAAGAATGGATTTTCCATTTAAAACCAAAATCACATGACTCATTGAATTCTCTGGCATAGGACATTTTTTGTGTTACTGAGTTTCTCAGGGGTGTGTGTGAGACAGAGAGATAAAGTGGGGACACCCTCAAAGGGCCTGCCTCTCCCCAGACATGTTATGATTATTCTATGACTGGCCAAAACCCAGTTTGCAGTAGGAACTACTTTTAAGATTTCTCTTCCTTTTGATGTTGAGATAACTTTAATCATAATTGCAAATATGAAAACTTCAAACATTTAGCTCTCTAGAAAAAAAAGATATGCTCAGAAAATAGTTTTCAGTAACTGGTAAACAAGCTTCTCTCTGTGTTGCAATTTAGAAATGTAAACTAGTGGTTTTTTTAAAGCCCTGATTGAAAATTGCAGGTTTTAGACTGAATTTGGGTTAATAATCAGCTAATGCTCTCTTTGAAAATGCTGGAGGCCTAAAGATAAAAAAAAAATAGTGAGTTCAGAAGAAAGGCCCAAGTGATGAATTTGCATTCATCTCTAGATTCCTTTCGTGTTCTAAAAATAGAACAAAGTTTTCAGAATTATTTTAAGGAAACAAAAGAGAGATCTATGCTTGACTCGTTCAACATATTTATAATAGTGAAAAATGAGTAATAAACATAATTACAAAGAAAGGCTTGAGATAAATTACGGTAGATCCATGATTAAAATACAGAAGAATTTTAATGGCATGGAACAATCTCCTAGGTATTCATATTGGTAAAGTAGGATACAGAACCATAGACAACATGATTCAATTTTTTTATTTTGTTGTAGACCAGAAGTGTCTCCAGATGGGATTATTACACTCTCCTTTTAACTTCTTTTCCATCTGCGCCTGTGTTTTCTACACTCTTTACTTACTGTTGATAATTCGGAAGTTTATTTTCGTAAGTGTCTGAATTTTATAAACTTCCAATCAAACCTATAATCAAGTATAGGTTACATGGAATCAGGAGGAAAAGTCCCTATTTTTCGAAGCAGTGCAGGAGTTACCCTCCCCAAAGATCATCCTGAGTGATGACTTCTCTGTGTTATCAGAACCAATGGAGTAATTTTTATCATCAAAAAAGCTCACTGCTAAGAATGACCCAGAGTGACCTCTGCTTTTAAAGTGAAAAGTCAGTTTCTCTTCTCTACCTGAGACAATTACTACTACACTTTTTTGTGAGCATCCTTCCAGAACTTTTCTATGACTAATGATTTTCTAACCTGACCAAGATAAGGTGGTAAAATAAAAATTATGTGCTCTGTTATCCTTCCTTATTAATGTTAATTTATATTTTTACTTGCTATATAAGTAAGACAAATGTGATCTTTAGTGATTTCCTTATTGAGAGTTGAGATCCAATATTTATAGCCCAATATGCTCTTTCCATTTATCTGTGTTCATTTCCATTTAGACATTATGGGAAGAGTTAGGCCTGGTTTGTTGATACTTTTTTTTTTTTTGTATATTGCAGACTGATGTGACACTGTACTAAAATGCAGGCTAAAGCATCAAATAATGATCTTTTTATGCATAGAGTAGTATATTCCTGATAACTGCTTTCAGCAAACTGCCTGAAAAATTTTCACTCGAGGTAAAAAAAAATCTAAAAGACATTTGACAGTGTTTCTGTTAATAACTTATCATAGCGGTTTTGAGGGAACTTTTTACATTTAGGATCCTGAATATAGGAGCTGATTTCAATTCTGTCTTTAAAAGCAATTAATAAAAATATTCAATGCTGAGCAGCACTCAAGGGAATGGCTCATGAAGGTGAAAGAGAAAGTATTGATTCCTAAGGTTGTGGTCTAAGAAACATCTATAGCAAATCCCTCAGTGCCCCTGATATGTGTCACAGAAAAAACATGGATTATGGAAATAATTCACTGAGTATTCCTGAATCTCATATTTCCATCTGCTTACCTGTCTTTTCAAATTGGATATCGACTGTTTTCCTACTCATTATCTAAGAGCAAACCTGCCATCCTCCCCACATGGATCTCTTGTTCATCCCACCTGTGTGTTGTTAATATGCTTCAAGGCTCACAGATTGAGCATCACAGAGTCAGCCATCTAGTTCCCTTGTCTCCACTTGCAGAAGAGGGAACTGAGGCACCAGAAAGGAAAGGAAAGAGTAAGGACACACACCTCCTCTGTGGAGAAGCTGGAGCTCAGACTCCATCTGCTAACTGAAGTCCCAGGTACCCCTTCCTTCCACCTCCTGACCTCTGCAGGCTTCTTCCCAAGGGGTATCCTCTGTCTGTGTCTCTTTGCCACCTCCAGTGGCCTCTAATGGGCCTTTCTTTAGCAGATCACTCCTTTCTTTCCTCTTCCTGTCCGTCATTGTCTCCTTTCTAAAATACTAGTTTACACTGGTCTGGGAGTTAGATCTGAACTGTGTTCTTGAACTCCCTGTGTGACCTGAATTTTTGATATTTATGTTTGCCTGACTATAAAATAAAAAAAAAATTTTAAGATTTTATTTGTTTAGTCATGAGAGACAGAGAGAGGCAGAGGCAGAGGGAGAAGCAGGCTCCCTTAGGCACAGGAAGCCCAATGCGGGACTTGATCCTGGGATCCTAGGATCATGACCTGAGCTGAAGGCAGATGCTTAACTTAATAACTTAACTTAAATAAAATTTAGGTGCCCTCAAAATAAAATTTTTAAAAAATTTTTATTAACATATAGTGTATCATTTGCCCCAGGGTACATGTCTGTGAATCGTCAGGCTTACACATTTCACAGCACTTACCATAGCACATACCCTCCCCCATGTCCACAACCCAGCCACCCTATCCCTACCCCCCACCTCCCAGCCACCCTTAGTTCGTTTTGTGAGTCTATGAGTCTCTTATGGTTTGTCTCCCTCCCCATCCCTTCCTGTTTCATTTCTCTCCCCCATCCCCCCAACTCCCTCCTTGCCTCTCAAATTCTTCATATCAGAGAGATCATGTGATAATTTTCTTTCTCTGACTGACTTATTTCGCTTAGCATAATACCCTCCAGTTCCATCCACATTGTTGCAAATGGCCAGATTTCATTTCTCTTGATGGCTGCATAGTATTCCATTGTATGTATATACCACATCTTCTTTATCCATTCATCTGTTGATAGACATCTAGGTTCTTTCCATAGTTTGGCTATTGTGGATACTGCTGCTATAAACATTCGGGTGCACATGCCCCTTCGGATCACGACGTTTGTATCTTTAGGGTAAATACCCAGTAGTGCGACTGCTGGGTCGTAGGGTAGCTCTATTTTCAACTCTAAAATAAAATTCTTAAGTGAAGTGGAAATACTTGGAAATGCTTAGAGGTATTTTGTTTTGTTTTTTGTCTTGGTTGTCACAGGGACAATTGAGGTGAGGGCACTCCTGACAGTTAATGGATGTGACCAGGAAAAAAGGTCCTACAATGGCATGGGACAATTCTACACATTACAGAAGTATCCTCAAAATGCCAATAGTCTTCTCCTCTAAAGCCCAATTTTCCACAAAAATCATCACGTTATTCCTCTCAAATTCATTCAGTGGGCTCATGAGAAAGTGCCATGTGACATTCAAAGCTTTAAAAAAAAAAGAAACCAAGACAAAACCCAAGTGGAAACAGTATTCTGGTCACACTGAGCTATTCGTTGTCTCTCTACTGACCTTTCTCAATCCCACTGCTGCACTTCTGCTCACATAGGCTCTCGGTGGGGTTGTCCTTCCTTGTCCTTTGTACCTGGCTGGACTCTAGGGTTAGGTCAAGTACCTTAACTTTAAAGATGCCTTTCCTTGGCCTCTTTTGAACTTCTGTGTCACTCGTCCTAACATCTCTCTTGGCACTCAATCATATTCTAATTGTTCTTGTTACTTAACTCTGTGTTTTTTGGCCTGACTTCAAACACAGAATATAAAATTCTCCTGGGCAGGGATCATATCTCATACTTCTCTGCATTCCAGAGTGCTCAGAGCAAGCCATCTACTTAATCAACGTTTGTTGAGCAAAATCATACCACAGCAAACACAATTAACATTTCCCACCACCCCCTCCTTCTGTTTTTATACCAAGATCCTCCTGTCTTCTCATTCCCTAGACTATGTGCTTTCACAGCAGGAGGAACCAGATATTTATTTTCACAGAGGCTGGGTCTTTGTTTTCTCTGGTATGCTGCCTCTGGATCAGCTCCTCTCTGCCTCCCAGTTTCTCTCTCTGTTGCTTTTCTTGGTTTCTCCTGTGTCAGTGCAAAGCTACCAGCAGACAGAGGATGCACAGAGGGGTAGAGGGGTTTAAAAACCTGATCAGCTGAGTCAGTTGGGAGTCCAAAGTTTAATGTTGGTCCTACGCTGTAGGATCTTTTAGGAATGTGACTGGCAGGCCTAAGGAAGCACAGTGCAACCCTGCTGTACAGATCTCCTGACCCTGCATTTTCAATGACCCTTAAGCTAGACAGTCTTAGTAGTGGCGATTGTTAGGACAAAAGGAGAGGCAGAGGAAGGCAATCTGAAGATGGGTCTAAGGAGTTCAGCGGTTGTCCCTGACTCCTCATTCTTCTAAAGACCAGTGTGGACATGGCAGAGCCCCCTGAGGGGCAGGCAATCCTAGATCCCAGTCACTAAAATGGAGCATGGCCTGTGGATCTGTGAACGCGGCCCGGGGTGTGGGGGTGTTACCTCTCCGGCGCTGTAGCTCCGGAGCCTCTGGAGGTGCTGTCGGTGGGTCAGGTGATTGGGAAGACGACCGTTCTGAAGAGGGATTCGGGGGTCAATGAAAGTGGTGGCTCGACTATTGTGGTCCACGAAGAAAGACTGCAGACAGACCAGTAAAAAAGCACACTGCATGAGAACGAGCCAGAGTGAAGCCAATAAGGTAAGGGAACACTACAGGGGCTCAGTCTTCGCGTTCATTTCTGTACCTCCTTTTTATCTACTCAAAACTAGATGGAAGACCGGAGCACACCAGTCATTGATAAACACTTCACACTGTGGCGTTACAGACTCACGGTCATAACATTTCACTCACCATGGAAAAGAAGAAGAACAGAGCCTTTGATGTATTAAAATAACACCAGTGATAATTCATGGGAACATTTTATTTTAAAAATAAAGTCTCTTTTTGATTATAGAATTAGCACAGTCTCACTGGGAAGAAATTTTAAAAGGATAAAAAAAGAAGAAAATCAAAATTATCCCAAATATCACAGTCCAAGGGTAATTGCCAAAATATTACAGTGACTTTTTTCCCCCAGTTTTTTCTTTTCTTACGCAAATATACAAGTATCTACATATTTTCCCCACATCCACACCGACAATTTTGTTAGAAGATTTTTTTCACCTATTATTTTATGGGCATTTCCTTAAGTTATTAGACATTCTTTTAACACAATTTTAGTAGGTATGTGGTATTCCACTTGATGGATGTATAATAATTTTGGTACCGTCCATCATTGGACATTTTACTTTTTTACTGTTTTAACAATAATGCTTTAATAAACATTCTTTGTAAATCTTTGCAGCATGTCAGATTACATGTTCCAATATGTGACAAAAGTCATTCTTTAAATCTAAAATTACCTTTCATAAAATGAATACCTTTTCAGGAAAAAAAAAAAAACCTTTCGTACTACTGAACAATCTTTCAAATAGTGTCTTGAACCAAATGTGATGTTTGGTGAAGGTGACTCTTTGAGACCTCAATCAATGTTAATTGTAGACACATTCAGATGCTACCTGACAGAAGTAAAGTCAAATACAGATTTAAAAATTATTCTTAGGAACTATGAGCTTATAATTTCAAGTATGAGATGTCCCTGTAAACAAGCCTCTTTTGTTAAAGAGCTCTATAAAAAGTGATACAGGAAGTGGTTTCATTATGGAGACCAAAAGATGGCTCCATAGGACATAGGAGGTTAACTCCCCTAATATCCTGTGAATCAGTATGTGTGACTTGCAATAAAATTCCAGGACAGCATTCCACACAGATTCAAAAAGGCTTACACAGGGGCACCTGGGGAGGGCGGGCACAGTCTGTTAAGTGTCTGCCTTCGACTCAGGTCATGATCTCAGGGTCCTGGGATCAGCCCCTAGCTGGGTTTCCCCCTCAGTGGGGAGTCTCCTTCTCCCTCTGACCCTCTCCCCTGCTTGTGCTGTGTCTGTCTCTCAAATAAATAAATAAAATCTTTTTTCCCTCCAAATACTTTTATTTTTTTCAGTGTTACAAGATTCATTGTCCATGTGCCACACCCAGTGTTTCATACAATATGTGCCCTCCTCAGTACCCACCACCACCACACAAAATAAAATCTTTGAAAAAAAGCCTGTGTGTCCAATAATTTGGATGGGACTGAAGATGACGTGCCTGGAAAAATTGGGTTAGGTGGTTCAAAATGGCACCAGTGATACCGAAAGATGAGTAAAGGGTCTGAAGAAGAAAAACATGTGAGTGGAAAAAAAAAACATTCATCAACATGTTTCTAAAAAATGAGATTTTAAACACACAAGGATAAGCTGAAGTCAATATTCGAAGGCGTCTTTTTATTATTGAACGATATGCCTGCAAGTTTATAAGCTAAAGTTAAATAGGTTTCTTGTATTTGTGTGTATGTGGCAATTCTTTAGTATAAATTCCTAAAAGTTGAGTTAATCACTGGGCGAAAAGTTAGAAAAATTTTGTTTATTGGTCTATATTAACAAATTACTTTCTTATCCTCTTAACATAAGTTCATGAATGCTTTTCGTGGACTTTACAAATGTTGAGTATTTGAAAGACCTCTTAGAAAGGGTGAATGGTAAATGATGCTGAATTATTGTTTACAAGGGGAAGCCAAACATTTTCTCACAGTTTTTTTTTTTAAAGATTTTATTTATTTATTTGACACAGAGAGAGAGAGATCACAAGTAGGCAGAGAGGCAGGCAGAGAGAGGGGGGAAGCAGGCTCCCCACTGAGCAGAGAGCCCGATGTGGGGCTGGATCCCAGGACCCTGAGATCATAACCTGATCCG
Source organism: Procyon lotor (assembly GCA_028646535.1). Lineage (NCBI taxonomy): Eukaryota > Metazoa > Chordata > Mammalia > Carnivora > Procyonidae > Procyon > Procyon lotor. The sequence goes on along the minus strand of CM053614.1, from coordinate 82,335,323 downwards.
AAGGCAGAGGCTTTAACCCACTGGGCCACTCAAGCGCCCCATTTTCTCACAGTTTTATTGGTCAGTTTCTTCACTGGCATATTGTTAACTTTGCTCCCTTTATTGTTGTTGGGATGTTAAGGTTTTCTTATTTACTTATAAATGTGTTTAGTTACTCCTCTGCCTTCGAACTGCTTTTGATTTCTGTTTGCTTTGTTTTCCACTATACAGAATTTTTTATATTCCTCTGTATCCAAATCTCTCAATCATTTCTGTCTATAGGTCAATTCAATGCTTAATTATATTTTTCTAGCTTTATTTTTGGTGAGTTTTTTCTGAAACTTCTTTTGGTATGAGTGTGAAGTTGTGATTCAATTTTTTTCTCCAAGAGCCTATTTTTCCAAGTCATTCATTCCCTATCATTTTATTACATATAAATGATTATAAATACCACTGTCTGTTTCAGGAATATTTTGTTTGCTCCAGTGATCTGGAGGATTTTCACTGTTCCAATTATTAATGCCTACAGGACAAGTTTCCTCTCATAATTTATCTTTTCAAGATTTTCTTAAGTATTCATGCCTGCTTATTTTTCCAGATGAACTGATCTTAATTTTATTAAGTTCCAAAAGAGTTCTATTAGGATTTTATTTATAGTCACTTTAAATGACTTACTTATTTATAGTCACTACAAATGATTTAGAGAGAATTCATTCTTTATGATAGTCAATGTATCCTTTTCCATTTGTGAACATAAAATGTCTATTCGAGACTTTTTCTTCTCAGTAAAATTTTGTAGTTGTCTTCCTGAAAGACATATTTTTGGTTAAGGGAGTCTGTAGATATTTAATACTGTCTGTTGCTATTCTGAGTGCTTCTTTTCCTGTAATGTTTGTAACCCATCATTCCTAGTACCCGGGAAAGCTACTGTTGGTTTATTCAGTTTGTGTCTGCTTGTAGTATCAAATGTGTCTATTGAATAAAGGACAGTTTTAGGGATATCTTCTTTGATTTTAACTTATTTTTTAAGTTTTTTTTCTAGTTCACACACTTCTGGGTCTTTATTTTCAAATAAATTTTGAAATAAAATTTTGTTTTAATTACTGTTGCTTTTTAACCTTCTCTAAGTTATTAGTTTGAAAGCTTATTTTTAATATTTATTTTTCTTCTTTGATAATAAAAACCAATGAGCTAATCCTTTGAGTAGCCTTTCTATATCACATATTTTATTAAATATTGGTCACATGCATTTTCAATAATTTCTCAGTGGTTTCTAGGTCCTGATTTTATTTAGAACGCAATAGCATTGTCTTGAATCTCTAATTGGTAAATTGTTTTTGAGGATTGTGTTTAAATTTGTTGTTGTTTTAAGTTTTTATTTACATTCCAGTTAATTAACATATGGTGCACTATTAATTAATTTCAGGAGTAGAATTCAGTGATTCATCACTTAGATAAAACACCCAGTGCTATAGCAGGAGTTTATTAAATATTTGTTAATTGAAACAGAGAGAGTCAATTATCATATGGTTTCACTTACATGTGGAGCATAAGGAAAAACATGGAGGACACTGGGAGAAGAAAAGGAAGAATGAATTGGGGGAAATCAAAGAGGGATATGAAACATGAGAGACTGTGGACTCTGAGAAACAAACTGGGGGGTGGGGAGTTGGGTGAGCCTGGTGGTGGGTATTGAGGAAGGCACGTATTGCGTGGAGTACTGGGTATGGTGCATGAACAATGAATCTTGGAACACTGAAAAAACAAAATTAAAAAAAAAAACACACACAAAACAAAACACCCAGTGCTCATCACAAGTGCCCTCCTTAATACCAATCACCCAGTTAGCCCCTCCCCAAACCCCTCCCTCCATCAACCCTCAGTTTGTTCTCTATCATTACGAGTCTGTTTTATGGTCTGCCTCCCCCCTCCCCCCCCACCATGTTCATCTGTTTCATTTCTTAAATTCCACATATAAGTGTGATCACACAGTATTTGTCTTTTTCTGACCGACTTTAAATTTGTTGTTTAAAATTTAGCTCTATTGCTTATGGCCATGGAATGCAACATGAGTATTTTATGCTTTTCTGTTTTCTTTGTGTTACAAAATGTTATGACTTATACAGAATAAACCCCAAGGATCTTTTAAAGAAGCTGTAAACTGTTTTTTTCCTTTTTAAAAAAATTGTGATAAAATGTATAAAACACAAATTTTGCCATTTTAATAATTTTTAAGTATACAGTTTAGTGGCATTAAATACATTCTCATTGTCATGTAGCCATCACCATTATTCATTTCCTGAAATTTTTCATCTTCTTAAACTGAAACTCTGTACTCATTAAAGACCAACTCTTCATTCCTTCCTTCCCCCAGACCCTGGGAACCTCTATTCTACTTTCTGTCTCTATGAATTTGACTATTCTTAGACACCTCATGTGAGATAAAATATTTGTCTTTTAGTTTCTGACTTGTTTAACTTAGCATAATGTTTTCAAGGTCCATTCATGGTGTAGCAGTCAAGGATGCATAATCTTCCATTGTTTGGGTAATACCACAATTTGCTTATCTATTCATATAACTTCTTTTTTTTCCACCCCTACTGCAGTATAATTGACAAGTAAAAATTTCATGTAATTAAGGTCTGTGTAAGCTCTATTTTTAACATAATAATATATATTCCATTAAGACAAAATTATATTATTCAAATCCCGACTTATTTTGTCCCTCACAAAACTCATTTTCCTACAATACATTTATTTCATTTCTTTTTCTATTTCTCTTTTAGTTTTCCTTATATATGATATGATGCTATTTGGCTCATAAGATATATGAATTGTATCTTTATTTTAGTTGTGCCTTTGATTTACTTAAAATCTTACTTTGATTTCATTTAATGGTGGTAAACTCTCCTTTCTATGATATTAATATAACACCACTGGTTTTCTTGTTATGGTTTTCACATTCTATTAATATTTATTCTTTTATTTTTTTCAATTCTCTGAATCTTTTCTTGGATATGTCCTTTAGTAAGCTGGATCTGTTTGTTACCAAATCTGAAAGTGTTTTCCTTTTGGTACCTATGTTTATCCCTTTCCACTTACCACTATGACTATTATGCTTGGCTGTACTTTTGTTATTTTATTTTTATTATTTCCAATTTCTTTCCTTCCTGGTGGATTTTGGGAGGTATTTTGCTATGTAAATTGTATTTTGCCTGATTTTATTTTTGTAGGAATTTGAAACAGAATAGTCTTGCTTTCAATTGTACAAACAGTTGCCTTTTAAGTTGATCAAATAACTACATTTAGCCCTTGTTTTTCAAATTACTCAACCATAAACTTAGCACAATTTTCCTCGCCCTGCTCACTGGCCTTCTTCCCTCTTCCTTGTCTATTTTATTCTAGGCTAGGAATATGATTCAGATAGTTTTTATCCAATTATTCCATTTTTCTTATGCATATTTCCCATAGTTTATTGTCTTTTCCAAAATATTTTAAAGCATTTTAACAGTAATTATTTACACTTACATCCATATCTCTGATTGATTTAAATATTCACCACCATAGCCCTTTTATATTATGTTTTACCCATTATTGATTCCTCTTCTGCTTCATTTGTGAGTCACAGGGAGAATGTCTTGTGGTGTTTCTTTGAACAGGCAAAAGAAATCAGTGAGCTCTGAAATCCTGCACGTAAGGTTGTTTTTCTAGTATTTTCACACTTGAATGACACCAATTTGTTTGGATATAGAATTTAGGGGCTGCAAGTTTTTCTCATCAATAATCTGTACTCCTTGCTCTGTGGATTTCTGTAGTCAAGTTTCATGGATGGAAAATTTTAAGCTTGTCTGATTTATTTTTTTTAAGGTAACTTTCATATTATCATGGCTATATATTGACAAGATTTTTAAAATCTCCTTTTTTTTAGATTTTATTTATTTATTTGACACACAGAGAGAGATCACAAGTAGGCAGAGAGACAGGCAGAGAGAGCAGGGGAAGCAGGCTCCCTGCTGAGCAGAGAGCCCAATATGGGGCTCGATCCCACGACCTTGAGATCATGACCTGAGCTGAAGGCAGAGGCTTAGCCTACTGAGCCACCCAGGTGCCCATAAAAATCTCTATTTAAAGACAGTTCTGGAGCATGTGTAGATATATAATTTTAATTAATTTTACTATAGCTCAGTGAGCCCAATTAACCTGCTTACCTGAACAATTTATTTTAGAGCACAAAATTTTATTTTCAATATTTAATAAGTGAATTTTTATATTTCAAATTTAATTTTGCTGTATACCTATTATTCTGGTTTCCTCTTTAGGAACATCTATAAGTCATTTATCCAACAGAGATTTTAACTGAGTGCTAATTATATGCTAGGAATATTCTAAGCCTTTAGGGTTTCATCAATGAACAAAGATCCCTGCTCTCAAGGGGCTTAGAATTCTGTCGGGAGAAACAGACAAAACAGTAAATCTAACAAGGGAGCACATGGGTTGGGAATCTTGGGTGCTTTTGGTATTAAATTGAGTGGTTAGGATAGGCCTGGCTGAGAAAGTGAGATGTCCTCTTTTGGTTTTTACTTTTTTTTTTTTTTTTTAATCTTATCCTTCCCTGTTTGTGATCTGTTTTTTCCCCTCACTTTGGAGGTTGTTTCCATGTTCTCTATCAGCGATTTGATTTTATATAGCATCAGTACTGCTCTGTTTTATCCCCGTTTTTCCTTGCAATCTTAAAACGTTTATTTTCAGCCCACTTTTTTTTAAACTGTCGAACATGGGAGACTCAATTGCTTATTCTCTAACAAAATTTTAGTTGTATGGTATTAAGTGCACAGAGTAGAACAGTATTGTAAACACAATGTTGTACGGTAGATCTCTAGAACTTACTAATCTTGTGTAACCAAAACTGCATCCATTGAACCCAAACTCCTCATTTTCCTCCTGCCCCAGCCCTGGCCACCACTGTTCTGCTCTGTTACTCTGAGGCTATTTCAGACACTTCACACCAGAGGAATCATGCAGTATTTGTCCCTCTGTGACTGGCTAATTTCACAGAGCATAATGTCCTCCAGGTTCATCCTTCATTTTTAAGGAATGCTGAATAATGTTTCACTATATATATATATATATATATATATATATATATATACACCACATTTTCTTTTTTCTTTTTTATTTATTTTTTTTCTGCATTTTCTTTTTTAAATAAGTTTTGGAATTCTAGTTAGTTAAGACATAGTATAATATTAATTTCAGGTGCACAATATAGTGATTGGACACTTTCATACAACACCTGGGGCTCATTACAAGTTCACTTGATAATCTCCATCACCTATCTCTCCTGTCCCTTTCCACTCACCTCCCTTCTAGTAATCATCAGTTTTTGGGTGTTGAGTTTGAAAAGGAGGGCACATATTGCATGGAGCACTGGGTGTTATATGCAAACAATGAATCTTGGAACACTACATCAAAAACTACTGAGGTACTGTATGGTGAGTAACATAATAATAATAAAAAAAACAACCCATCAGTTTGTTCTCTACAGTTAAGAGTCTATTTCTTGGCTTGCCTCTTCCCCCCCACCCCGCCCTGCCCTTTGCTTTTTCATTTTGTTTCTTAAATTCCACACGTGAGTGAAATCACATGGTATTTGTCTTTGACAGACGTAATCTGCTTAGCGTAATACACTCCAGCTCCGTCCACAACCTTGCAAATGACAAGATTGCATTCCTTTTTGTGGTTGGTAGTATTTCATTGTATATATCACATCTTCCCTATCCATTTATCAGTTGGACACTTGGGCTGTTTCTATAATTTGGCTATTATAGATAATGCCTTTATAAACACCGGGGTGCACGTATTCCCTTGAATTAGTATTTCTGTATTCTTTGGTAAATCCCTGGATTGCAGTGCAACAGCTAGATTGCTGGGTAATTCTATTTTTAACTTTTTCGAGGAACCTCTGTACTGTTTTCTAGAGTGGCTTCCCTAGTTTGGGTTTCCACCAACAGTGCAAGAGGGCTCCCCTTTCTCTACATCCCCACCAACACCTGTTTAACACTAATGTCTTAATGAAAGAGGGTGTTACTTGAAAGACACATTATTCATTGTGCAGTTTCACTGAATTAAGAGCAGTTCTATTCCCATATGCTTCTACACATAAGTTTACAGACATATCTTTTTAAAGTTTTTATTTTAATTCCAGTTTGGTTACATACAGTATATTAGTTTCCGGTGTACAGTATCATGATTCAACACTCACATGTGTCCCCCAGTGCTCATCCTAATAAGTGCACTCCTTAATCCCCATCACCTATTCAACGTCCCCCTACCTCCCTTCTGATATACCACATTGTCTTTACCTATTCATCTGTCAGTGAACATTTAGGTTGTTTGGTTATTGTGAATAATGCTTCAAGGAACATAGCAATGCAGGTGTCTCTTTGAGATTTTGATTTCAATTCTTTAGGGGATATACTCAGAAGTGGGATTTCCAGATCACATGGTAGCTCTGTTTTCTGACATCTGCTTCCTCTTAGCATTTTTTCAGTTCATGGCTGCTTTTTCTTGCTCAATAGAAATCAAGTGCTCCTAAACCATCTCGTGTACGTTTTAAATTTTTCTATTTTCTGAAGAAAATTATGCTGTAAGATATATTTTTTCCTCAGACAAAGGTTCTGTTTCCTTCCTGTAGTAACCTTCATAGGCTCCTTTTTATTTTGCTGTTGTCTGTTCATTCCCCAGTAGAGGATGCCTCTGCCGCATGCCGGCCACAGACAGACCCTCCCTTGCCCCACCACCTGCAGCCCCACACCCTCTCTGGATGATAAACCTCCCCCTCACTCAGGCCTGGAATCCACTTAAGGTCCACATCCAATCTCTACTGAAGTTGGCAGAAGGCTGTGACCTCCTCGCTCAGACTTCCAAGACAGTAGATGAGTCAGATGTCATTTGGCCCTTCACTCTAGTCCTCCTGAAGGGGTGCCACTCTCAGAGCACTGTCCCTGTCCCCCTTTGTGGGGATGACCATGCATTCAAAGACATCACACAGCTAGCTCGGTCCTTCTATCCCCACCACGGTGTACACTAAAAACGTGGGCTGTTGTCTTTGCACATGTCAATAAAGCAAGAAGCAGATTGGCTAGAATGAGGAACCAGAAGGTGATGTGGCATTCTGGAACCTTCTCTGGTCATCTATGAAGATGTCTTTTGCATAAAGAGCTATCACCCCCTGATTTTCAGTGAGTGGTGTTCTTAAATCCTAGGCTCCCTGTGCAGCACATTCTTTCCAAGTCAGAGGGGTGGGCCTGTAGGATAGAGTCCAAAAATGTTCTTCTCAACCTATTCCCATTATTGATGGGCCTTAGCAATGAGGTAATCTTGTATTTTACCCAGTTGCCAGTCTGATGTTGCATTTTTTGGTATGGATGATTCCCACAGCATCAAGAGGAGGAACAGCAGATATTACTAATCTGCTGTATTATCATGGATTCCCACATTCACTTATTTACTCTTTACAATTGGCTATAAAATCATGAAGGCAATAATAATTATTGCTACTTTATGATGGACAAAGTGGAGCTCAGAGCAGTAAAGGGACTTGCCCATGGTCACGTGTTTAGAATGGAGTGGGGTGGTCCTTGTACACATTCCCCACTATTTTACCCACTATCCTCCATTGTTCCTCTCTACTCTATGGAATGTGATAATACATTTTTAGTTGAAGGCTACTTCCCCTGCAACAATTCAGTACATGGTATACTTCTTAGAAATTTTGTTTGCCAACTCTAAGTCTGTGTGTGTTCAATTAATGAGGAATTAGACCATTTTACATGTGTGTACTTAGTCACACAGCTGGTTTGTGTCATAACTGAAAGCAGAGTTCAAGTCCTCTCATTTTAGATTCATACTTCTTTCTTGTATATGGTACCACCTCACTAAGCAGAATTAAGGGGAAAATGTTTTGCCAGAAATTCCCTAACATACATTTCTAATTCTTGGTGCAAGTCTCAAGTGCTGTGCTTCTTTGCTAGTGTGACGAACCCTGGAGGAACAGGGCCGATGGCATTGTTGGGGGGTGGTTCCGGATATTCTGCTGGGCCTCTGGCTGTTTGCATCCTAGTGTGAGAGCTGCACACACTTAGGGTGTTAGGGAAACCTGGACTAAGCAAGTTGTTTGCATTAATGTGCTATCTGCATAATAAACCATAATGACTCTGTTCATTGGTTCCTAGTGGTGTACTCTTAGCAACTTAGTTAAGCAATACATGTAAATACGGTGACCATAGACCACTGAGATGAGGTGTGAGCACCCCAGCTCCTTTACTTTCTGTTCTGCCTCAAGATTTATTTCCCACCCAACACACATCCCCAAGTCCTCTCAGCATAAATCACGGTCATTCTCCAAGTGGAGGACACACCCAGTAAAAGAGAAGGTCCCTGGGGGCAGACTCTGGCTCTTGAGGCTTTTCTGCTACACAAAGCATATCCCCCACCCCAGACCCTCTTCCAATTTACCCAACTACACAGGAGCTGGTCATACAGACTTGCCGAACTAACAGACTTGCATTTGTAGACTCTCCTTCTGCACATGCTTTAGAGAATTCAGGTACTAACACATGCTAAGGGGTTTATGGGGAGGAATCTGTGGTTCCCAGGGGACAATGGTGCCTTATCAGCCCACTTTGGGGAACTGTGGCCCATTCAACATCACAGAGACTGAGCCATGTCTACTGAAAAATTTCTGATTCCTTTGACCCTAGAAGAGGGAGGGATTCTCTCTACCATACTTCCTGCCCCCCCCCCCCCACATTACACAGAAACAAGTCTTTCATAAACTGTTTGGCCTGTCCTATGGATACATTGAGTGACTGGTGGTGATTAAGAAAGAACATTTTTGCTGCAGCAAACTCAGCTAGGCTTCCAAAGCACCCCTGGGAAAGATCAGTTTTGGTTAAGGTCACACAAAGGCAAAACGCAAGCCAGTGACATCACATGGGCCCAATATACCCTGCCTGTTTGCCAGGCTGTTTTAATGAGAACTGAAGGCTTATTAGGAAAATCACAACAAGTAATCTAATAACGTCACTCCCACTTAACTAATAATTTCATTCTCTGAGAGTTAGCTGTCTAAGGAGACATAACTATAGAAAGGTCATTGAACAGACTTTGGTCTCAATTTCCAAACACACAGGCAGCAATTCTCAACTGGGCATGATTTGCCCTCTAAGGGACATCTAGCAATACCCCAAGTGGTGTGGATGCTATTGGCATCAGGAGGCAAGAGGCCAGGGATGCTGCAGGACGGAAATCCTGCTAGGAATAGTTACCCCTCTCTTCCTCCTGGTGGCTGATGGCACGTCTCTGAGACACAGACTTTCCTGTCCTCACTCATCTGCCCCCTCACTTTCTCCTGGGTCTTCTTCATATAAAGAGCCCATTTGATGAAAGGCCCACCCTCAGTCACACTCACCTTTCCCTGCTGGTCCGTTTTGATCTCCCAGCCCCGGGGCAATTCCAGCCGTGTGTCTGCAAACATGTTGATGAAATTCACCAAGTCGCGGTTGTGCTGGTAGCGTTCAAAATTGCGTGCATCCCGCCGGACTTTCAGAATCATGTGCTTTAAGCAGGTGCTACTGGTGAAGACTCGGTAGGCACCCTGAGAGGGGGTGAGGGCCAGTTCGGATAGGGGGTTGAGGGAGGGAGGGTAGGAAAAATACAGACCAAGTACACCTTGAGCACCTTAACCTTATTTATCTGATTGCTAACACAGTGATTTATTGTGCGCATGGAGGGGGAAGCCTCAGAAGGGGAGATCTTGCTCAAAAATTAAATGTGCGCTGTAAACACACGTGGATCTACTTGATCTATATGGGTGTTTCCTCAGCCTCGGATTCTGTCATGCTTGGAGGGGGTGCTCAAAGGCTTCCCTACCCCTTCTCCCGAGTCAGCACTAGGCTGGGCTCTCTGAGTCTCCCTCCATCACTGGGAGCATTGCTCCTCTCTCTTCTCCACCCTACTCTGCCTGCACTAGTCTTCCCTTGCTCTGCTTCTGTGTAACAAGGAGAATTAATTTAGGGCCCCTGGGGATTTAAGGCTGGACTTCAGAGGTCTGTCACAAACTTCTGTGTGTGGAGGGGTTGGGGATGAGAAGGAAGGAAAACATTTCGGGAGTTTCTAATTGTGCCAAATGATGATTTTCTGGTCTACGGGGCTGGAAGCCAATCCTGCTTGCTGTCAAAGTGGGGCCGTGGCTCCTCCCGGCCAGGGCCACTGTGGACAGTGCTGCAAGGCATCAACACCTGGTATCTTTGTCCCCTTTTGTGACTCACCCCTGCCCTAGTGGGCAGCCACTCTGAGTCGAACAATGGATGTCTCAGAGGCTTCTCAAATATAACCTGCTAAAAACTGGTCTCCTCCCTGGCCACAGCCTCTTTGTCATCTAATCAAATGACCGCACCTGCTCCTAGAGACACCCCCAATTCAGGTGTCCAAAGCAGAAAAGACTCTGACATTCTTGGGTCCTCACCCTTGCCTGCCTCCATCACTATGGTCCCCCTTTCCATCCTCCCAGCTCCTTCCTTAGGGTGGGCCTTGATCGTCTCTCACTTGTGAGGCTGGATCAGCCTCTAGCCTTATAGTCCCCAAGTCGTGGCCCTTCTGATGGAGAAGATGTTGAATCAAACACCTGATCCTACAACACAAATGCCTAGGACTGTTGTTGGTTCCTACTGCCTTCTGAGGCATAGCTAGGCTCCTTTTCATGACTTCCCCCGAGTTTGGCTACTTTTTCTCCAGCCCCTCTTCCCACCTTTGCCTGTCATCACATCCCACCCTCACAGACCCAACCCCAAAGCCTTTCACAGCTGCGTCCTTTCTCCCTCTCTCTGGAGCTTCCTCCCTTGCAAGCTTCCTGACTCAGCTCAGCAGCCCTATCCTTGGGGACGCTCCCCTAGGCTGTATCTCTGGTGTTTCCAGAGCATTTCATTCCTCCCTGAGGTTGGGCCCTGTCCTGTCACATCAGACTGGTCTTTGTACGTGTCTGTTGCTCCACAAATTGGGAGCTTTCGTGGTTCAGCTGTCACACTGCCTCTGTGATGCCAGCACCTAGATCTGCATCTGTCCACAGAAAATGTTTGTCAAATGAAAGAATTAACGAATATAGGGATAGCATGTCATTGCGTTCTTAAAAATACAGGAAAAAAATAAAAATAAAAAACTATATATGTAAAAATATTAAATTTAACTTAAGTATGGTACTTGAACAACTCATTTCATTAAAGGGAAAACTAGATATTTATCTAGGAGAAATCTATTTTAACATTTGTTCAATGAAAGTGATTTTATAAAATGATTCAGGCTGAGGGGCATCTGTCAACTTCTTAATTTTGTTCCTTTAAAATTTTAACAGTAATAGAAACACGTATCTGTTTCCAAATGACTTCCACTGATATTGATACATTTAAGCCTAATGAAAACAAGCAACAGCATTGCCAAATCCAGCTTTTCTCCTTTTTGGGAGACTCACAGAGAGTAAAAAGAGTGGACTGAGTTGTTTTGTTTTATTTCCAATCTTGCCTGGGTTAAAACGCCATCCTTTTTAATCTATTAAACAACTTCTCAAAGGAGTGTTTTGAGTTTTGATGAAAGCCAGGTGGGCTTGTATTCAGGAGTACTCACATAATTGGCGTGTAGTATAGTGAAAAACTCGGGGTTGGTGATGAACTTCACCGCTGGGGACTGCAGCAACAAGGTGATTTTTTGTGAATTCACGGGAGAAAGTGACCCTTCCCTCCGCAGATCTGGAAAAAGGGAAGCAAAGCAATGGATGCATGGAAAAAAAAGTCATTTCAAATACAGTACTTCTCTCTCAATACCAGCAGTGGGTTAAGCTTCGACTGGACAGCTGGGAATAGACTGGGGTTCTGAATAGTGATCTGATCAGGTGTCCCAGTGATAGGACCAGGTGTCCTATCACGTTGTGTGTGCCAGTGAAGAGTCATCATTTCCTAGGAGTGCTCCTGCATAACTTCCGTTAGGCTCAAGTCCTCGAACATCTCGTCCCTTTTCTAACAATGCCGTTTTTCTTATTTTCTTTATGAGTGGCTAAGCATAGTTGTGGTGGTTTGCAGAAAGAAGCACAATTCTTCCCTCCCTACATCTACACCCACCCGCTCGAGACTGCACTTCTCTCCTTGTCGAATTGAGCTAGCCTGTGTCTTGCTTGAAGTAACAGGATTTGGCAGAACTTGTAAGCCAGGGGTCCAGGAAGTCTCTGTGTCTCCACTCTGTCTTAGGACCCTGCCACCACTGTGAGAACAAACTTGGGCTAGTCTGGGGCAAGATGAGAAGCTACGGGGAGCAGGGAAAAGCCAGCCCAGCTGAGGGCATGCCAGGCCAGCCAGCCCACAGCGGACTGGGCAGCGGACTGAGGAAGCATGCGTGAGCCCCACAGCAAATACAGTTGCTCACCTTGGGATAAATGCAAGGCTGGGAGTTTAAGCTGCTATCTTTGGGGATCATTTGTCACATAGCAAATGCAAAGGGTTCTGATACCAAACTCAGGAATTTTCTGTTCCTTTTTTCCTCTTGCTTTTAGTTCCTTGACCACTTGACCACACCTCTCTCAGAGGTCACAAAAATGAACACATAGAAAACCCAAAGCCAGTCAGTTTAGCTAGCTTGTGTGGTAAAATGAATAGAACGGGCACATTTATAGTTGTTGGTGGGACTGTGTGTGTGCGAGAAAGTCCAGTGTTCTGCCTTCCAGTGGGGAGCGTGTCCCCTGAGCTTACAATGTGCCATCACTCAACCAACTTAAGAGAAAGTCGATTGGGATGTAACTGTGATAACCTTATGTCATTACGGGTATTAAAAACTGAAGCCAGTCTTCTATGCCTTTTGAATATTCTCGTCTGAGTTCCACTCAGGCCGATTCAAAGAAATGAAGAGCAGACAACTGGTGGAGGGGCCCAGCCTAAGTATTAGGTAGCCCAGCATAGGGGCAGAGTGCCTAAGCTAAGCTCATGGGAAAACCTCTTTACTCCCAGGTTGCTCCCTCAAGGGGAGTTGTATTTTATTCTCAATGCAAACAAAAAATTATCCCCAGTGTTGTCATGTAGCTTCTTTGATGTAGGCTGTGAATTTCCATTGTATATTTATAAGTGGAAAATTCTTAGGACACCCATGAATAAATTCCCTCGACAAGAAACGATGAGGCCCCTGAAACAATTGCCTTGATGCACAAGTATGAGTTCTCTTACCGTGAATTCACTTCTTTATGTTCGTGGTGGGAAACTGCTGTTTCACCTTGCTGACACGAAGCCTCTTTTCCCTCCATCCTGCCTGACCTCCCCCATCCCATTGCTCTTCCCTCCAGGACCCAGTGCGTCCCCCAAGGCAGGGCAGGGGTTCACGCACTGTCACACTGCCACCGGATGCCAACCCAAGAGACTCAGGTTCCCTCCTCCCATACCTAAGCTTGACTGAGAAGATTCAGCCTCTGAGTCGCTCCCACCACCTCCTCCACTGCCTCCTGCTGAGACCTGCTCACAACTCTGGCTGCCAGAATCTTCTTCGGGCCTCTCTGTTGCAATGGTTCGCTGAATATTTTGATACCTTTGCATCAGAAAAAATGGAAAGACAGGAGTTAACTTTTGCTTATTGGCTTGTTGGGGGCTGATGCTCTGATTCAGGGAACTGGAGAAACCTGTAAAGAATCAACTTGAGCATCAGCAAAGAAATGCGTAAAATTCCGACAAGATACCGAAACAATTGGCAAGACAAGCGTGTCCAGATGAGTGGACTTCTTTTTGTTTTGTAAACTGTGATAAGTTTCAAGTATGGTGACTTTTACACATTAACACAGATAACTAGTCACAAAACCAAACAAAAACAAACAAACAACAACCCAGCCTGTGCCCTGCATCAAACACAACTAGACTAAGTCTAAAATAACAGTTTGGGAAATAACTTGACATGTTACGACTAAGATATCGAATTACTTCTACATTTGCAAATCAGAGTAATAGTTCTACTCACTTATTATTATCTGACAGGTAAATGATACCGTTGGCAGGAACTATGGAAATATTACATACTAAGAGCATGCTGGCCAACACATGAATGTTTTCTGCTGATTCGAAGGCTGATTTTATTTTTCTTCCCAAGTTGAGGATTCGGCCAGTCACCTTCTCAGGTACTTACTAAATATGTACTAACTCTTTCAATATGCCCAGGCTCTGTGCTGGACTTTCAGATCCAAGTCAGGATGAGAATAGGATATCAGCCTCTGAACACACACAGTGGAGACAGAACAAAGAGGTGAATGGCATGCAAGGCATGACTCTAACAATGTCAAAAAGCTGTCCCAAAGCCCAAGACTCAGGGAAATACCTCAATGCCTACATTTTGAATCAGTATGAGCCTGTTGGGGACCTTGCGGGGAAAGAATGTAGACTAACATGCCCGGAAGAGTTCAGTCTTTCGGAACTCTGAGCAGCTGGGTGGTGCCCCAGGATGTGTGGGCCTTGGGCAGCAAGGGAACCATCAGGGGGGAGGCAGAGAGCCCTGACGGGGTGCCCTGGGCCATAGGGTGAATCTTATCTTCTAGGCGTGGGTTCTTGAGCTGCAGCAGAATCATCTGCGGGCTTGTTGAAACACAGACACCTGGGCCCTGCTCCCAGAATTTCTCAGATTCAGTAAGTCTGGGGAGGGAGGAGGCAAGACTCTGCATTTCTAACTAGTTCTCAGATGATGCTGATGCTACTGGCCCAGGGGCCAACTTTGAGAACCACTGCAGTAGGGTCTGGCTAGTTGCTAAGAGAGGTTGAGCTAGTCACTGAGAATGAGGACTCCCATCTAGGTAGGTCATGCACTGGAGGAGGAAAGCATGAGTTGGGGAGAGCAGCCAGGAACCAACCGCTGCAACAGTCCAGGCTGGAGGTGCTAAAGGCCTGGACACAGGCGGGCGTGCTGGATCATGGTGGCTCTGCAAGCATGCTGTGGGGGGAGGGGAACACTCTCACACTGCAGGGAGAGTAAGATCTCCTGTCTCTGCCCCAAAATGCAGACAGTTCCTAAACCTCCCGCTCTGCCTAATTTATGCTGTAATTTATAGGTCGATGTCCAGCTGGGTCCTTCCCCTTTGCTCTACTTCCCTCAGTCCATGTAGCCCCCTTCTCCTTCCCACCTGACCTCTATTTTGCCTAATATCTCAGCCTACCCAGGCATATGCCCAGGATGCAGCTTCCCCTTTCCTCAAGGCCCAGCAGGAATGGGAGAAGGAGCTGAAATCAAGAGAGACTTCGTGGCAGAATTGGTGTAATTGTACATGCAGACTGCACAGGACTTGGGGACTGTCTGGATGTGGAGGTTGAAGAAGGAGGAAACAATTGTGAAGGTGAAAGTGAAGGAGCCAGCCATGAAAAGGGACATGTAGGAGAGCAGGCAGGAGGGAAGGGAAGATTTGGGTGTAGATTTGGTTCTGGACTGTTGACTTGGAGGTCGTTGATTTCATGCAAGTGACAAGAGGCAAAGGAGCTTTGCTGTATGAGTCTTGCACCCAGGAAGGAGATACGGGGGTGGAGGAAGAGGTGTGAAGAGGAGGAGGAGAGTGAGAGTCCAAGGAGCAGTGAGTTACCAGGTCTCCAAATGCAGTCCAACATGGGGCCAGGGGGACATATCATCACAGACAAGTCTGCTGGGCTTCTGAAGACCAGAGACCTCTTTCTTAGATCTCTAAAGGAATTTTTTTTTTCTTAAGTGTGATCTCTAGATCACTTGCAAGAGAATCAGCTGGGTGATTGTTATAATCACAGAAATTGAAGCAAAATTGAAATCTGCATTTCTAAGAAGTCCTTCGGGTAGCATTATTTACATCTAGGTTTAAGAATCACCGGTTGCTTTTCTAAGTGGTATTTTATCTAGAGAGGCTCAGCTCACCCGTGACGTGTGTCAGGGGACACCTTTGCCTGCAGCAGTTACTGGGAGGCATTTCTGAGAAGCCTCTAAGAAGAAAACATGGAGGAGGCAGAAATGAGCGAAGGATTATATAGAGAAATACCCATGTTTATTTACCATGTCAACATGTCTGTGGTCTGGGGGCCGGGGGGAAGTGAGGGATGGCTGTCTGCTCTTCTCCCTGCTGGAACTCAGGGAGTGCCACCAAGGTGGGAGGGACAGAGTGCGTCAGTGAGAAGCTGCCTAAGTGTGCAACCTTGACCAGGGGAGGAATGGGGTTGCCAAAGACCAAGGGAGCTGTTGTCAGGGAGATTCCTTAAATGACACATGGCAGGCTGTATTTTCCAAAAATGGCTCAACAATATTTTTAGTCCCACATGCTCTTCTGGAATCTAATTACTCATCTATTAAGAGGCAGAATCAATGTCCCCTCTCCTTGAACCTGGGAAGATCGTCTGGCTACCTTGGCAAATTGCAGATAATGTAAGTGACAGTTTGCAGTGGCCATGCTATGAGGCCCCATGGGAAGTCCACGGGTAGGTGATTGTCACAGCGAGCATCAACCTCCGGTCACCAGCCCCAGCCACCCTCTGCAACCACAAGACAATACCCCAAGAGAGAATGGCTTCACTGAACCCAGTCAGCCATGGGAACCATGACAAATAAAAATGATATATAATGATAATGATGGCAGCAATAAATTATCATTGTTTCATGCCTCCAAGTTTGGGTGGTTTGTTACTCTGAGATAGATAACCTAGAACAGGGCACAGACAAATATAAGGTTGTAGCCTCACTTTTCCTTCCCAAAGTGCAGTGACCATAGAAGAAAATGTCTATGAATCAATGCAGTCTTATGTGATGATGAAATGTCGGGAATTTCACAACCTGCTGTGTCCTCAGTTGGACTTCGGTTGTCGTGGATCTTATTGGGTCAATGGTATCAAATCCCAGGTACCACACTCAGCTCTGATCTTGGCTGAAGTGCAGGGACAGTTCTGGGGAAGGAGGACACACAGTAGTTTGTGTAGGGATCACTCAGTGAGAGCAGCCTCAGACACAGTGTTTTAAAGATGAGAGAGGAAGTCAGAGAACGGGTTCTCTCACATTTCATCAAGAATTACCCTTCCAGGTGCACCTGGGTGGCTCAGTGGGTTAAGGCCCCTGGCTTCGGCTCAGGTCATGATCTCAGGGTCCTGGGATCGAGCCCCGCATCGGGCTCTCTGCTCGGCGGGGAGCCTGCTTCCCCGCCTCTCTGCCTGCATCTCTGCCTGCTTGTGATCTCTCTCTCTCTTTGTCAAATAAATAAATAAAATCTTTGAAAAAAGAATTATCCTTCTGGGCACCTGGGTGGCTCAGTTGGTTGGGCCTTTGGCTCTATTTGTGATACTGGAGTCCCAAGATCAGGTCCTGCATCGGCGGGTTCCCAGCTCCACGGGGAGTTTGCTTCTCCCTCTGACCTTCTCCCCTCTCATGCTCTCATGTCCTCCTTCAAGTTTTTTTTGTTTTTTGTTTTTTCAGAAACAGGCCAAATTTTATATTATATAAAGAATTAATGGAAATTGGTAAGAAAGTCAGCTAGAATATCTAATTTATAAATGCGTACACACACAGGAACGCACAAAACCAAGCAAGAGAAAAATCTTCAAAAATCGAGCCAAGCCAAACAAAAACCAACCAAACAAAGCCCAAGACCATACAATTCTCATGGGAGGAGCTACAATTGGTAAAAGAAAAACTCATGGAAACAAAAGTTGACCCTCCCTGTAAGAAGTGAAATGTAAGAACCAAAATCCCAGGAGCACCTCTTAAGTCAACAAAACCACACCAAAAGATGGGACAGGAGTGAAGCTGTTGTTGCTGGCAGAGCGAGCCCACAGAAACACTTTAGAAAACATTGGGCATTGATATCAAATACCAAAACCATAGTGATCCCCCGCAGCCTGCTCTTTTGAAAATATAACCCCAAGGAAGCACTACTATGAGACAATACTAATGTTTAACAGGGCTTTCAGCCTTATCCAAAGTAGTGATGGAAAGCAATAAGGAAAACATCCAGCAATATGGCAAATTAGGTTAACTAAAGTACAATCCATTCATTGGAATACTATACAATCATTTAAATGCTACTCTTAAGTCTCTGTAGCAATATGAAAATGCTCACAGTGTGGTCAGTGAGAGGAGAATATAAAACTATTTATATATTATCATCATAGCTATGCAAGGCTCACACAGGTACATGGAAATTAAAGAGAAGATTTTTTTTTTTCAAAAGGTAAAGCCTAGGGTCATAGAATTATATATACATCATTTTTTTCATATTTAAAACTTCCATGTCTCAATAATAGAAACATTTTATCCAAATAACTAAAAAAACCCCAAACTTTAGTTGATTATTTAAAGTGAGAATACATGTTTATATTTTCTGCTTGTTCAATAAATATCTGTGAAGGTAAATTGAGTTAATTCAGAATATTCTGAAAGCGTGAGAATTAACTAGAGAAACTGTCTTAGACTGAGTCCTGTTACACTCTGGTAGCACACCAGGCATGGGGAGGGGTGCCCAGGAGGACAAGGCAGAAGGTGTCAATCACACGGTTGCAGAAGAGGCAACCACTAGCTCTGTGTGGAGGGTTCTGGGAGAATATCAGGGACCACAGGATGTTCTCATGGGCCTTAGCAGAATGGAGATGTGACCACATGGCAGGCAGGCAGTGAGGGACATCTCTGCAGCAGGAGCACATGGTCAAGCCATAAAGTTCAGGAAGGATGTGCTGTGTTTGGGAAGTGGTGAGTTTGAATATGGTCACCATAGGCTGCTCCGTGCACTCTGTCTTTCTCAGTGTGCATCTCCTTGCACAAACACACTTGACTTTCATAATCACGCTCTCAGGAGTCCAGGGAAACTCCACTGATGGGGTCCAGGACAGGCCACCCCCAAATATGCCCTTCTGGCATATTGATGATTTTGAATTAAAGTTACTTAAGAAACCGTCAGTGCAGAAGGACCCTCTGACCCTCCTCTGTTCTGAAGGCAGGAAGTGAATTCCCCCTGTGAATCTGCACTGGGTGGGTGGTAGTCCTTATCACCAGGGAGAGGGACTCAGGCTCAAGAAGGCAGCATAAAGAAATCTTGTTCCTCTTCACTCATTCACTACCCCAAGCCCAAACTTGTTTGTCAATTCTTGACACACACAAAATGTTTCTTGTCATCGTTCTGTGAGCTCCCATATAGATGAAATTAAATTTGCTTTTCTCCTGTTAATCTTTTTCTTATGTCAAGTATTAAGTCAGCCAAAGAACTTAGAAGGGAAGAAAGAAGGTTTTCTTTCCCTTACACCTTGCAACACCAAGAAATATTTTGTTTTGCTATGAGGCAGGGATTGCTATAAATTCCTTCTGATAACCAACGAAGGTTATCAAAAACAAAACAAAACATAACAAAACAAAAAACCGACCCCCCAGGAGTGATCACATCCAAAAGACTGGCAATATACTTTCTGTGGCTGCCTTATCATGCCAGATCACTGAAAAACTCTGCATGCTTGAACGTATTAGGTTAAGATAAACGCTGAAGAGCCAGGATACTTATCTCGAAATTATTTGGCCTTTCCTAAGTAGTTTTTTTCACAAGAAATAAGTCTTTCTCAAGTCTCCAAGTTCCTTTTCTTTTTATCTGTCCAGATGGATGCGGCAAATACCACTTTCTGTTCCACAAAGTCTGGCTACCTACCTCTCCCAGCAGATCTACAGACTATTTCTGCCTATGGAATCTTAGTCTGGTCTCTATGTAAAATGAGCTCGCTGTGTCCTCCACACTTTTATCGATAAGAGTTTTGTTGTAATCACCAGGAAAGGGCACTTCTGTGGGTTTTTGGTGCATTCTTATCTAATAAAGCTGGGTTACTACAAGTTCTTTAATGTGTTTTCTTTCTGTGGGAATGACTGTAGAGAATGTCCTGCCAATGAACATCCTTCATGGTTCTCATTAATGACTTTAAACGCTCAGCTACTGATGGACAAAGAATGGAAAGTGAATGTCTTCCAAATGCTCAAGCAATCCAAGAAAAGAATCCTGGTGATTTTCACCTAAGCATGCTGTTCTGTGTGCAAACGGTAACCAGAAGTTCAATTTTTTTTTTTTTTTTTTGCCTCTGTGTGTTTTTCATAGGACTAAATTGTCCACTTTATTTTTATGGCTGATAGAGTTAACTGCCAGTTCCTTATTCTGTATAGTTCCTTTCAACTTTTCCTTTATTTCATCCTAATGAGATGGCATGTGGATATAGCTGAATTCAAGCCTGCAGTTTGTGGTCCTGGCTATGAAAAGTATCCCAAAGCTGCCATCTTGGCCTTAAAGAAGCAAGAGGTCGGATATGATGCTCTTGCTAGCTTACAGCATGAGAGAAATGCGAGTTAGGGTCTCATTTGCAGGTTAAAAACAAAATGGCCTTTGACAATTTCATGGGTAAGGGTCTAATTTTTAGACAAAAGAATGCTCAAAAACTGTTTTGAAACATTTTTTTTTCTAAGATGAAAGCTTTTTAGGAATTACTGAGTATATAGCAATTAGGGGACCAGGGCAGATGTAAATACAGCGAAGTATGTATTTTTTTACAAAACAAACAAAGTATGTTTTGTAAAAAAACATACAAAAAAACCAAAAAAGTATGTTTTTTCTCCAGACAGCTTGTAGTAGTCTACGGAACCCATCCTTGAAATGTTCTCAGCTGTTTGAATTCTGGGCCCTTTTGAGAATCTCGTGGTAGCTATGGAGCAGTCTGACGGAAAAATGTGCATCCCCATATAATTTTGCACACAGTTTCTGGAGGGCTCATGGAACAATGGCATCCTCCGTGAATACCTAGGGA
Source organism: Procyon lotor (assembly GCA_028646535.1). Taxonomy (NCBI): domain Eukaryota; kingdom Metazoa; phylum Chordata; class Mammalia; order Carnivora; family Procyonidae; genus Procyon; species Procyon lotor. The sequence goes on along the minus strand of CM053614.1, from coordinate 82,314,513 downwards.
CGAGGGTGGTCCAGGGGCCCCTGGTTAAGAACACCTGTTTTTGAGCACATGCCATCAAGAAGTTCAGAGGATTCTCCCTCTTTAAATGACACTCAGGCTTAGTTAGTTTCCTGCCCCCAAATTCTAAATCTAGCTTTCTAAGTACCTGCTACAAATGGGTTTCTTAAGATACATAATTACTTTCCAGTCTCCTTATACAATCGGAGCAGAAATGCGTAAGGGGGGGGCGGGGTTCCCTGGCTGCCCTTCTCCTTTCCCAGGGGTTCCCGGGGGTTCCCGACATGCGGATCACCAACCTCCTGTTGAGTTGCTCCATCTGCTGGATGGACCCCGACCTCCGCATCCCATCAGGCGTGGCTGCTGCCGTGGGTCGCTGCCAGGTGGTCGTGCGGTTCACGTGGTCCACGTAAAAGACCCGCCCGTGGCTGTCAATGCGAGCTTCCCAGTCTGATGTGTGATAAGAAGGCAAAAAGAGAAATCAAGGACTCACTCCTGATTCATGGGAAACAGATACCACTGCCAGGTCTTCTGTAGGTAGAACTGACTGTTGGTTCCTTGCGGAAGAGCAGACCCTGCCCCCAGCACCCGCCAGGACTTCTGAGGTACCAGTGCTGAGCTGGCATTCCCAAAAAGAGCCTACTGGACTCAGCTTCTCTTAGTAACCGGGGTTCCTCAAATAGGACCTACCTTACGATTCTACTATTTTCTAAAGAGAAAGTCTGATGTTTACTTTATCTCTTCCTTTAACAATGTCCATCCTGTCAATCTTGTTGGCTACTCCAGTGACAGCTGGGAGACTGGAAACACCCTCCAGGGAGGGTGACCGTCTGATGCCAGAGAAACCTTTCTTTCTAAATCTGAGAGACAGCGGCTAGTTGGTGAGGGGATGATGTCCCTCATATTAAAACCACTTTCAGCACAGTTCTAAGATACTGTACCTGAAACTTCAGGTGACCTCTATCCAACCCTTAGCAACTTTAATTCATTGTCATTCCTCTTGAAGAATGGAAGGGTTCGATCTCTTCAAACCATCCTTTTAGTAAGGTGTAAGTATTTTCAACCCACCTGTGGCTGCCAAATACCTCTTGACAAAACAAAACAAAACCAATAACCCCTATTAACACACATTAAGGTTTTAAATACCTCTTTGCTGATAATTAACCCACATCAAGCTTTTAACTACTTCTTTGTTGATAAATAACCATCACAAACAGTAGAGGGAGCCCAAGACAAAGAGAAATTCCTTTCCTTCTCAGATTTCAAAACCAATCGTGGAAGCATGAGGGATACACTCATAATACGTGGAGGGGTAGAGTGGGATGGGTGCAAAAGTCCTCAAAACTGGGAGAGCTGGGAATAATACACACATATCTAAGCTTCACACGGAAGAGCGATGTCTGCTGCATAGCAATGGGCAAAGCTTTTAGGGTCCAAATGTGAAAATGTGGTGGAAATAACAGCTTCATGATAAAGTTATGCTGCAAAATGCATTAGACTAGGGAAGAAAAAGCAAAAAATGACTGCAAATGGAGGAAAACTACTCAGCCTTTTAAATAAGAAAATCCATAGCTTTTGGGAGTAGGTCAGATATTAAGAATTCTATCGAAAAATTATCATTCAGGTAATGACATAGCAACTCTCCATTTTTTTAAATGAGAAAAAAACAATATATTTAGGTTTTGTGTGTGCATGGTGCATCTGTGAAGATGATAGCTTGTGTATGACATTTACCTCAGGAATTGCCAAATGATGCACAATGGAAACCAAAATACCAGAACACACCAAATCTACCTTGTTTAAGACAAACTGAAGGAAAAACATAGATTGTATAGATATATTCTAGAAGGTGTTGACGAAAATTGACTACTAGATAATCCAGCTCAACTGTTAGTTGTAGATGAAAAATAGCCCACTGATGAATCTGTGTCTATGTGTAACTACTAGGTAACTAATCTTGATCCAAAAACTGTGAAATTTCAGTGATTCCTGAACTAGGAGAAACTGAACAATTTTTTTTTCTTGAGCTCAACATGACTGTCATTCAACAAAGAATGAACATTAATCTTTGAAGAGTATCTGGTTCAGTTGAACAAACTCCTCTCAGCACTCCCTATGAACCAAAAACTATGCCAGGTCCCATGGGCACAGTGCTGAGAAATGAATGTCCCCACCCACCAGGTTCCAGCAGTGAAGGAAGGACTCCAGTCTCATAAATTCTCCAAGGAAAACACTAGTGAATGGTGCAGCACAGTGGTAATAAAAATGTCTCTCTACAAATTTCCATATTTCCGAATCTCTCATGGGAAAGGATGGCAAGCCAGCCAGACATGCCCTTCAATCAATATATTAAATATCTAATAGTGCTAATTATAAGTGCATAATGCTAAATTCTTACAGCTATTCAGAAAGTAATAGCTAAGTGTACCTAGAGACTATAAGTGTGTTTTCTGGGTTGGTCTGTAAAGAATTTACTTTCACATATTGTGTAAAGAAACAATTTCCAAATAGAACTTCAGGCCTCAGTGTGTCCCCACAGACACGGCACTATGTTGCCTGGACAGATTCCTGCCAGCAATTACCTTTGTGATGCTGGGATAAGTTAAGGTGATTCATTTGTGACCGAAAGACCTAGCAAACACAAAATTCTATCTTTTCCATGAAGTCTAGGAATAATGCAGAGCCTAACGAAGTACCATCTTTAGTTATTATACTAACAAAAGCCTGTAAAATTATTCCCCCTTTTTTCTTTTTACTTTAACAAATGCAATACCGTGTTTGTAGTCTAGACCTTTCTCTTGAACTTCAGCCACACATCCCATTGCCTTTTTGACATCACCACCTACATGACCTCTCCAACAGAACATGGTCAAAATCAAGCTTCAGATCTTTCCCACCAAAACCTACTCTATCTGCAGCCTTCCCTTCCCACCCCTGTTGAAGGTGACTCCATCTTTCTAGTTAAAATTCCTGAAACCTTCTTGGTTCTTGTCCCTGTCTCAAACATCACATCTCATCTGTCAGCAAACCCACCAATGGAATATATGTCTAGAATGTAACCGCTCTCCTCACCACCTCCACTGCCCACCCTGCCCTGGCTTCCTCTGCCTCTCACCTGGGCCACAGTAATAACCATATGTTGGGTTTTATGCTTCTATCCTTCCTCCTCAAAATTTAATGCCAACAGAGCAACTGCAGGAAAACTTTCAAAACCTAAGTCAGAAAATGTCACTTCTCTGCTCTAAACCTAAAATGTTCTCCTTTCATCCAGAGTAAAAGCAGAAGCTCTTAAGTGGTCTGCAGGGCCCTCTGTGATCTGGGTCTCTGGTATCTCCTTGACCTTATCAGACAGCCACTGCTGTCTCCCTACTCCAGACACACTGGCCTCCTGGCTGTTCCTCAACCTCACCAGGCAGGCTGTTCTCTTTTCTCAGAAAGCTCTTCCTTCCCATGGATAACGCTCTCACCTCCTCCAAGCCTAGCTTCAGATGTTGCCTCTCAAGGAAGCCGACCTCACCATCGGATTTAAAATGGCAAACCAGCCACCAACACATCCTTCAAATCCCCCTTGCCATACCCTGCTTATGATTCCCCACAGCACTTCCTACCATCTAACGTGTTATACTGTTACCTTGTTCACTCTTTATCATGTGTGGGTCTCAGTCTGGCTACACTGTATGTTCCATGAGGGCAGGGATCTTTGTCTGTTTTGTTTACCTAAAACAGGGCTTCCTAGAGCCAGCATTTAAGGAATATTTGTTGAAAGAATGACTATCAAGAAAATTCTGTTGTTAAGGGGCGCCTGGGTGGCTCAATGGGTTAAAGCATCTGCCTTCAGCTCAGGTGATGATCTCAGGGTCCTGGGATCGAGCCCCACATCAGGCTCTCTGCTCAGAGGGGAGCCTGCTTCCCCCTCCCCCTCTGCCTGCCTCTCTGCCTACTTGTGCTCTTTCTCTCTGTCAAATGAATAAATGGAATCTTTAAAAAGGAAAAAAAAAAAAAGAAAATTCGGTTGTTAGGCTCTCCTACCAACTTTTGTCGTATTTTTCAGTGTTGAAACTGAACAGAGAACTGAGACCCAAATGGAGAAATTTGTTTTCATTATTGAAAACACCTTATATAAAGTAAGTCTTTAAAATAGACTTACATTTAATTATTTATAAAGGTCTGGAATATAATAGTTATTACTCTTGCATGGACTGGAATTCAGTTCATGCACACATGAATTGATAGGTTTTTTGTTGTAATATGTTTTATCTATATCTATATATACGTATATATACATATGTATGTATACATATGTATGTATATATATTTTTTGTTATAGATGAGTGCTAAGTATAGTGACACTGAAATTTTACTAGCCATTTGTGGACTACCCATAAATCAATATATACATAAAGAAAGAAATCAGGTATCAAAAATTAAAGAACATAAAGTTTGCCTTGATCCCCCAAAACAAATACGGTGTTCTTTTAAATGTTTACATATTTAAGGTATTTATTCTTTTCTCACTGATAAATCACAACTAAATAGGACAAGAATGGTATAAATGTAAAATATATTACATTACCAAGAATAGATGAATTAGGGAATACACATTTTTTTTTTGAAAACTGTAACCTCCTAATGTAAGCACAGGCAAAAGAATGTAAGGAAATGTCGATTCCTTGCATCCTGGCAAGATTTTGCAGTTGTAAGGTTATCTTCGCTTGAAAAATAAGCCTAAGCCAAAACAGAGATGTTCTAGAATTATTCATGAACATATATGATGCTAAGTGAATGTACAAAATGTCCAGGGTATCAGTTCCTTCTTAGAAATGTATGATAATGTAGTATTATAAGGTTAAGGCTGGAATGATATCTAGGGACTACCTAGTCCAGATCTAGCATTTAGCTAATAAGAAAATTAAGGCTTTACTTTACAAATAAGTAACCGAGTCTCTGAGATATTACATGATTCTGTGAATGAATAGTTAAATAATAATTAGTTACACAGTTACCAGGAGAAAATGATAATGGAACACCATCCTTAAAGATGATATATTTTTTCTGGAAGCTCCTAAGAACTACCAAAGAAATAGACTGTCATCTACTGATGGAAGTTATAGCAAGGAAAAATGCAAATCCTTGCGTCCTGATGGGTTGAATGTTTTATATATGGAGGTGCCTGCAATATAGCAGGTCCAGGGGAGAACAACCATATATTAGATGGTGCCTGCAATATAACAGGTCCAATGGAGAACAGCAGGATTAATCTATTTTGACCCGTGAACTTCTAAACAGAATATAGTAAAATTTAGGACCTAAAGGTCATGTACAGTTTGCAAGGCCTAGTCAAGTCTTGGAAGGAAATACTCAGCTTCAGAAGTTGAGAGGCATGGAAGGTACCGGATTATCTCTTCAAGATCACATACTGAAATCATTCATCAAAAATACCCCATTTTTATAGTAGGTGCCATATATGTATATATATAATAATAGTGTAAGGTATGGAGTTGGGGAAGAGGTTGGGTCTGTACACATAAGTTCATACTGACCTGTTTAGACTTGATAGGAAGAATTAAGACATAGACTTTAGTAACTAAAGCTTACTTGGTGGAAGAGGTTCATCGATTGTTGGGTAGTGATGATGTTCAGGTCTCAAGGAAGGAAGCTGGTTTACTGGCTGGGAATTATGGAGTATAGGACATTCACCTATGGACAAGACAGTCAACACATTCAGATTCACTCATTGCTGCAGCAACTTCATCAAAAAAGCATGACCGTAAAACAAATGACTACAAGAAAAAAAAAAAACAACAACCCAGAGTGGGCAATCTATTTTTTTGTGTCAGTTTGCTACATTCACAGTCATTCATGAGAGAGGGAATAGGGGGAATTTTTTTTTTAAAGCCCAAGAAAATAAATACTTCATGACTATGATCTGTACCACACAGACCAGTATGTAGGATCAGGGTCTGATTGGGTAACCACTTGACTTTTCTTAATGGGAAGGTGGCATCAGAAGGGGACACAAAAGAAAATGAGCAGAGCCTGACTGGAGCCCAGCTAAAGACACAGGCCTGTGTGAGGGACGTGCAGCAGTTGTCAAGTCCCGTAAAAGCTGGGTGAGCCCATATAAAACCAAAGGTCCTTATTTGGATAGGTTTCATCAGAGGCCTGCCAAGAGGCTGTTTTCCAGATTTTGATTTCAGAATGAAACTTAGATGGTGCCTTTCCAAGAAGGCGCTGAGGAACTGATGGGGCAAGAAGGTAAATTCCTAGAGTACGGAAGCTTAGGGACTGGGGTAGGATCTTGTGATTGTTCCAGATTATTCTGTGGAGAAATCAGACAAGCCAGGGTACTCTAGAGAGAGAGAAAAGGACAAGAGGCGAAGGAAGTAGATAAGAGGCAGGAAGACTGAGACAGGAAAACTGGAAACACAGAAGTGGGATAGAAGGAAGAAAGACAGACATGGAGAAATTTTAGAAATAAACGTATCCACAGAATGCATACCTTGATTATTATAGACATAGTTAATATTATTGTCAGTCAGACTTATAGTGAACTAAACAATGTCCTAAAATGATGTTCCTATTTCGTGACGTCCTCAGGTCCTGGTCATACTGCATGAGAGTGGTTGTGAGCGGGGGAGGCCCATAGGGTCAGGTCACATCATCAGAGGCAATCTCTCTTGACCTTTGAAGAGCTAGAAAGGCCTACGCCATGAGACGGCCCCCATTCAGAGTGGTATCCCTCTAGCCGACATGCTCCTCACTCTCTGCCAACAGCCTCTATTAGCCCAAGGACAAAGGTCAGGCCTTCTCCTTCCTCTGCCTTCCATGGCTGATGCAAATAGCAAGCGTTCCATTATCCCTTAGGTCAAAAAGGAGAAAAACTAAAAAACAGTGAAGATCTTAATGGGATCAATTTCAAACATGTCCCAGAAGGTCCGTACATGGAAAGGATGGTAATTTCTTCTCACTCTAGTTCCAAAAAACTGATAAAAAAATTAATTAGGAAGGAAGTTAGGTGGGTTTAATTTAGCAGTTTAATTCCTAGAGCTAACTGTAAAACAAAAACAGAGATGTACTCGGGAGCCACAGGTCCTTTTACATGTTAATATATAGCATGATTTCTTGTGCAAACTTTGGTATATTACTCAAATCCTGGGGGTCTTCTGAGACCCGGAGGAGACCCGAGGAAGGGGTCCCTCATGCTAGCTCACTGCTCCTTGTAATTGGACTCCTGGTTCAGACAGGGGCTCTGTTTTTAGTGGATCCTATACTCACATTTGCTTTTGAATGTGCTTAGTGTCAGAAACCTAAAAAGCGATGGTACTGTTGTTATGTCACCAGCTGCTGCATTTTTAATTTGGTTTCTTAAAAAGAACAACCAACTTACCTCTTGTAATTAATTCAACCAATTGGGTTAATTACTCCTCCAAGCTAGTGGAAACACAACACTGCCTTTTGCAGGGGTTAATGGAGCTGACCCCACCTGCTCATGGACCCCAAGCCAATGCAATGATGCGACAGGCGCAGCTCAGCCCACTGAATGGATGGAGCGCAAGGAAGAAGCAAGCGGCTCTGTTCTGCGGGGGGCCACGGCGCCCCACACTCTCCCTTGCCTCAAACACAAAGCAAGTGTTCAGACCTGCTAGAATCCCTGAGAAGGAAACATATTCCACTTTGAAAGTTACCCTCCCTGCTTCTCTGCCTGGAAGAGCCCTTCACATGCATCATCTCATTTTATCCTTCCCAGGACCCTTGGAAATCGAGTCTCCCTTTACGCCCACTTCACACACGAGGCACAGAGCATTCCAGCTAGGTGGCACAGCTGGGAGGGGTTGGGGGGACTGAATTAAACCCAGGAGGCCTGAGTCCAGAAGCCAGGACTCCCGAGCTCAAATCCCATTATATTGCTCTTTTCATTCGACTTGCAGACAATTTTTCAAAATCTATTTTATGCTGAGGTTAAAAAGGAGGTTTTCACGGGGGGGAGTGTGGCGGGGGGAAGAAACAAAAAGGAGATACGGAACCCATCTTCCATAAATGGCTGCAGATTCAGTTGTGTGGGCATGTGGACGGTCAGTCTACCTTAGCTAACTCAGTGAAAGAATTCACTGTCCTGGAAGCCACAGGAAAGGGGCGATAGCGAGTCCTGTGGAAGAACAGGGCACACACGTGAAGGTCATGTGGGGGGTGGTGAAACCCTGCTTTCTTAGAGTGTGTGCCGGGGAGGGACAGTGACTCACCACCGAGAGGGACAGGGCAGGCCTTGCCGTTCTGAGACTGACCATCTCAGGAATCTTTGCGTTGCCCCCAGCAGCCACCAGAGTGAAGCCTGTAGGTGCTTCTCAGCCGTTTTTGAGTTTACAGTTGGCAGAATTCATAAATCCATAAATTTCTTTAGGGACTGCCCTGCCAAGACATCCACTATGGCCCCGAAACACTTGCCTGTCCTTTCTGTTACAGAGTAGGTTTCCCAGTTGGGCTGTTTATCTTCAAAGGCACGGAGAGTGTTTTTGTTTGTTCTGTTTTGTTTTTGTTTTTTGTAAAACATGCTTTTGTATACTGAACCAATTTTCAGTTAATGATTATCTCCCAACACGGTGGCCAAAATATACACCATAGGCTACAACAAGTCGACAAACCATGACTCTGGCCTTATTATATGGCTCGGAGCTAAGAATGGTTATTACACTTTTAAATGTAAAACTGTAAAACTTTTAAATGGAAAACTATTTGATCTAAATATTTTAGATCAAAATATTTTTATTTTGATCTAAAATATTTATTATCAGGTCCTTTACAGAAAAGGTTTGCCAACCTCTGGACTAAAACACCCCCTGCCAGCTCCTTAGTTGTGCCCTTTACGTGTGTATCCCCAGGTCTCTTTATACTGTAGTTACTTTTAATCCTGTTATAATTACTGAACCCCTCTCACACCTTGTCCATCTTCCTGTGCTCAGCACATAGTATCTGGCCCAGAGAGACTCAAAACATCCACATTAAAGAAAGAAATTGTCCATCCTATTCTTAGTTGTGCCTTTCCGTATTGTATGTCACTATGGTTTTCCTCCCCATTTCTCTTTCTTTACCAATCTCTTTGCACTTCTTACCCCTCATTCCGTCTTTTTCTGAAATGTAGAACTGGGCACTGTCAAATACTCAAGATTAATTTTTGTGCTCACTTTGGTTCCTATAAAATTTTATAGGTGCCAAGCATTTGTTTAGGTGCTAAGAATCAAACATAGAGAAAATATGGTTCTGGCCCTTGATGGGCTTACAATCTAGAGACAATACCAGCACCTTCGTTGGGACGCTAATGTAAATGGTAGAGCAGGAAAATAGCAGAATCTATATTTTTCTCCTTTTAAGCAATTGAATTATTTCATAGTATTATGTGACCTTTGAATTATTTCCCCCATGTCACTGTCACTTGACTGGAAGTCGGTTCCCAAATCTGGATAAAGAGATGCGAGTTAATTTTATAGAAGATTCCACAGGCATGACTAAGAAGAAACATCTTTGGTTAAAATACAGAATACATTTTAAAACTAAAGGTGGCAGCTCGTGGATCAGAATCCCACTTGAAGCAAAGTGATTTATGAATTCATGTGGTTTTTCCCTTCCATTAACCAAAATAGCTAAAACAAAACAAAACAAACAAAAAACAACAACAACAACAAAAAAACCCCAAACCAGAATTAATTACTATAGCTTTGGAGTTTGAAATCAGAGAGCGTGAGGCCTCCAGCCTTCTTCTTTCTCAAGACTGCTTTGGCTATTTGGGGTATTTTATGGTTCCATATAAATTACAGGATTGTTTGTTCTATTTTTTGTGAAAAATGCCATTGGAATTTTCATAGGGATTCTTGCAATCTTGTAATAATATTGCTTTGGGCAGTATGGACATTTAACAGTATCGATTCTTCCAATCCATCAGCATGGAAGATCTTTCCATTTATTTGTGTCTTCTTCGATTTCTTTCTTTAATGTCTTGTAGTTTTCAAGAGAACAGGCAACAGATTGGTGGTTGCCAGAGGCAGGAGTCGGAATGGGAGAAATGGGTAAGCTGTGTTTGTTTTTAGATCAAATAGACTGGATAATAGTAAAAAAACCCCAACAGTAACGAGAACTGAACAGACAGAAATAATGACAAATATATGCAGGCTATACATTTCCATATGTACATAGACTAAGTTAAATTCTAAAGCAGAGGTAAAAATCCATGTTCTTCAATTTATATTAACATTTATTGCTAATCTTCAGTATGTTTTGGGAAGTCAGCAGATATTTATACATTACCCACCGGATGTTGCCGAATAGTTTCTGCTTATATCATTCAGTACTACCTTGGGTGCTCTGGTCATGGTCAAGACTGGAAGGGTCACATGTTCACTAACCAGTTCTAGTGAGTAGGTAAAACAGAGACGCACACATACAAGATCTCACTCTACGTGAGTGCACCAGTTGTAATTCTTGGTGTGTTATCTGAGAGGTGGTGCATGTCTGCTAGTCACAGTCACTGATACTTACATACACAGATACACATGCACACATACATGTACGGGACAGGCCTACATTGCTCCAGCAACCCCATTTGAGACCGATCCTCTCACTTGTTTTTAAACCCTGCTGGTGAGACCTGTGTCCCCCTGGTGGTCCTATTCTCACTCTGATCAGGTTTGAGGTCTAACCTTCTCTCCGATTGCTTGGCCCTGCCACGGGGGACTCCAGACCTTCCACGGTTCTTGCCTCGCTCCCAGCGGGGGTGGCCAGCTCGTCGTGCCACGGCCCGGCCCCGTTGGCTGACTCTGGGTCCAGCTCCGGGCTCTGCACCGAGTCCGGCACCGACTCGAAGGCACTGTTCTCCTCCTCGTCGTCGTCTTGCGACGAGAAGACCGTGCTCTCGGAGATCTTGGCGCTGTCCACGGAGGAGAAGCGGGTGTGGCTGGCGAACCTGCTGCCGTTGTAGCAGGAGGGGCTGTAGCAGGAGGCGCTGTAGCAGGAGCTGCTGTAGCAGGACGTGCTGTAGCACGAGGAGCTGTAGCAGGAGGGGCTGCAGCAGGACGTGTCGCAGCCCTCGCAGCTGTGGTCCCCGCCCTGCCGGGGGCTCGAGTCGCTCTCACTCCCCGTGCTGGGGAGCAAGTCGCCCTCGGGGACGAGGCCGTTGGTCAAGCCGGAGTGGCCGGGGGTCGCCGTGCCAGGAGTGGCCCCCTCGGGTCCCTCTCCGTCCTCCTCGAGGGGAGGGGGCGCGGCGGCGAGCGTGTCCACCTCACTAAGCCCGTCCTTCTCCGAGGCCTCCTGGAGGGTGGCCTCCTCCTCTGGGCCGTCGTCGCTCGCGGCGGCGCCGCCCTGGGCGGAGGGCATGCTGTGCAGCAGGGTGTGGATGCGGATGTAGTGTGTCCGCGGGGTCTCGGGGTCCCCGCACGCCGACGCGATCACTGTCTCCAGCTCGGACACCGGCAAGGAGCACGGCCTGCTTTTCCTCTTCACCGAGGCCCGCAGCTGCAGCCTGTCCTCCCCCTGCCCCAGGGCAGACACGTCGCCCTCCTCCTCCTCGGCCTGCTCCTTCTCCTCTCCCCCCGCGCGGCTCTCTGCGGCCGCGTCCTGCGCCTCCGGCTCCCCGGGGCCGCCCGGGGCTTCACCGTCCTCCAGCAGCCCCGGTGGGGGCGCCTCCCCACCCAACTCCAGCTGCTCCGCCACTTCTTCCGCACTCAGGGCGGGCTCGGCGTCCTCGCGCCCCGGGCCCAGCAGCTCCCCAGCCCCGTCGGGTCCCACAGAGCCCGCGCCGTCGTCTCCTGCCTCGGTGGTACCTGCCGCTTCCTCAACCGGCTCGGCAAGCTCCAGGCTCTCGTTCCCGGCAGCGTCCCCCGCACTGCCCTGGCTCGGCAGCTCGGGCTTCGAGCTCCCGGAGGGCTCCAGGACCTCGCCCGGGGGCTCCCCGCGGCTGCTGGCCAGCAGGCTGTTCATGGGACTGTCCTGAATTTGCGCGGACTCGGGATCGGCGCTCAGGGAAATCTCCTCGTCATCTGCGGGCGAGAAGGAAATGTCATTTCTCCCAGAAGAGGGCATTGTGGGGTCGGCGTACTACTGTTCCCTGCCGGCCCTGGGAGCCATGCTACCGGATTTCTGCGTGAGGATATTGGATGAGGGTTTCTCATAGGCCAAAGCTCTGCTAAAAAATTCTGTAAGAATGAGTTCTCCTTATGTTAATGACAATTGGCCGTCGTGATATCTTACAGAATTCTGTTTCAGGGGAATTCACAGTTTTGGTTAAAATACCCAAAGCCTAGAACTACCCTAGTTCCTGGCACATGGTGCTCAACAATGTTTGCTTCAGGGAAGACCATAGAAGCCCTTGGGGGTTATAGCGCCTTGGCCATAGCAGGCCCGGGCTGATGCCTGCTGAGCGTCTCCTCTGGCTGGGTCCAGCAGGTGGGGGAATGGGTAAGCCAGGGTCTTAGCAACTACAGAGCAGAAAATGACTAGTTGGTGGGAGCAAACACCATCCTTCAGTAGCTGGGACTGGGAAACCTCCAACATTTGCAGGTTATTGCAATAGAAAATAAACGAGGTCTCCACCTCAAACAACCTTTGGAGGAACAGCAACCACTCTTTATTTCTACCTTCCCCCAGTTGCTTGCTCTGTTGGATCCCTGCCTGGTGTGAACTTCCCGTTTCAAGAGCACTAGCGAAATGCACTCATTGAAGAGGAATGATCTCTCTGGTGAGCCATGAGGCCATCTTTACTGCTACAGTGAAGGAAGAGTCAATTTTATTCTCAGGATGAGCGTGAAAGGACAAAGCAGTCAGGGTGTTTTCTCACAATCTGCATTATATATCGGGCATAGACCAGTACACCTGGACTTTAATGAGTGGGCTGTGACAAACTACAGACTCTGACTTTTCAAAGCCTCATTAGCTTTAACAGCAACTCATAAATGTGGCCCAGAAGGATTAATTCTGGCTAATTCTCAGCGTGATCTACACCCAGTAAAGGGGTTGTGGGAGAAGAGCAAAAGCGGAATTATGAGGCATCTCATCATTCTTGTTTGGAAATACGTTTTGGCTTAACAAACTGAAAACTGGATGATTCTGAAGTTTTCGGTCTAACTTATGTTTTTTATTTTTCCCTGTGATAAATCCATTGTACAATAATAGTTCTCCAATAATGTGATATGTATCACAGTCATTCATGTTTCTCATTCATTCATTCATGTATGCGGTGATTAAGCATCTACTGGGCATCTCCTATGTGGGTGCTGGGAGTAAAATGATAAATTAGACACGGCTCCATACCCATGCTGGCCTCATTGTCAATTCCCACTCCACTGTCTAACCCTCTACCTTTGGGTCACCAGAGTGAAGAGGAGCCTCTCAATCAAGGGGACAGCAACCTGGCTTCCAGAACAGATCACTGGCTTCTGGGTCTCAAATGGAGAAGGGAGAGAACCACAAAACCTAGGACATGTCTGGAGAGAACCATGGTTATTGTATTTTAGAGGAAGGAACCACACCAACCCTAGGCTAGGACAAGACATGAAGTTCATGCCAAAAATACCTGGGTGGATGGAGGAAGTGATCTCAAATCGGAATTGCAGCTGTCCACTCACATGATCTGTTGGAAGCCTGCGGCCAAGTGTGTAGCTGACCACCCTATCCCTAGAAGGAAATAAGCACCATTATAGATCTGGTCAGTACCTCTCCTTAAAGATTACACAGCATGCTGTCTATGCCAGTAGGTGAGATAGGCAAGTCCAGGAAGGCCCTGCCAATAGGAGGTGATGATCTGCTCCGGTGCCTAGAAGACAGACATAAGCTAAAGGTGGGCAAGTACATCTGCTCAACAACAGTGAAAAAATTTAAGAAAATCCTTATTGAGTATTCTAAAGCAGGAGTCTGGAAACTGTAGCCCAGGGCTCAAATCTGGCCCACCACCTATTTTGGTACAGCTCTGAGCTTTTTATGTTTTAGAATGGTTAGAAAAAGGAAAAGAAGAGTAATATTTTGTGACACGTGAAAAGTGTCTGAAATTCAAATTTCGGTTCCCCAAATAAAAGTTTTATTGGAATGCAGCCATGCTTATTAGTTTACTTATTGTCTGAGGCTGCTTTCATGCTAACATGGCAGAGTCGAATAGTTGAAACAGAGACTACACGGTCCACAAAGCCTAAAATATTTACTATTTGGCCCTTTACAGAAAGTATGCTGCCAACTTGTGTTCTAAGCCAAGAAAACCCCCAAAAGACAACAATAACAACAAAAAAGACATGAGTATCTTTGCTTGCTTTTCCTGTGCAGGCTGACGTTTTCCAATGCCCTTAATGGACATTGCCAGCACCAGAGGCATGTCTTGCAGTCTATATACATAATGTCTAAGAAAAGATGCTGTCATGGTTACTGGAATGGTGTGGAGAGCTATGGAGTGCTTCAGAAAGGGACCTGCTGCAGGATGGACTGAAGCAAGACTTGTCGGTTGCTTTCCAATTACACTAACTCCACAGTCCCACATACAGACTCTGAAACCCCACCCTGGACTGGCATTTTCCCCGCTGCATACCCAAGGCAATATCTTGATTACTAAGAAGAGAATTATCCAGGGGGAATCAACCTGAAACTTTGTTTCTATAGTTTCATCAACAATGTAGCTTTAGCAGAGTGCATTGCCCTCCTCCCACCCACCTTGGCTTAGGAAAGGTAACTATCTTGGATATTCAAGAATTAACAAATCCTTTTTGATTTTGGATTTCGGATTTTGGAATATGTCATATTCCAAAACCGTTTGTTACTCAGATGATTCTGTATTCATTCCCTGTATTCATTGGTCATACTAAAATAAAAAGATAAATTGCTGCCTGGTAGTATTTTAACATTTCTAAAAAATACCAGCATTATGAAACAACATATATCCCGATGATACGCTAAGTTAATATATTTCTTTGGTAAACCATAGTTTAGTGTTCAAAGCTCCTAGGAGGTCCATTAAATACAGCACTACAGGTAGCAAAACAGAATGAACTACAATCTTTTGTTTATTTAGAAAGGACCTTGGTCAATATTGTGATGCAAATCTACTATGACTATAAGAAAGGGATCTTGAACCCAAAACCTAGCTGAAATCAGGGGATGCCTAAAGAAAACCAGGCAGTGAGACAAAAATTTAATTTGCTATGCTTTGCATTTGTTCCAGGCTTTTCTTTTCTTTGCTTCTCACTCCATTAACAAATATTTTTTGGAGCCTGTGCCATGTGAAAAGTGCCACAATTGATACAAAGCATGAAATGCATAGGCCTGCCTTTAAATAGCTTACATCCACCTAGAGGCAGGACAATGCAATAAAAAGTTCAAGGCAGCCAGGTCTATCCCACTTGAAGCTGAGGTGGTCCAATTATAGGACTTAAGGGAGGCGGAAAGCCAGCCTAGCCCTGGGGTGTTACAGGCAGAAGAATTGAGGAAGACTTCTGAGTTGCCTTTATTTTACAAGTCACGATTATGCTATTTTTAAAAAATGAATGGTTTAGAGCCTTTTAGTCCCTATGTGCCAGGGACTGCTTTACATTCTTCATGTACATTTGTTTATTTGTTTAATCCTCACAACCATAAATGGAAAGTGCAGACACTGTGTCTGATACATGACTGTAGCTCCCTTTGGCTTGAGAGTTAATGACATGCCAGTATGCACAGCTGCACACATGCTATAAGGTGCTAATTAAATGTCCTTTTGATAAGCATTAGTTCCAAAGTTCTGAACATCCAAGAGGCTTTAAAAGAAGACATTTGGAAATTCTGCAAAGTCTCCTCATTCCTTCGATATTATTCTAAGGGTTGCAATTATATAGCATAGCATAGCACACATTTATGGCCAGAGAGCTATATCTAGCATTTTCAGTTATAGCTGCTGTTAACTAAGAAATATATGCTATATATAAATAGGTCATCTGCTAAGAGTTCATTTTAATGGGAATCATGATAGGACATGAAAATAATAGATACAAACAAACAGGCTTATATACAACTAAATTCTGCAAGTAATCTAATTGCTGTTGTCCATGAGAATTCATGCTTTTAAAATTTCATACATATTTTCTAGCATTTTCTACAAATACTAGCATCTTCTAAATCTCTCTACTTGAGTAACCCAGCATTTCATCTTGTTATATAAATGTCCCAAATGGTTAAATCCTACACACAAGCAGAAGTAATATTCTCAATAGCAAAATAAATTTTCATTTCTACCTGCATAGAAAAATACCCCATTAAGGGCTTCTTTCAGTATCGTCTTGGGATTTTCTACTTTCCTGCCTAAGTAACCAGTGGAACACAAACATGAGGAAAAGGAAAAGTCTGTGTAATTCAAGATTGTGGCTCAAGCAACATAATCAGTGGGAGAAGCCAAGGAAATTCAATACCACCATTTTAGTCTGAGTCCCCATGAGACCACATTGTTGCAGCTTGCAGGTCTCCCTTTGCCTGCTCACTGAAGACTTAGGGATACTGAAGTTTCAGGCACAGGTTTACCCTATGGCGTGTCTTTCCAGGAGTCTTTGAACGGGCATCGACAGCTTTCCCAAGAAGCGCTTGATGATGGGGCGGCTCTTAGCAAACTTGTCCTTCACCTCAATTTCCAGTACATCAGTGGGCAAGGACACGAAGCTGAATTGCTGCAATGAAATAGTAGGTCACATCAATGTTATGTGATACGTATCAAATAATATTTTATTATTTTTATAAATAATAAAATATTTTTATTTATTTATATTTTTATTAAAATTTTTATAAAAATAAAGAAGCTATGGTCCATATATGCAATGGAATATTTTGCCTCCATCAGAAAGGATGAATACCCAACTTCTGTATCAACATGGGTGGGACTGGAAGAGATTATGCGGAGTGAAGTAAGTCAAGCAGAGAGAGCCAATTACCTTATGGTCTCACTTACGTGTGGAACATAAAGAATAACATGGAGGACATTGTGAGAAGGAAGGGAAAGGGGAATGGGGGGAAATCAGAGGAGGCGATGAACCACAGAGGCTGTGGACCCTGAGCAACAAACTGAGGGTTTTGAAGGGGTGAGTGGGGGGGGTTGGGTGAGCCTGGTGCTGGGTATTGAGAAGGGCACATATTGCATGGAGCACTGGGTGTGATGCATGAACAATTAATCTTGTAACACTAAAAAAATAAACATATTCGGGAGAAAAAATAAATATAAATATTTATAATATAAATATTATAAAATAAATGTTTGTATTTATTTTATTTTATTATTTTATTTTCACCTCTCAGTTTTTTTTTTTAAAGATTTTATTTATTCGACAGAGAGAAACACAGCGAGAGAGAGAACACAAGCAGAGGGGTTAGTAGCGGGGAGAAGCAGGCTTCCTGCCGAGCAAGGAGCCCGATGTGAGGCTCGACCCCAGGACCCTGGGATCATGACCTGAGCCGAAGGCAGACCCTTAACAACTGAGCCACCCAGGTGCCCCCTTTTTTTTTTTTTTAAAGATTTTATTTATTCGACAGAGAGAAACACAGCGAGAGAGAGAACACAAGCAGAGGGGTTAGTAGCGGGGAGATTCACCTCTCAGTTTTTAATTGAGAGGTGAAAGGGCTGGCCAATTCCCAGCCCATCTGCCTTGGATGAAGTCATTATAAAACATCCCAGTGACCATATATTTATCAAGGTCTTAGAAATGCTATGAACCCTGTTTATATAGTAAATGAATAATAACCACATTGAAGTACTTTTCTGATGCTTAAGAATAAGGCTATTCTCCAAGACTCAAAGAATAAAAACAACTCATCCTAAAGAGAAAGAATCCACTTAGGTCTCACTATACTAAACATATTAACATATTTAAAGAAAGAACAAGCACAAAGTTATCTATAATTAAGGACATGCACTTTAAACCATAACAAAATATCTCTTTTTCTTGATTATAATGGCAGAGATTTAAAAATGTTTCATAGTACTCTGTGTGCTTCACAGCGGAAAAAGAATTCTCACACTGTATTGATATACAATCCCATTCAATTGATCCAACCTTTGGGAAAGGAATTGGCAATATTTACTGGCATTTAAGCTACAAATTCCCTGCAACTCAGAATCCCAATTTTAGGAATTTTCCTTCTGGATTAATTTGCACAAGTGCCCAACAGCAAAAGACTGGAAAGACCAAAAATGTCTATCAACAGCAACCAGTGAAATTAAGGATAGCAAATCTCTGAAATAGAAAACTCTATTGTCATTAAAAAGAAACAGGTAAATATGTACCAACATGAATAGATACTTGAAAAACAATGTAAAAAAGATGTATAACAATATGAAGAGTGGGATTTCCTTTGTACTTGGAACTGCAAAGAAAATGCCTAGAGGGCTGGACTCCAAACTTAACCTTAGGAAGTAGTTTAGTAGAGAGGAGAGAAAGTAGATCTTCTTCATTTGATTCTTAAACTGTTCATTTTTAAAATAGCTGCATGACCAGTTAAATTAAGGACAGCAAATCTTTGAAATAGAAAACTCTGTTGTCATTAAAAAGAAACAGGTAAGTTAAATTAAGTAGGTTAGTAGGGAGGAGAGAAAGCAGGTCTTTTTCATTTGATTTTAAACTGTTAATTTTTAAAATAACTGTATGACTTTTAAAATAAAGGCAGCAACAATTAAAGAAAGAATGTAAGCATCAGAAGGTGGCATAGTGAACAATGAAAAGTGTAGAAAAGGAATAAACAACCTAACTTTATACCTAAAGGAGCTAGAAAAAGAAGAGCAAACAAAACTCAAAGCCAGCAGAAGGAAGGAAATAAAGATTAGAGCAGAAAGAAATGGTATAAAAACTAAAACAAACAAACAAACAAAACCAATAGAATAGATAAATGAAACCAGGAGCTGGTTTTTTGGGAAAAAAAAATACAGTTGATAAACCTCTAGCCAAATTCATGAGAGAGAGAGAGAAAGAGAGAGAGAGAGAGGACTCAAATAAATAAAATGACAAATGAGAGAAGAGAAATAACAACCAACACCACAGAAATATCAACAACTGTAAGAGAATATTATGAAAAATGTTATGCCAACAAACTGGGCAACCTGGAAGAAACTGATAAATTCCCAGAAACATATAACCTATCAAAACTGAAGCAGGAAGAAGTAGAAAATTTGAACAGACCAATTACTAGCAAGACAATTGAATCAGTAATCAAAACATTCCCAACAAACAAAAGTCCAGGACCAGATAGCTGTATAGGGGAATTCTACCAAACGTTTAAGAGCTGATACTTATTCTTCTCAAACTATTAAAAAAAACATATATATATATATAAGAGGAAAGAAAACTTCTAAATTCATTCTATAAGGCTAGCATTACCCTGATACCAAAACCAGATAAAGATACCACAAAAAAGGAGAACTATAGGCCAATATCTCTGATAAATACAGATGCAAAAATCCTCAACAAAATACTAGCAAACTGAATCCAACAATACATTAAAAAAAATCATTCAGCACTATAAAGTGGGATTTATTCCCAGGATGCAAAGGTGACTTAATATTAACAAATCAATCAGCATGATATTTCATATCAATAATAGAAAGGATAAAAACCATATGATTATTTCAATAGATGAAGAAAAAGCATCTAACAAAGAACAATATCCATTCATGATAAAATCCCTCAACAAAGTAGGTTTAGAGGGAATATACCTCAACATAATAAAGGCCATAAATGAAAAACTCTCAGTGAACATCATACTCAGTGGAGAAAATGAAGAGCTTTTCCTTGAAGGTCAAGAACAAGACAAGAATGTCCACTCTTACCACTTTTATTCAACATAGTACTGGAGTCCTAACCACAGCCATCAGACAAGAAAAAGGAATAAAAGGCATCCAAGTTGGTAAGAAAGAAGTCAAACTTATTTGCAAATCATTTGCACATGACATGATGCTCTAAATATAAATCCAAAAGAACACCAAAATACTGCCAGAACTGATAAATGAATTCAGTAAAGTAGAGGATACAAAACCAATGTACAGAAATCTGTTACATTTCTATATACTAAGAGTGAAGCAGCTTCAGAAATTCAGAAAAAGAAATTAATAAAACAACCCATTTACAATTGCACCAAAAAGATAATAAAGTACCTAGAAACAGACTTAACCACAGAGGTGAAAGATGTGTAATCTAAAAAGTATAAAATATATTGATGAAAGAAATTGAAGAAGGCACAAAGAAATGGAAAGACATTCCATGCTTATGGATTGGAAGAACAAATATTGTTAAATGTCTATATTACCCAAAGCAAGTATTAGATTTAATATAATCCCTACCAAAATATCAACAGGATTTTTCACAGAACTGGAACAAACCATCCTAAAATTTGTATGGAACCACAAAGCCCCTGAATAGCCACAGCAATCTTAAAAGAGAAAAACAAAACTAAGGAAGAACTATCTCCAGACTTTGTTATACTACAAAGCTGTAGTGATCAAAAAGTGTGGTACTGGCACAAAAATAGACACACAGATCGATGGAACAGAATAGAAAACCCAGAAATAAACCCACAATTATATGGTCAATTAATCTTTGAGGGAGGAAGAAGGAACACGTAATGGGAAAAAACCAGTCTTCAACAAATGGTGGTGTGAAACTGGACAGTACATGCAAAAGAATGAAACTGAACCACTTTCTTACACCATACACAGAAATAAATTCAAAATGGATGAGAGATCTAAATGTGAGACCTGAAACTATAAAAATCCTGGAATACAGCACAGATAGTAATTTCTTGGACATCAGCTACAGCAACATTTTTTTAGACATCTCTCCTGAGGCAAGGGAAATAAAAGCAAAAATAAACTCTTGGGACTATACCAATATAAAAGGCTTCTACGCAGCAAAGGAAACAATTAGTAAAACTAAAAAGCAGTCTATGGAATGGGAGAAGATATTTGCAAATGACATCTCTGATAAAGGGTTAGTATCCAAAATATATAAAGAACTCATGAAACACAACACCCCAAAACCAGATAATTCAATTAAAAATGGGCAGAAAACATGAACAGACATTTCTCCAAAGGAGACGTTGAGATGGCCAACAGACACACAAAAAGATGCTCAACACCACTCATCATCAGGGAAATAGAAATCAAAACTACAATATATCATCTCACACGTATCAGAATGGTTAAAATCAACAACATAAGAAACAATTACTGACACGGACATGGAGAAAAAGGAATGCTTGTGTACTATTGGTGAGAATGCAAACTGGTGGAGCCACGATGGAAGACAGTAT
Source organism: Procyon lotor (assembly GCA_028646535.1). Classification (NCBI taxonomy): domain Eukaryota; kingdom Metazoa; phylum Chordata; class Mammalia; order Carnivora; family Procyonidae; genus Procyon; species Procyon lotor. Next base: position 82,293,240 of record CM053614.1, on the reverse strand, counting down.
GGAGATTCCTCAAAAAGTTAAAAATAGAACTACCTTATAATCCAATAATGGCCTTACTGTTAATTTATGCAAAAAACCCCATGAAAAACACTAATTCAAGAGGATATATGCACCCCTATGTTTATTGCAGCATTATTTACAATAGCTAAATGGTTCAGCCCATGGTTCATTGGTAGATGAATGGATAAAGAAGATAAAAAAGAATGAAATATTGCCAATTACAATAACACGGATGAAGCTAAAGAGAGTAATGCTAAGTGAAATATGTCATAGAAAGACATGATTTTAACTCACTTGTGGCATTTAAGAAACAAAACTAACGAGCAAAGTCAAAGAGAGAGACAAATCAAGACACAGATTCTTAACTATAGAGCACAAACTGATGGTTACCAGAGGGGAGGTGGGGGGGTGGGGGAAATAGGTGTTGGGGATTAAGGAGGGCACTTACCATATGATCTATGAGATTGTATTGTACACCCAAAACTAATATAACACTATGTTAACCATACTGGAATTAAAATGAAAACTTAATAAACAAACAAAAAATGTAGAAAAGGAGAAGGTACATGTTGGCAGTGCCTAGCTCAGACTATCTGGGAGAAGGGAGTGTTAATAATATTGAACATCACAGTACCCTTAATCAAGGGTTGTATAAAAGCTGAAATATATAATTATTTCCTTTAATGTGATTAATTTCTAATAGCAATCTTTCAACATTAGTTGATTTCTAATTACAGAGATTAAATATGTTAAATACGCTAATGTTAAAGTCTCCTTTGTACCATGACAACAGGCTAAGTCATGCTGCAGTAACAACCAAATTTCAAGTTTCAGAGACTTTTGATGGTAAAGTTTTGTTCCTTGTTCACACTGCCACTGAGGGCTGGCAGAGGGCTCTGGTAGTGGCTACTTGAGGAGCCAGGCTGATGGAGCAGACACCTCCACAAATTTGCCAGCCACAGCGACAGAGGAAAGAGAACTCTCGAGGGTCTTCTCCCTGCAAATAATTGTTCACTTCCAAACCCAATTCCTCATTAGAACTAGATACATGTCTCAATCAACTACAGGGAAGAGGAAATACAATCCTATTGTGTGTCTGGGAGGCAGAGAGTAGAAATATTTGACAAACAGAACTAATGACTTCCATATCTCCATGTAGTGCTTCTAATTTCCATTATACATTAGTATAGTTCAATTCTATACAATTCCTAAGAATCAATCATTTCTGGTACTAACAGAACAAAATTTATGGACAGGTAAACTTGAGGATCAAAACAGGAATCAGTACTTCTTTAAGAAGGTCTATCTAAGCAAGAATCTGGCCCCACTACCTATCTCAGGTCCTCAAAACTTCTATATCATTGATCCAGTAATTCCATTCTGAAGTGTACTGTAATCAATATCCTAAACTAAATATCAACAATAGGTTAGGAACATTGTAGTAAATGCATATGATAGAATAATTTATAATTTTCTAAATTACAATAATTTATGTTTGATTTATATATATGATTACAATATAACATTGAACAAAAGATAGAAAATACTTGTTTTACGATGCTAAATGATAAAGTGTCCCATTCTTAACATTGAATTCATGATCACAAGAATATGAATTACATGAATAAAAAAACTAGAAAGAATTACAATCAGTTTTAATAGCAGTTGTCTTACCAAGTAGGATTGTTTCCCCCCATTTCTTTTTCTGTATTTTCCATTCTTCCTGTAATGAGCATGTATTATTTTCATAATGAAAAACTTAATCACCTTCATTAAAACAAAAGAGTTTTTCTGGTTGTAGCAGCTTACACTGGACACCAAAGTCAACTTAGCAAAACTCACTCTGAAACTCAGTAGCAATGCTTGAGTTCTTCCCTCTCTCCCCATCAAGCTCTCCCTACTAGGCCCTTACTTCTATTCCATCGATCCTGGAGTCCATGTAAGCTTCCAGCTATGTGAGGTTCTTCTAAGAACAACTCTGAAAATATAAAAGTCTGTCTATTCATGAGCAAGCTCCCTGTACTGGTGAACCAAGGTGTTTCTCCTGGCTGCTTCTGCTGACCTGGCTTTTACTTGAAGCTCCTGAAGAACCTTTGGTGTGACATTGGACTTGGTTTTTATTCCTAGCTCTGCATGTCCAAATTCTTGAGTCTCATTCGCAACCTCCCTAGCATCTTCAGTTTTCAAATGGGAAAAGAAGGCTCATTCCATGTTAAATTAAACTGTATTTTCTCCTTCTAATTCTGCTCTATCCAGATTCTATCTGCCACATCCACTACAGATCTTCAACTTACAATGGAGTTACATCCTCATAAATCCATTTTAAGTTAAAAATATCATAAGTTGAAAATACATGCAATGTATCTAACCTACTAAACATCATAGCTTAGCCTAGCCTGCCTTACACATGCTCAAAACACATTAGTTTACAGTTGGGCAAAATCATCTAACATAAAGCTTTTTTGCATATCTCGTGTAATCAGTTGAATACTGTACCAAAAGTGAAAAGAGAATGATTGTATCAGTACAGAATGGTTATAAGTGCATTGGTTGTTGACCATCATGATCACCTGGTTGACAGGGAGTTGTGGCATCATCAGATAAGCTAAGCATCATGGGAGAGTATCACACCCATATCCCTAGCCCAAGAATAGATTAAAATAAAAAATTTGAAGTATAGTCTCCACTGAATGCATATCACCTTTCATACCATCATGAAGTTGAAAGTTGTTAAGTCCAATCATCATAAATTAGGGATCATCTGCCCTATCTCCTTCTCCTTTTGACTTTCTAATTATTGTACTTTTTTTCAAATTTTCTATCTCATTTCAGCTGGCTCATAATGATCAATAACTCTACAGCTGTTTGTGGTGATCTATAAGACCTGGTTCAAATACCTACAGCACAGACAAAAGCTATAGTTTTCTTCCTGCTAATGTCCCCTCCGTCTTTCTATCCAGAGAAATGGCTTGGCTGTTGGCCAAAAGAGAAGTCTATGAAATGTATCTGCAAAAGATCTTTTGAAAAGATGCATTATTGCTCCAAGCCCTTTCTGTTTTGGGAATTTTATCTTTTTTTTTTTTTTTTGATTTTATTTATTTATTTGACAGAGAGGAGAGACATCACAAATAGGCAGAGAGGCAGGCAGAGAAAGAGGGAGAAGCAGGCTCCCTGCGGAGCAGAGAGCTTGATGCGGGGCTCGAACCAGGACCCAGAGATCATGACCTGAGCCGAAAGCAGAGGCTTTAACCCACTGAGCCACCCAAGCGCTCTGGGAATTTTATCTTTTTTTATCCTAATTCACCTGTGAAAGAAAACTGACGTGGCAAATGAAGGAGCCAACCCTCAACATTCTTAGGGTCTAGAGTCTGGCCATTTCCCACTTCATGCTCTTTCTGCTTATGGGCATATAAAGGCAACTGCAACATTGTTGCGGAATGCAATAAAAAAGACCACTGCCTGAGGGGCACTTGGATGGCTCAGGTGGTTAAGCATCTGACTCTTGATTTTGGCTCAGGTCACAATCTCAGGGTCCTGGGATCAAGCCCCATGTCTGGCACCGCACTCAGTGAGAAGTCTACTTAAGATTCTCTCACCCTCACCCTCTGCCCCTCCGCAGTCTCTCTCAAATAAATAAAATACATAAATCTTAAAAAAAAAAACCCAAAAGACAAAAACACTGATTGACCTGTGAGCAGGACCCAGACACTCACAGGCTCATTGCTGCAACTCCCCCATCCCCAAATCCTTGGAATGTGGGTTTGCTTGCCTTTGTCACTCCTAGAGGCTGCTCCAAGGACATTAGCCTCGAGATGGTGATATGATGTTGAAAACAGCTGAATGGTACATGTGACTAAACCCATTAGGGCCTCTTCATAACCTTATAAGATTTAGAGAGTAGGTATGGGGATCCATTCATCTTGCTGCTTACCAAGACAAGCCTCATATGTAATTCCCTTTGTTACTGTTAAAACTGCCACCTACCAACCTAGAATGACATGCCTCTTTCTTCATCTCTCTCTGCCCTCCACATATGGGGCTCTGGTTTCAGACTACTCCTGGGAAGGCTCCCTAGAGAACTGTGAATCTACAAATACATGCTTGGATCAACCAATGCATAAACGGCTCCTTATCTCTGCCTAAACACAAGACTGTCTTAAACAAAGCAACTCCTGGTGTCCCAAGGATCAGAGAAGTCAAGTTCCACAGGTCACCTTTCCATGAGAGCATTGAATTCCCCTTCTTGGCTGTACTTCAGACAATAATTGTCAGATCTCTCACACTTGGGCAGCAAGGGCAGGAAGAAAGCTGTCTAAGACCCAATGCCTGGGTATGAGCTGGAGTGATATATGCAGTAGTCCTAGAGCATCAAGCCTCCTTTTGGTTAAAAGTAAGCTTCATACAAAAGTAAACTTTCAAACACAAAGCAAAAGTTTTGCTTAAGCACACATCGTGGGGAATCTTATTTTTTGTTTGGGCCATTGGTACACAGCTCTGGCTGTCATTACAATAATCTGGGCAGCTTTCACAAAAATACCTATAACTGGATCCCATTCTTGACTACTTAAATTAGATTTCCTTGGGGGTGGAGCTGGGCACTGGTAATGTTTCAAGATGTCCAGGTTACTGTGCACCTAGAATGAAGAGCCACCATTCTCTCAATAACAATCCATCTTAACTTCAAATAATCTAATTGTCAGGAAAATATTCCTTAGATCAAATCTAAATCTTTTTCTGTGACTTAAATATTTAGTCCAATGATTCATAACCTATTCTTCATCTTCAGTTTAATAATTTTTTATTTTGGTCTTGGCATTCTTAATAATAGCAGTGGATGTTAGTGGGCCTCTACCCAACAGATGTCAGTAATACCTAGTTGTGACAACCAAAAGTAGCTCCAGACATTGACCAATGTCCCCTGGGGGACAAAATCGCCCTTGTTGAGAACCACTGATGTAGGCCTGACAACTTCAGTTTTCCACAGATATTAGGACTGGTGTTACAATCTGTGGGGGAACTTATTTATTTTGGTTTGCACTGTTACTCAATATGCCATTTATAGAAAAAGGAAACTTTATTTATTACATTCTATCTTGCTTCAGGAAAAGAAATATGAGGCAGATCTTTTATAAAAAGAACTTCCATGAATTGAACTTATTGAAATAAAAAGAGTAGCTAACTAAAGGGAATATTTAGTTGGCAATTATGTAAACTGGCAACAGTTCCACAATGGACAAGAAATTAGGAGCGCCACTAATGAAGGAGCCAATGACTCAGAAGAAGGGGAATGTTATATACTCACTCATAAACACTTGCTGAGCACTGATTCTGAGCCAGGTGCTGATGGCATGGCCACCACCCTTAAGTGCTGAGGCCATAGGTCTCTAACCTTAAGAGTCACAGTGTTTACATTGCAAGTAGACAACCATATGACAGGAAGTGCTATAGTGAGAGTCCTCAAAGGCTCATCCTAATGGATGAATAAAAGAAGAGCTATGATGCTGGGGAGGAGCCTGATGGACAAGTAGAGATGACATCCCAGAGGATGTGATGCTTTAACTGACTCTCAACACATAAGTAGACACCTGCCAGGTCAAGAAGATATGAGAAGAACATTCCAGGGAGAGAGAGAGAGTACCATGGACAAAAGGTTGAAATTCACAGAATTCACAGGCCCCTTTGGGGACTGTGGGCTTCTCAGTATGTCTGGGTTCTGGTGGGGGTCATGTTGGGAGATAAAACTGGATAGAGAAAACGGCCTCCTGGGCAGAGCTTGGACTTCTTCCAAAGGCATCTGGGAGGAACTGAAGGATCTGAATCATGCAAATGATAGACAAACGGAAGTCCTGCATTTGAGGAATGTAGTAGTGCTGAGGAGGTGGCCCATACATATGTTAGATATGAAGGTGGGACGATCAGGTGAGACAAGTGAGATACCAGGAGGAAGCCTGGCAGGGAATGAGGAGAGGGTGGCAGATTTGTGGGCTGGCTAAATGACAATGAGAGCCATGGCATGTGGGGGAGAAAGAGGCCACAAATTGCCCAGATTGGATTCCCAGGATTGAGGGCATGTGGGAGGAGTAATAGGAATGAAGAGAGGAGCTGAGTAACTGAATGTCCCAAAGTAATCAGGGAACAGAGTGATGGAAATAAAGGGTTGGGTATCGAAAGACAGCTGACTGTAAAAAGAGCTGAAGAGTTTGTGATATTTTAACAAGATCTAGGGTATAAGTGTTGGAGAGGATGGTTGGTGATGAATGGAAGTGAAAGTCAAGGAAACTGAGGAGACTAAGGAAACTAGGATGTTTGATGGGTCATTCATGTGGACCATGATCATCCATAGTAATAGGAAGTCTTGGGTAGGAAGGGAAGATGTTACCACAGGTAGAAAGATCTTTCCTGGTCATGGAGAGTAAATAATGGGACTCATTATTGCCTCATGTAGCTAAGATGATATGGATATCAATGTGAGGATATTATAATAAATATCAAATAAATAAACATATTTATTTATTTTATTGATAATAAATATCAAATGAATAAATAATAAATATTATAATAAAATATTATAATAAAAATGGGGAAATAGTTGTGGGAAATTTATGAGACATGTTCAACATGATTTGAAAAGTATTTTTCCCTTGGATGTTTAGGGAGGAATATGAGAAAAAGATGACCCCAGTCTTTAACAGCAATAGTATAGTGTTTTATTTATAAACTTAGGTAAGTTGGAAAAGGTTGAGAATTGAAAAATGGTAGGGATGGTTGACTTTGCTTTTGAAGAGGTAGGAGAATATTCAGGAGTACAGCAGGGACACCAACTAGAAGCCAAGATTATGTAACTGGTGATGTGAAGTAAGAGTTGTTCTGTTTGGTGAAACAGGTCAGTTAGAAGGGGCCTCTATTGCAATGGGGTATAATGGGGAAATAAGTCACCAACTCTATTCACAGAAGGCTGCTGGTACCACCCAGCCAACACTATTATTCATTGCTAATGAGAGTTAAATGGACTAGGTCTGCTGCTTCCTCTGAAAAAGTTCTTCCAGGAGGAGGAAAGCAGGAAAGAAATAAATGGAGGATACAAATGGCAGCTACTCTTCCTTGGAACCTTGCATGGTATATGGCTTTCAATCCAGGTGGCACTATTCACTGAGTTTATAAATGGCCCTTGAAAGCAGGGCTGACTAAAGTCAAGGATAGAAACACAACTCAATCAGTAGAGCAATAATTGAATTAAGAGGAATTTCTTAACTCTTCCTAGCAACATGACAGGGTTTTATACTAAGAAGGGATGCCCCTGGAGTCTAGGCATAGGGAAAGATCTGCCCCTTTAAGCAGTGAGTGGCTTAACTCTGTTGGACGAAGGAAGTGCCAGAGACAATCCTGCTGGGACATGAGCCTTGTAACTGCAGGGACTCTGTTTTGAATAGTACAGTTTGCTCTTGCAAATTTGTGGTATATACAAAGTTTCCATTTCTTCTAATGCCTAAGAGTGAATTAACTGGATTTTGACAGGGTCTCAAGCATCTCCATATGAGGCTCTAAGAATCCTCAGCTCAGAATACAGTATTACTACTTTCATTTGTAGTTACCACTATGGCAAAGTTAAGCCAAGATTTACTCGTGGCTTGGTTGAGTGGGAAGCAAGATCTGTATGTGTGTGCATATACATATGTAATGTGTATATAATTACATATTACACATAAATATATCAAATGCAAAAGTATATATTATATATACATTACTCTATATCTGTATCCTTATCCACATCTATATCTCTAACCTTTTATTTCTGGAGATGATTCCTTTAGATGCTTATAAAGAAGGAATGGGATTAGATTACTAGATTGGAAACGAAGACCGAAGTCCCTACTTTATGGTACCCCTACCGAGTAGAAAGAAAAGGGCTCTTCTTTCATCTTTAGCATCTGCACATGCTTTGTTGGTAAATTGACATCATCACTGATGTGGTTCTTCACCTGTGCACCATGGGCTACCCTGATTGTTCTTTCACCTGCAGAAGCCCAAATCCAGTCAATCAGAGTCTCAACTCTCTTACTGACTCTCCATTCTCTCCTCTTCACTTTGGCTGCACAAGCCTAGGTATGGCCCTTGTCTCACTGTCTGCAGCTTTTTTCTTACAGTTGCCAGTAAAGGTATATCTCAGAAACACAGATCTGATCATTTCATTCTCCTGCATAACTAACTACTTCCTTTTTCTTCTCATTTACAGGATGAAATCTAAACTTCTTAATAACATGTCCGGCTCCTGCCAACCTTTCCAGGTCCATCTAACATATTTATTCCCTGAAACCTCATTTTCTTTCACACATTTTCAGATGTACTCTTTGCCTAGAAGTTATTCTTTCCTTAATTCCTTGCCATGCTACTCAGGCTTTAAAAACCCATTCACATGAATTTATTCTGTGAGTCCTCTTCTGACTTTGGGAACCACCAACGGAGGCAGCGATTCTTTCTTCTGTTTCAATAGTTTCTCTAGACTCCATTTATTTTCTTGTGGTTAACAAGGATGCACATGTCATATCTGTTTTTAGTAAAGCATTTTGCACACAGAAGCCACACATTACCTTTGTATTTGGCACACCAATAAATGAGGTAATGAATGACTGGCCAGTTCTTGAACTAATTCCACTACATATGAAACACCAATGCTGCAAAAGTTGAATGCAATCCAAGCTTGTGGGTGAGACAAAATAGTCTATGAACAATAGATTGAAACATCAGTGCTCAGGCCACACTAGTTATTGTTCTGGAAGAAAAACCTAAGGATTATATTATAGTGGACTTTTCTGAAATAAAAGCAAGATGAAACTCCTCATTTGGGTGTGTGATGTACTCACAGGCTGGCAAAGACGAATAATAAATATGGTAGGGAAAATTCCGAGATGACGCCTCCAGATTCTCCCATCCCCATCCATCCCATACAACCCCCTCCACAATGTGGGTAGGGCTTGTGAACCTGAAGGATGTCACATCCATGATTACATTACCAATCAATGGACTTTGGCCTAATACAAAAGAAGATAATCTGGGTGGGTCTGACCCAATCAGGTGGGCCCTTTAAAAAAGACTGGGCACTTTTTGAAGTCAGAGAGATGAAAAGTGTTGGGAGGGATTCCATTCATTGAAGAGTCTCCATTACTGGCTTTGATGATAGAGAGGGCCATGTGACAAGGACCAGAGAACAGCCCCTGGTGGCTGAGAGTGGTCTTCAGCCAACAACCAGCAGAGATCTGATTCTACCAACAACCCTCATGATCTTATAAATAGTCTTTCTTCTAGACAAGCCTAGATGAAGACACAGGTCAGCTAATACCTTGATCTCAGCCTCTTAGACCTAGAGCAGAGAATCCAGTTAAGCTAGGCCCAGACTTCTGACTTACAGGACTGTGAAGTAATAAATAGCTGTGGTTTTAAGTTGCTAAATTTGTGGTAACTTGTTATGTGGTAATAGAAACTTAACACGATAAAGTAGGATAAGTAAGAGCAGGATGAGACTTTCTGAATATGTATGTGGAGTTACATTTTGAACGTATTTAAATCAGTGTACTGTAGTATCTCTTGAACTGGTGTCCCCATCATGATGAGAGGTGTCCCCCAAAAAAGAAGAGAGAAAGTTCTGATAAGAAACACTGAGCTACACATGGGAAACAGTTTTTTAATGGCAGGTGATGTGAGGGCTTTAATTATACAAATATGCATCATGAGTCTGCAAGATAGAATACAATGTTTACATAGTTGACTGTGGCACCTCTCTGGGCGTGTGTGTGTGTGTGTGTGTGTGTGTGTGTGTGTGTTGTTCTGAGGTAGACTGAAGTACAGTAGATCATAGTTTGTGAAATTGGTGTTTTGTGTCCAGTTATAATTCAAAGGAAAAATAACTGTCAACCTAGAGTTTTATACCTACTAAACTCATTCAAGAGTGAGGTAAAATTAAAAATGTTTTCAAATAATAAAGACTTGGAGGTGGGAGACAAGATGGTGGAAGAATAGGGGACCTTGTTTCATGTGGTCCCTTGAATTTAGCTAGATAACTATCAAATCATTCTGAACACCTATGGAATCAACCTGAGATGTAAAAGAATTCTATGAATAGAAAAGTGACCACTTTTTACAAGGTAGGAAGTGCAGAGAGATGATTCAGAAGGGATATATTGGAAGATAACTGGTAGGGGGGGCAGGGAAGCCTACATAAGCCGGCTTCCAGAAAGTGATATAACCCCTGAGCAGAAAATTGGAACTTTTAGATATTTGCCCCCATAAGAGAAAGGTGCCTGAAAGGTGCTCAGGCAGCAAAGTGGGGAAGAATCGTAGGTAGGACAGTGTGGTTTCAAGATCCCTGGGGCTATGGAAAGAATGGAAGTGCTGAGCCTGCAGAGTTCCCAAGCATTGGAGCGGGGAAACTGGCTCTGGTCAGTGAGCCTGGGAGTGGGGTCTCAGTGGCCATAAACTGCAAACTGTGGAAGGATCAGGTGACTGCTTTCTCTGTGGGGGTTCTGCGAAGGGCAGAAAGCTGGTGACCCTCCAGGTTTCCCCAGGAGGGTCTGCACTGGTGTGCACCACAGGAATCTGCAGATTCTACACAAAAATGAACACAAAAGTGAAGACTGTTTTCCCTGAGGATTTACTGAAGAAAGGGGGCCAAGATCTTTCAGCTTCAGGGCTAGAGATTGGGTGGGGCCATCTTTATTTTCATCCTCTGAAGTGGCATGGAAAGCCTTCAGGGAACAAAGTCACATAGAAGAAACTGAAGCAGCTCACACTGAACCTGGCCCCTGGCAAGGAGCAGTGCAACCCTGCCCAGGCAAAGAGATTGGAGAATCAACACAGCAGACCCCTCCTGCAGAAGACCAAATGGAACAACAGGTGAACACCAAATTTATGGAACACACAGGACTGCAAAACTCCAGTGCTAGGGGAAAATAGTATATAGAATTTGAGGTTTTTTTCTCATGGTTCCTTTATCTTTTGGTTTAAAATTTTCATTTTCCTTTTTTCCTTTTTTTCTTTTTCAACTAATCTCTTATTTTATCACCTCTTTGTTTTTAAGTTTTTTTTTTAATTTTTCACTTTTTTACATTTACATTTTATAGATATATTCTTCATTTTGGCTTACTTTCACTGTTTTCAATTTTTTTTTTTTTGTATATGTAAGTTTTGCTTAGAATTTTGGGATTTAGTGTCTTCTAACAAACATACTAAAATGCACCTAGGACCAAGTCGACCACCCTTTTTTGTCCACCTGGGAGATTATATTGTCTCCTCCCCTCTTCTTTTCCTCTAATTTTTCTTTTCTTTTTTTGGTTTCAGACCTCTTCAAATTTGTCTAGTGTGCACTTCACTTGGGTCATGGTTGATATTTTTTATTTTGTTCTCTTGTTATTCTTCTCTGGGAAAAATGACTAGAAGAAGGAATTCATAACAAAAGAAGGAATCAGAGGTAATACTCTCTGCCACAGATCTAACCGATATGGATGTAAGTAAAATGTTAGGGCTAGAATTTAGGATAATGATTATAAAGTTACTAGCTGGGTTTGAAAAAGCATAAAAGACACTAGAGAATCTCTTAGTGCAGAAATAAAGTCTAATCAGGCCAAAATTAAAAATGCTTTAACTGGATTTAACTAAACTGAATGCTCTAACAGCTAGGGTAAATGAGGCAGAAGAGAGTCAATGACATAGAAGATAAGATGATAGAAAGGAAGGAAGCTGAGGAAATGAGAGAAAAAGAACTATGGGCCATGAGGGGAGGCTTTGAGAAATCAGTGATGCCATAAAGTGAAACAATATTAGAATTATTGGGATCCCAGAGGAAGAAGAGAGGGCGAGAAGGTATATTTTAGCAAATTATAGTTGAGAACTTCCCTAACTTGGGGAAAGAAACAGGCATTCAAGGCTAAGAGGTAGAGAGAACACCCCCAAAATCAATAAATATAGATGAACACCCCAATAGTGGAGTTTGTAAATATCAAAGACAAAGGGAAATTCCTAAAAGCAGCTCAAGGCAAGAGCTGCTTAACCTACAATGTTAGAAATATTAGACTGGCAGAAGACCTATCCACAGAGACCTGGCATGCAAGAAAGGGCTAGTATGATATATTCAGGGTGATAAATGAGAAAGAAAAACAACCAAAAAACAAAACGTAGCGAAGAATACTTTATCCAGCAAGGCTGTCATTCAGAATGGAAGGAGAGATAAAGAACTTCCAGGACAAACAGAAACGAAAAGAATTTGTGATCACTAAAGCATCCCTGCAAGAAATATTAACAGGGATCCTGTAAGCAAAGAGAGAGCCCAAAAGTAATAGACCAGAGAGAAAAAGAGGCAATCTACAGAAACAGGGAATTTACAGGCAATACAATGGCACTGAAGTCCTGTCTGTCAAAAGGTACTCTGCATTTAAATGGATTAAATGCTCCCATCAAAAGACGCAGGGTATCAGATTGGATAAAAAAAGCAAGACCTATCCATATGCTGTCTCAAGAGATTCATTTTAGACCTAAAGATACCTCCAGATTGAGAGTGAGGTGGAGAATCATTTATCATGCCAATGGATATAAAAAGAAAGCTGGAGGTAGTAATCCTTGTACCAGACAACTTAGATTTTAAATCAAAGACTGTAGTAAGGTATGAAGAGGGACACTATATCATACTTAAAGGGTCTATCCAATGAGAAGATCTAACAATTATATTTATGCTCCTAACTTGGGAGCAGGCAATTATATAAGCCAATTAATAACCAAAATTAAAGAAACACATTGATAATAATACAATAATAGTAGGGCACTTTAACACTCCACTCACTGCAAAGGACATCATCTAAGCAGAAGATCAAAAAGGAAAGAAGGGCTTTGAATGACACATGGACCAGATGGACTTCACAGGCAGTAATAGAAGACACATTCTTCTTGACTGCACATGGAATATTCTCCAGAATAGATCACATACGGGGTCACAAGTCAGGTCACAACTGATACCAAAAGATTAGGATTATTCCATGCATATTTTCAGACCACAGTGGTTTGAAACTTGGACTCAAACACAAGAAGAAATTGGAGAGAACTCAAATACATGGAGGCCAAAGAGCATCCTACTAAAGAATGAATCGGTGAACCAGGAAATTAAAGGAGAATTTTAAAAATTTATGGCAACAAATGAAAATGAGAACACAATTGTTCAAAACCTTTGGGATGCAGCAAAGGTGGTCCTAAGAGGGAAGTAAATAGCAATACAAGCCTTTCTCAAGAAATAAGAAAGGTCTCAAATACACAACCTAACCTTATACCTAACATAGCTGGAGAAAGAAGAGCAAATAAAGCCTAAACCAAACAGCAGAAGAGAATTAATAAAGATTAGAGAATGAAGGGAAGGGTGAATGGGGGGAAATCTGAGGGGGTGATGAACCATGAGAGCCTATGGACTCTGAGCAACAAACTGAGGGTTTTGGAGGGGAAGTTTGAGGGGTTGGGCAAGCCTGGTTGTGGGTATTGAGGAGGGCACGTATTGCATGGAGCACTGGGTGTGGTGCATGAACAATTAACCTTGTAACACTGAAAAAAATAAAATAAACATATTTGGGTAAAAAAAAAAGAAATTAATGAAATAGAAACCAAAAGAACATTAGAAGCAATCAATGAAACTAAAAGCTGGTTCTCTGAAAGAATTACTGTGATTGATAAACACTGGGCCAGACTTATCAAAAAAAGAGAGAGAGAGAGAGACAGAGGACCCAAAAAATAAAATCATAAATGAAAGAGAAGAGATCACAAACAATACCAAAGAAATACAAACAATTATAAGAACATATTACAAGCAACTATATGCCAACAAATTAGGCAATCTGGAAGAAACAGATGCATTCTCAGAAACATAAAAGTACCAAAATTGAAACAGGAAGAAATAGAAAACCTGAACAGAACCATAACCAGCAAGGAAATGGAAGCAGTCATCAAAAATCTCCCAACAAACAAGAGTCTAGGATGGCTTCTCAGGGGGATTCAACCACACATTTAAAGAAGAACTAATACCAGAGGGCGGGGGCAAGATGGCAGAGAAGTAGGAGACCTTGTTGGAACTGGTCCCCTAAAGTGAGCTAATATCTACCAGAACACTCTGAACACCCATGAAATCAGTCTGAGATGTAAGATGGTACACTTAGCAAGACAGTAAACAAGTGTTGGAGAGGATGTGGAGAAAGGGGAACCCTCTTACACTGTTGGTGGGAATGCAAGTTGGTGCAGCGACTTTGGAAAACAGTATGGAGATTCCTTAAGAAATTAAAAACAGAGCTACACTATGGCCTTGCAATTGCACTGCTGGGTATTTACCCCAAAGATACAGCTGTAGTGAAAAGAAGGGCCATATGTACCACAATGTTCACGGCAGCAGTGGCCACAATTGCTAAAATGTGGAAAGAGCCAAGATGCCCTTCAACAGACAAATGGATAAAGAAGATATGGTCCATATATACAATGGAATATTATGCCTCCATTGGAAAGGATGAATACCCAACTTTTGTATCAACATAATCGAGACTGGAGGAGATTATGCTGAGTGAAATAAGTCAAGCAGAGAAGGTCAATTATCATATGGTTTCACTTACTTGTGGAGCATAAAGAATAACATAGAGGACATTGGGAGGGGGGAAAGGAAGAGTGAATTGGGGGAAATTGGAGGAGGAGATGAAACATGAGAGTGGATTCTGAGAAACAAACTGAGGGTTTTTGGAAGGGAGAGGGATGAGTGATGGGTTAGCCTGGTGATGGGTGTTGAGGAGGGCACATATTGCATGGAGCACTGGGTGTGGTGCATGGACAGTGAATCTTGGAACACTGAAAAAATAAAATAAAAAAAAGACTAAAAAAAAGAAGAACTAATACCTATTCTTCTGAAATTCTTTAAAAAATATAGAAATGGAAGGAAAACTTCCCAACTCATTCTATGAGGCCAGCATTACCTTGATCCTCAAACAAGACAAAGACCCCACCAAAATGGAGAATTACAGACCAACATCTCTGATGAACATGGATGCCAAAATCCTCACCAAGATACTAGTCAACAGGATCAAACAGTACATTAAAAGAATTATTCACCATGACCAAGTAAGATTTATTCCTGAGCTGCAAGGGTGGTTTAACATCTGCAAATCAATCAATGTGATACACCACATTAATAAAAGAAAGGACAAGAACTACATGATCCTCTCAATAAATGAAGAAGCAAAAAAAAAAAAAAAAAAAAAAGAAGAAGCATTTGAAAAAATACAGCATTGTTTCTTGATTAAAACTCTCCACAGTGTAGGGATAGAAGGAATGTACCTCACTATTAAAAAAGCCATTTATAAAAATCCCACAGAGAACATCATTCTCAATGGAGGAAAACTGAAAGCATTTACTTTAAGGTCAGGAACATGACAAGGATGCCCTCTCTCACCACTGTTGTTCAACATAGTACTAGAAGTCTTGGCCCTCTACTAGGCTATGTTGTCTGATTGACAGGAATCAAACAACAACAACAAAAATAAAATGTATTCAAATTGGCAAAGAAGAAGTCAAACTCTCACTCTTTGCAGATGACAGGATACTTTATGTGGAAAACCCAAAGAGTCCACCCCAAAACTTCTAGAATTCATGCAGGAATTGAGCAACGTGACAGGATATCAAATCTAGGCACAGAAATCAATTGCATTTGTATACACTAACAATGAGGCAGAGGAAAGAGAAATCAAGGAAATCTGTCCCATTTACAATTGCATCAAAAAAACATAAGATACCTAGGAGTAAACCTAACCAGAGATAAAGGATCTGTACTCTACAAGCTACAGAATACTTATTTTTTTTTCTTTTTGTTGTTTTTATTCTTGTTTTTGTTTTTCATGTTTTTTTCTTTCTTCTTTTCTTTTTTTGTAATTAATTTTATTTTTTCAGTGTTTCAAGATTCGTTGTTCATGTATCACACCCAAGTGCTCCATGCACCTTTGGGGTAAATACCTTTTGGGGTATGCACAATACCCACCACCAGGCTCACCCAACCCCCTAACCCCCTTCCCTCCAAAATCCTCAGTTTGTGTCTCAGAGTCCACAGTTTCTCATAGTTCATCTCACTTATGAAAGAAATTGGGGAAGACACAAAGAAATGGAAAAACACTCCATGCTCATTGATCAGAAGAACAAATATTCTTAAAATTTCTATGCTGCCTGGAGCAATCTACAAATTCAACATAATCCCTATCAAAATACTACTGACATTTTTCACAGGGCTGGAACAAATAATCCTAAAATTTATATGGAACCAGAAAAGACCCTGAATCACTAGGGGAATGTTGAAAAAGAAAACCAAAGCTGATGGCATCAAAATGCCAGACTTCAAACTATATTACAAAGCTGTAATCATCAAGAGAGTGTAGTACTGGTACAAAAACAGACACATAGATCAATGCAACAGAATAGAGAACCCAGAAATGGACCCTCAACTCTATAGTCAACTAATCTTTGACAAACAGGAATGAATATTGAATGGAAAAAGGCAGTCTCTTCAATAAATGGTACTGGAAAAATTGGACAGCCACATGCAGAAGAGTGAAACTGGACCATTCTCTTACACCATACACAAAAATAAACCCAAAATGGATGAAAGACCTAAATGGGGGACAGGAATCCATCAAAATTCCAGAGGAGAACACAGGCAGTAGTAACCTCTTTAATCTCTACCACAGCAACTTCTTGCAGACACATCTCCAAAGACAAGAGAAACAAAAGCAAAAGTGAACTAATGGGACTTTATCAAGACAAAAAGCTTCTGCACAGGAAAGGAAACAATCAATAAACCTAAAAGACAACCTATGGAAAGGGAGAAGATATTTGCAAATGACATATCAGATAAAGGGCTAGTACCCAGGATCTAGAAAGAACTTATCAAAATCACCACCAAAAAAACAAAGAATCCAGTTAAGAAATGGACAAAAGACATGAATAGACATTTCTTCAAAGCAGACATACAAACAGCCTACAGATACATGAAAAAAATGCTCCTCGTCTCTTGGCATCAGGGAAATACAAATCAAAACCACAATGAGAATATCACCTTACACCAGTCAGAATGACTAAAATTAACAACACAGGAAACTACAAATATTGGAGAGGATGTGGAGAAAGGGGAACCCTATTACACTGTTGGTGGGAATGCAAGCTGGTACAGCCACTCTGGAAAAAGTATGGAGGTTTATCAAGAAGTTAAAAGTAGAGCAACCCTATGACCCAGCAATTTCACTACTAGGTATTTACCCCAAAGATGCAAATATGATCTGAAGGGGCATCTGCACACCAATGTTCATAGCAGCAATATCCACAACAGCGAAACTATGGAAAGAGCCCAGACATCCATCAACAGATGAATGGATAAAGTAGATATGGTATATATATACAATGGAACACTACTCAGCCATCAGAAAGGATGAATACTTACCATTTACATCAATGTGGATGGAACTGGAGGGTATTATACTGAGCAAAATAAGTCACTCAGAAAAGACAATTATCATATGGTTTCCCTCACATGTGGAATATAAGAATGCAGAGGATCATAGGGGAAGAGAGGGAAAACTGTATGGGAAGCAATCACAGAGGGAGAAAAACCATGAGAGACTTAACTACATGAAACAAACTGAGGGTTGCTGGAGGGGAGGTGGGCAGGGGTTGGGGTAATTGGGTGATGGGCATTAAGGTGGGCATGTGATGTGATGAGCACTGCGTGTTTTGAGAAACTGATGAATTATTACCACAACATCTGAAACTAATGATGCACTATATGTTGGCTAATTGAATTTAAAAAAAAAAAAGACTTGGAGAGTTTATCAGCCACAGATTTTCAGGGCCCTTTAGGTGAATAAAATCAGGGCATCAGATTAATATAAAGAGAAATAGTAGAGATATAAAAATACACACACACACACACACACACACACACACACACACACAGCATATGGCCTCCACATCTGTGTGTATTTTGTATATATTTTATGAACAACTTTATAAAAATAGAAAATATGTAAATAGATACTTTCTAGAAAAATTTTAAAATAGATTCAGGAGGAAATATGAAACCTGAATAAATTAATAATATTAAGAGTTGACTTGGTAATCAATCATTTTGTCACCAGGTCACCTTAGAAGTAAATTTTACCAAAACTGCTTGGAATAGATAATCTCTATCTTAAATAAACTGTTCAAAGAAAGTAAAAATAAGAAAGGAGCCAGCTACCCAAATGATTTGCTAAGGACAAGACACCTTTTATACAAACTCTACAATGATGTAAGAAAATTAAAGACATCTCATTTGTTAACACAGTTGCCCAAATCCTGAATAAAATTAGCCGCAAATCAAAAGCAGCATTTGTATGAAAAATATCAAAGTATGTCTTCTAGGCTAAGCACTACCTGTGTGACCATTCCTCGAGATCAGAAGCCCTTTACCCCTCAGTCATTCCTAACATTCTTCTAGAGGGTGCACAAGACTTTGAACATTCATTTTGTGTACTACCTTTATCTCTGTACTAAAATTTTTTTTCTGATTTCCTTTTTCTCGCTTATATTAAATATATTTTACCTTGCTATAGTGTATTCATTTTGTATGTTTCCAGGCACAAGAAGAGAGGTGAATATTTAAAGTAGTATATTAAAATGTGAACTTTTAAAATGGTATGTATGCTGTATGGCTAGATTTGACACTTGTGGGCTCATAGGAAAAGTCAGGTCACTAAGGGCTCCGTATCTAAAGAGCTGGTCCAACAACTGGTGCCAGACTCCCTCCTCTTCCCCAGGTGGATGTGCCCTCTGCTTCTACATGTTATATGTGGGCTGAATGGTATCTCCTTTCAATCACTCTGTAAGTCACTGGACTTGTGCCGTATTACTTTTATCCGTACGTCTCTTTCACAAATGTTCTAAGTTACACTCATACCCAGTAATGCCTCCCTTAAATACAATGGTTTCTTAGCCAAAGACAGATACAGTTAGCAGCCTAGTTTACCAGAAGGTTTTTGAAGATAAATATATTCTCTTTAAAACAAACAAAACCCCAGAAAATCCGAGATTAGCTAATTATTCATGGTAGTACCATAATAATTTTATAATACATGAAATCAATAGCCTAACAGTAATACAGTTGTAACAAAATTGCAAATTAGTCATTGATAATATGACACGAACTCTATTGACTTACCCTGATATTTTTAACATTGAAAATACTGTTGTCTATATTTCTTTTTGTTCATATAATTTTATTGATTGTTTTCCAGGTTAATTACCTAAAGCACTGGAAGAGCTGATAAAGCTAAATAGATTAAAGCCTGACATGATTTGGAATTTGTCCCTGGGGCACGGTCATTACTTCTGCAAGACAAGCATGAGGGAGGCAAAGATGGGGATCTGCTGTAGGCCCCCTAGAAGGACAGGATCACTGTCAGAGATGGGCCTTACCAAAGCAGAATTTCTGCTAAATGAAAAAAAGAAGATAGTGCACAGGATTTGGTTTCTATGATTTAGTCCACACTGGCTTTTTTTCCCCCTCCATTTTTAAAAATAAATGTGACCAGCTTATATGGATATGCTAAGCACAACGGCCTACCATCTCTGAAATTTCCCAGGGCATCTCCCCACTGCCTGCTCCCCCATTCCTTATCCTTGTCTTCCTTGGTTCCTCCTCTTTGGCTCATCTGCACTTGATTTCTTTAATTCTCATCTTTATGCTTGGAAATCCACTCAGATCTGTTTCTTACTGACTCTAGCCTCTCCTTTGATTTTGGTATCAGCTCAATAGGATGTCATTAGCTTAACAAATCTTGATCCGTTGAAGAAGCACTCTGATTTGTAGTGTTTGCAAGTTTTCTTGGTCTAAATACTCCCACACAGGTGACTTCACTAAACGCTGGGAAGAGATGTGCTTAGTGGCCTCTGGGAGCCCACAGGAGCTGGCTCCAGCACACTCTGAGCCCGTGGATGGATGTGCTGAGCCAGCCCTCAGCTCACTCTATTCCTCCAGAGAAATTAAGAGGGTTTTACTACAGTCTCAAAACCTCCACCTCTACTTATTTCTGCAGAGGCTGCAAAGTGTTGCCAACAGACAAGACATCTTTCGGCCACTTGACATCAAATCGCGTGCCTCTGAGTTTAGTGCCCGAGCCTCAGGGGTCGCCTGGGAACCAGAGGCACCACCTCTGGAGTCCAGCCCCTTGTGTTTTTACGTTCGTGTTCCATTCATGAGTTCCTTTAAGAAAAGTGTTCAGCTCCTGATTTAATCAATTAAAATAACTGATTTGGTGCTTAGATGATGCTTGTCTGTATCAGGGAACTTCAGAAAATCTTTTTAAAAACTACTGTCCTGGGACGCCTGGGTGGCTCAGTCAGTTGAGTGGCTGCCTTTGGCTCAGCTCATGATCCGAGGGTCCAGGGATCGAGTTCCACCTTGGGCTCCCTCTGCTGGCTCTGCCTGCCATTCCCCCTGCTTGTGCGTGCTCTCTCTCTGACAAATAAATAAGTAAAATCTTTAAAACAAAACAAAACAAAACAAAAAACTACTGTCTTGGAACAGGGATACTGGCTAGGGCTTCTCTCATACTCACCACCAGTGTCAGCTTTGCATTTGGAAGAATGCTTTTCTTCCATGAATGTGATTTTTGGGTTTATGAAACCGTTCATCTAGTCCAGGTTAAAAGTATAGTCAATTATCTTATGGTCTCACTTACATTGGAGCATAAGGAAAATCATGGAGGGCATTGTGAAAAGGAAAGGAAGGGTGAATGGGGGAAAATTGGAGGGAGAGATGAATGGTGAGAGACTGTGGACTCTGAGCAACAAACTGAGGGTTTTGGAGGGGCGGGGGTGGGGGGTTGGGTGAGCCTGGTGGTGGGTATTGAGGAGGGCACGTATTGCATGGAGCACTAGGTGTGGTGCATGAACAATTAATTTTGTACACTGAAAAAATAAAATAAAAGTATTTGGGAAAAAAAACAAAAACAAAACAACAACAACAAAAATAAATGGTGATATGTAATACAAAAAAAATAAAAGTACAGCTTAATTTCTGATTACATTATCTTTCAATTTCTAATCAATCAGGACTGAGGTTAACAATCTATTGTAAACCAATCAGAGTTTGGTTAAAGCCTGTTAGGGCTGGCCGATTACAGTAATCATCTAGCATTGTCCTTACAGATCAGGGGCCTTAGCCAGGGTCCTTTATTTATCTCTAGAGGATAATAATCCTAGAGGATGAGGCTTGTAGCCTAACCTGGTCACATGCTAGAGCCCTATTTTAAGTGCGTGGTAGCTGGGAGATTTTGAAGGGACCCAGTAGACAAAAGTGAGGCATAATGGCTAATTATGTCTACTTCTCTGTGTTCTCTGCCGCCATTCTGGTCCAAACTTCATCGTCTCCCACCTAGCCTCTGCAACTGCCTCCGAACTGATGTCCGTTCTCCCCCTCCTCCCTCTCACTCCACCCCCAGCATTAGCGGAGTGTGAGTCCTATTTGTTCCATACCTCACCCGCGGTAGTTATTGTCCATTTCCTTCATTTTAGCCATGCCGGTGGGTGTGCAGTGAAATCACACTGCATTTTTAATTTTTAGTCCTGGATGACTAATGAAGCTGAGAAGCTTTTTATATGTTTATTGGCATTTGGACAACCTCCTTTGTGAGGTGCCTGTTCAAGTCTTTGCTCCATTTTTCTATTAGTGTGGGTCCTTTTCTTGATTTGTAGAGGAAGTGTGTGCTATCTAGATATAGTTAAATATATTTTCCCACTCTGTGGCTTGCTCTTGATGTAGAATTTTGAGGAACAGATATTTGTAATGTCTGTTATTGACAGACATAGAAATGTCTAATTTCAATGTCATCCAATTAACCAAGCCTTTGCTTTATGGTTAATGCTTTCATATTCTACTTAAGAGCTTTTTTTTTTTTTTTGGCTTCCATAAGGTCATGAAGGAATTTTTGTATGTTATGAATTAGAAACCTTATTGTTAAACTTTCATAGCTAGATTTGCAATCAGTTGGGAACTGTCTTTTATGAATGCTATGAGACTACATTCAAGACTCATTTGCTTTGTATATGGATAGCACATTGACCCGACATCAAATTTTGAACATCCTTCCCTCACTATATGTTGCAGTTTTAGTGTTGTCATAAAACAGTGATGCAATGTGTGTTATCTAATTTGTTATTCTACTCTTTTCAATTAGCTATTTGTCTATTCTATGCCAATGCATATCATCATAATTCCTGTAGCTTTATATTTATCAGATACATATTTATGTATCTGATGTTTATATTTATCAGAAATATATATATCTGTATGTATATTTATTTGTAAGCATAAGTCCTTTTTGTTTTTTTTTTTTCAAGATTTTCCTGCCTATTCTTGGCCTTTTGTATTTCTATATAGGTTTAGAATTAGCTTGTCAAATAACATTAAAAATACCTCTTAGAATTTTGATTGAGATTTCACTGAATCCACAGATCAATTTGAGAATGAATTGACCACCACACAATATTGAGTTTTCAAATCCTTAAGCATATAGTATCTCTCCTTTTATTTAGGCTGTTTTTAATTTTCTTAGAAATGGCAATTTATTTATTTATTTAAATGGTAATTTGTTTGTTTGTTTATTTATTTAAAGTAAGTAACTGCAGTACTTAGTATAGAGGTCTTTTGCATTTTTGCTAGATTTATTCTTAGGTATTTGATGTTTTGTGGTACCATTGTAAATGGTATCTTTTAAATTTTTTATTTTCTATTTGCATGTAGAAATATAGTTTATGCTTATATATTAACCTTTTATATACTTAGTGACATTAAATTCACTTATTAATACTAATGGTTTATTATTTTACACTGTTCACCTATACAACACTTGTTATTTGAGAATAAATACGTCTCCCTTTCCAATTGTGATATATTTTCTTTCTTTATTTTTGCCTTATTCTATTGGATGGGTCTTCAGTAGAATATTAAATAGAAATGGCCAGCACAATTATCCTTATCTTATTTCCAGTTTCAAGGTAAAGTATTTCAACATGATGTTTACTGTAGATTTTATTCTTATTATTCTTAATATTTTAAGTTCTCTTTCAGAGTGAAGAAGTTCTCTTCTAGTCTCAGTTTTCTGGAAGTTGTTAAAAAAATCAGGAATGGATATTAAATTTTATCAGCTACATTCTCTGGATCTACTAAAATAAACATGATTTTTCTCCACTAAATTTAAATAAATTTTGGGGCAGCTGGGTGACTCAGTCATTGGACATCTGCCTTTGGGTCAGGTCATGATCCCAGGGTCCTGGGATTGAGCCCCACATCAGACTCCCTGCTCCACAGGAAGCCTGTTTCTCATTCTCCCACTCCCCTACTTGTGTTCCCTCTCTCGCTGTCTCTCTCTCTGTCAAATAAATAAATAAATCTTTTAAAAAATTTAAATAAATTTTAACAGCACGCTTTAAATGAACACCACAGGGGCTCTTGAGTGGCTCAGTTGGTTAAGTGGATGCTTTGGCTCAGGTCATAATTCCAAGGTCCTGGGATTGAGCCCTGCATTGGGCTCCCTGCTCAGTAGAGAGCCTGCTTTTCTCTCTCCCTCTATCTGCTGCTCTGCTTACTTGTCTATCTTTCTATCTGTCAAATAAAAAATAAAATCTTTAAAAAATAAAATAAAATAAAATGAATACCACAGAAGACAACTAGCCATTTTTACTTATTTAAAAAAATATTCAAATTCTGGCAATATCCAGAAAAATGTAAAAGGATTGTTTACAATTGTGATACAGTTGAATTGTGAAAACTTGTTCACTGAAATAAGAGACTGAGGGTCTTTGACCTGAATGCAGCTATAGTCTCTCCAATAGTGATGAAGCGTAGCTAAAACTTCAGTAAAAGCTCCGTCATCATTTTGGCTGGCAGAACCAGGCAAAAGAGCCTGCTGTAATCAGCATCACCAAAAAGTCAAAGAAAAAAGCCAGAAAGAAGAAAGGCAAAGAAGGAAAGTGCCAAATTCTTTTTGTAAACTCAGCCCAAGTTTCTGGCTGATCACAGAATCATATATGTACAGGGAAAGTCAAATCAGCTTGCAATTAGATCTTAAAGAACTGAAATGAAATCTGAACTGCTGACCACCACATTCATGGCAGTGTGAGGCTAACCAAGTTAACTGCCTGCTATCGCAAAAAAATAAAATAATGAATAACAACAGAAAAGAGGCACATGTGTTAGAATTATCAGAAAAGAACTCTAAAGCAGCCATTTTAACTACACTACAGTGAGGTAAAAGAAAATATACTTGTCATGAATAAAGAGATAAGAAACATCATCAGCAAAAGATTAATAGCATAAACAAGATCAAACTGCAATTTTAGAGTTAAAAAAATCTAATACATGAAAAAAAATTCTTTGAATAGAGGTAACAGTAGAATGGAGGTGATAAAGAGTCAGTGCAATTGAAGACAGATCAACAGAAATGATCCAATTACAAGAAGGGAGAGAATTGCCTAAGAGACTTGTGTGATAATATCTAAAAGTCTAGCATATAATATTGGAGTTCAAGAAAAAAAGGAGAGAGAGCATTCAACAGAAATATATTAGAAGAAGTGTTGCCCAGACTTCCCCAATTTCGTGAAAACATAAGTTTTCAGAAGTTCAATGAACCAATAGGATAAATTAGAAGAAAACTGTTATGGGTTGAATCGAATCTCCAAAAATGTGTTGATGCTCTAAGCATGTGAATGTAATCATATCTGGAAATAGAATCTTTGTGATGTAATCAAGTTGGGATGAGGTCAGTAGAATGGGCCCTAGTCCACTGTGTCGTTGTATTTATAAGGAAAGAGGAATATGGACAAAGAGACATATGGTGAGAATACCATATGAAGAAGGAGGCAGAGATTGGAACAACACATCTACAAGCCAAGGAATGACCAAGACTGCCAGCATCACCAGAAGTTAGAGCAGAGGCATGGAACAGATTGTCCTTCAGAGCAATCACAAGGAACCCTGCTTACTCCTTGATTTTGGACTTCTAGTTTCCAGAACTATGAAATAATACATTTCTGTATGTGGCAGGACAATGTATATGGCAGGCTTAGAAAACTTATATAAAAATCATACCTAAGAATGTCATAATCAAACTTGAAAACCAAAGATAAACTTCTACCGAAGAAAAATGATATATTCCACACGGGAAGGCAATGATTCAAATCATAGAAGATTTCTTACTAGAGACTATGGGGACCATAACACAGTGGAACTATATTTTTAAAGTGTTGGGGGGAGGGGAGAATACAGTCATCCAGAATTTTATATTCAGTGAAAATATCTTCCAAGATGAAGATGAAATTAAAACACTCAGATAAACAAAAAACCAAGAGAACTGCCACCTGGCTTGCGCTACAAGAAATGCCAAGGGAAAGATTTCATGCTGAAGGGAAATAATACCTGAAGGAAACTCAGATCTTCAGAAATGAGTGAAAATATTAGAAATAGGAAACAAATAGGGAAAGTATAAGGGACTTTACTTTTTCTTAACTTCTTCAAAATACATATGTCTGGTCTTTTTCTATTAGAAAGGCGGAGGAGGGGGGGCAGAGAGAGAGAGAAAATCTTAAGCAATCATACTGGAGCCAGTGTACAGCCTGATGTGGGGCTTGATTTCACAACCCTGAGATCATGACCTGAGCCAAAATCAAGAGTCAGTCGTTTAACCAACTGAGTCACCCCAGGCACCCCTAAAATACATATGTCTGTTTAAAACAAAAATTATAACATAGTTATGTGGGATTTATAATATGTTAAAAACATGTTCTAAATATGACAACCATAATATAAAGGATCATGGGCACATATAAATGCAAGTAAATATTGTTGAAATGTTACCACATTTTTGTGAAGTGGTATTCTATTAAGTCAATGTAGATCATGAGAATATAAGAAGGTATATTGTAGTCCCTAAAGCAACTACAAAGAAAGTAATCCAAAAATGTGTAGCTAAAAATTCAATAGATGAGTTAAAATGAAATTCTAGAAAGTATTCAAATAATCTAAAACAAATAAGAAAAAGCTGAAAAAAAGATGACAGACAGAAAACAAATAAAAAATAGACCTAAATATAACCATATGAATAATTGAATTAAGTGACAATGAACTAAAGACTCTTAACTTAAAAGTAGAGATTATCATAGTAAGTGAAAAACTGTCTACAGGGTATACATCTTTTATATAGGAACACAAATATCTTGAAAGTAAATGGATGAGAATAGGCATACCATTCAAATATCAAACATAAGAAGGCTAGAGTTGCTATATTAATGTGAGATAAAATAGCCTTCAAGAGAAAGGTATTGCCAAAGACAGGAAACTTCAAAGAGAGATATTTCATAGTGTTAAAAGGACTAATTCATCAGGACAACATTACTATGCATGTACCTAACAAAAGAGAGCCTCAAAATACAGAGAGCAAAAGTTGGCAGAATTGGAGAAGTAGATAATTCCATGATCATAGCATGGGATTTAAATATCCTTTTCTCAGCAATTGATAAAAAGCTAGACAATAAGAGCAGCACCTGGAATTTAATTTTTACAGACCACCACATAAAACAATAGAATACACATTCTTTTCAACTGTACATAATAAATCCACCAAAATATACCATATACTATACTGTAAGCATGATTCAGTGTATTTAAGTAGGCTGAAATCATACCAGGTACGTTTTCTGACCACAATGAAGTTGAATTAGAAATCAGTAACAAGAAGATACTTAAGAAAACCTTAAAATTTAGACTTCACACAATCCATTTCAAAATAATCCATGGGTCATAGAAGGGATATTAAAAATATGTTGAACTCAATGATGAAAATAAAAAAATCAATTTTATGAAATGCAGCTAAACCACCACTTAAAAGAAAATTAATAGCTTTAGATAATCATATTAAAGAAGAAAAATAGGTCTAAAATCAAAACCTAAAATGTCACCTCAAGAGGCTAGAAATAGAAAAGCAAAATAACCCTAAAGTAAGTAGCAGGCAACAAAGGAGAGAAACAAAATTAAGAGTAGAAATAGGAAGAAATAGAAAAAAAAGAAAAATAGAGAAAATTATAATCAAGAGCTGGCTCTTTGAAAAAAAAATTAACAAAGTTTATAAACCCATATATAGACTGGCTAACAACAACAACAAAAAGAAAATGGTTCACTGTTAAAACATGAGAAAAATATTATCCTTAATGAATTTATAAACATTAAAGGACAATAAAACACTATTTGGAACAACCCTATAAACATTGCATGAAGAAAAATGTGAATATTTCTTGAGAGACACGAATTACAAAAGCTTACTCATGTAGAAATAGTTAACTTGAATAGCCCTATTTCTATTTAAAAATTGAACTCAAGTTTTAACACTTTCTCACATATTTTTTTAAAGATTTATTTATTTATTTATTTATTTGACAGAGAGAGAGAGAGAGAGAGAGAGAGAGATCACAAGTAGGCAGAAAGGCAGGCAGAGAGAGGGGGAAGCCGGCTCCCTGCTGAGCAGAGAGCCTGATGAGGGGCTCGATCCCAGTATCCTGAGATCATGACCCAAGCCAAAGGCACAGGCTGGCTTTAACCCACTGAGCCACCCAGGCACCCCAACTTTCTCACATATTTTAAAACTGCAGTGTAAAATACCTTCACTTATATATTCTATTAAACATTTAAGGAGGAAAATAACAATTATACACCATCCTTCCAGAATATATAAAAGAAGGAAAACTTCAAAACTCATTTCATAAGACCGTATTACAATTATACCAAAACCAGACTAATAAAACTACAGATCAACATTCTTCATGAATGTACATCTAAAATTCCTTAATAAACTATTAGTAAAAGAACACCAAAAATATATAAAAATAATGACACATTTGACCAAGTAGAATTTATTTTAGGAATGCATGGTTGATCTAATATTAGAAAATCATCAGAAGGTATGAATACTCAACATCAACATGGATGGGACTGGAGCAGATTATGCTAAGTGAAATAAGTCAAGCAGAGAAAGTCAATTATCATATAGTTTAACTTATTTGTGGAACATAAGGAGTAGCATGGAGGATGTTTGGGGAAAGAAGGGAAAAATGAAGGAGTGAATCAAAGGGGAAGATGAACCATGATGGGGGAGACTATGGACTCCAGGAAACAAACTGAGGGTTTTAGAGGGGAGGGAAGTAAGGAGATGGGTTAGCCCAGGGATGGGTATTAAGGAGGGCATGTATTACATGGAGCACTGGATGTTATACGCAAACAATGAATAATGGAACACTGCATCAAAAACTAATGATGTAGTGTATGGTGAGTAACACAACACAATTAAAAAAAAGAAAGAAAATCAATCATTGTAATTTACCATATTAATAGAATAAAGGTGAAAATTGTGGAATCATTTTAATAGCTGTAGAAAAAGTGTTTAAGAAAATTCGGAAAGGTGAATGGGGGGAAATCAGAGGGGGAGATGAACCATGAGAGACTGTGGACTCTGAACAGCAAACTGAGGGTTTAGGAGGGGTGGGGGTGGGGGGTTGGGCGAGCCTGGTGGTGGGTATTGAAGAGGGCACGTATTGCATGGAGCACTGGGTGTGGTGCATGAACAATAAATCTTGTAACACTGAAAAAAATAAAATAAATATTTTTGGGAAAAAAAGAAAAAAAAAGAAAATTCAATATCACCTATGATTTAAAAAAGAACTCTCAGCAAACTAGGAATAGAAGGAAAGATTCTTAAGCTGGTGAAGAGTATCCTCAAAAATCTAGTACCACTATCCTTTGTGGTGAATGCTTTCCCCCTAATATCAGTAATAAAGCAAAGATGCCTTCCATCACACTTTTAGTTCAACATTGTACTAGCAGCTCTGGACATTGTAATAAGGCAAACCACCAAAAACAAACAAACAAATCAAAAGGCATGAGTTTAGGAAGGATTGAATAAAATTACTTTTATTTGCTGTGGTATGTTTGTTTACTTAAAGATCCTCACATGAAATAGTGAATTAGTAAGATAATTTAGTATGACTGCAGCATTCAAGATTAATATAGAAAAATTTAAATATATAGGCAGCAAATAGCTGGAAGTGAAATGAAAAAAGATCGCACTTACAATAGTCCCCCCAAAAAAGTGTGCAAGACTTCCATACTGAAAACCACATAATATTGCCGAGAGGAATTAAAGACCTAAATAAATGGAGACATATCATTTCATAGAATGGGATAATTAATATTAAACAAATTTCCAAACAAGATTCCAGAACTTCTATTTTGCAGATTCAAAGGTCTTCCTAAAATTTATAAGAAAATACAAAAACTCTAGAGGAGCCAAAGCAATATTTTAAGACTTTATTTTTTAGAGCCCTTTTAGATTTATAGTAAAACTGAGAGGGAGGCACAAAGATTTCCCCTATACACCGTGCCCCACTCATGCATGGTCTCCTCCATCATCAACATCACTCACCAGATGGCACATTTTTTTTTTTTAATTGAGGATGAACCTGCACTGACACATCATAATCACCCAAAGTTAACAGTTAACAGTTAACCTGAGGGTTAATTCTTCCTGTTGTATATGCTGTTGGTTTGGACAAATGCAAAATGAGATGCATCCACCATCAAAATATACCAAGTATTTTCATGGCCCTGAAAATCTTCTGCTCTCTGCCTATTCATCCTTCTTCCCTACACATTCCTGGCAACCCCTGACTTTTTACTGTCTGTCTCTGCAGTTTTGTCCTTTCCAGAATGTCATATAGTCAGAATCACGCAGTATGTAGTCTTTTCAGATTTGCTTTTCTCACTTAGTGATGTGAATTTAAGTTTCCACTCTGTCTTTTCATGACTTGATAGCTTGATTCTTTTTAGTGCTAAATAATTCTCCATTGTCTTGATCTATTACAGTTTATATATCCATTCACCTCCTGAAATACATCTTGGTTGCATCCAAATTTTGGCAATTATTCTTGTGCAGGCTTTTGTGTGGATATAAGTCTTCAAATCCTTTGGATACTGAGGACCTTGATTGCTGCATCATTTTGCGAGAGTATATTTAGTTTTTAAGAATCTGCCCAACTGTTTTCCAAAGTGAATACACCATTTTGTAAGCCCACCCGCAATATATGAGATTTACTGTTGAGCCACATCCTCTCCAGCTTTTGTGTTGCCAGTGTTCTGGATTTAAGCCATTCTAACAGGTGTGCAGTGGTATCTTACTGTTATTTTAATTTGTATCTCCCTGACTACATAAGATGTGCAGCATCTTTTCAGGTGCTTATTTGCCATCCGTATATCTTTGGTGAGGTGCCTGTCAGTATCTTAGGTCCATTTTCAAATCGACAGTTTGTTTTCTTCTTATTGAGTTGTAAGAATTCCTTGTGTATTTTGGATAACAGCTATTTATCATCTATGCCTTTACAAATATTTTCTCCCAGTTTGTGGTTTATCTTCTAATTCTCTTGATGCGGTTTTTAACAGAACAGTTTTAATTTGAATGAAGTCCAGTTTGTCAATTATTTCATTCATAGGTCATGCTTCCGGTATTATATCTCAAAAGGCATCACCAAATCCAAGGTCATTTGGGTTTTCTCCTAGGTTAATGTCTGAGGTTTTATAACTTTGCATTTTAAATTTAGGTCTATGATCCACTTTGAATTAATTTTTTGAAGGGTATAAGGTCTGTCTCTAGGTTATTTTCTTTGCATGTGGATTTCCAGTTGTTCCAGCACCATTTGTTGAAAAGACTAGCTTTGCTCCATTGTATTGTTTTTATTCCTTTGTCAAAGATCAGTTGATTATGTGGGGGTCTAATTCTGGGCCCTCTACTCTGTTCCATTGATCTAGTTATCTTTTTTTTTCTCTCTCAATACCACATTTTCTTGATACTGCAGCTTTATAGTAGGGCTTGAAGTTGAGTAACATTGGTCCACCATTTTTGATCTTTTCCACCAACATTGGTTAGATGTTCTAATATTGGTTAGATGTCTTTTGCCTCTCCATGTAAACGTTAGAATCAGTTTGTCAATATCCATAAGATAACTTGTTGGGATTTTAAGACTGCATTGTGTTTATAGATGAAATTAAAAATAACTTAACATCTTGACAATGCTATCTTCCTATCTCTGAGCATGGACTATATATCTATTTTTGGGTTTTTTGATTTTATTCAAATAGTTTTCATTCAATACAAATTTTGTTAGATATATAGCTAAGTGTTTCATTTTGGGATGGTAATATAAATGCATTATTTTTAA
Organism: Procyon lotor; assembly: GCA_028646535.1. NCBI lineage: Eukaryota > Metazoa > Chordata > Mammalia > Carnivora > Procyonidae > Procyon > Procyon lotor. Next base: position 82,261,902 of record CM053614.1, on the reverse strand, counting down.
TTTCAAATTCCACTTGTTCATTGTTGGTATACACGACAGCAATGGACTTTTTGTACATTAACCTTGTATCCTGCAACCTTGTTACAACCAAATCATTTGCTTTATTTTTTTTAAAAGAGTTATTTATTTATTTATTTGAGTGGGGGGGGCAGGCAAAGGGAGAGAGAAAAGCTCAAGCAGACTCCCTACTGAGCACAGAACATAATGCAAGGCTCTATCTCATGACCCTGAGATTATAGCCTGAGCCGAAACCAAGAGTAAGACGCTCAACCAACTGAGTCACACAGGTGCATTCCCCTCAAACTGACTGCTTTAAATTAATGCAGTTTTTTTGTTGTATGTAACGAATTGTATTTTTGTTTGTAGATTGTCCCTTAATAAACATAATGATAAAAAAATCATGTAAAGAGTATTTCCCATTTCATGGAACAAAACATCAAAAACTAATGATGTACTGTTGGATGACTGACATAATAAAAAAATTAAAAACAAACAAAAAATGATAATTCTGGGAAAAATACAGGGGAAACTGAGGAAATCTAAAGTCTGTAACTTTTGTTATTAAAAAAGTATTTTCCATTGCCTCTAAATTTTCGGATTTATTAGCAAAATATTTTCATAATACTCATCTTTTAATACAAGTACAATCACTACATTGTAATTTTTGTTAACTTTCTCTATAAGGTATTTGTTTTCTAATTCAGCAATTTCTGCATTCATCTTCTTCATGGTACTGGTATAGTAGCTTAATCACATGGAAACTCACATCATTGGGATCAACTTATTTTCTAATTTAGCTGCATCCCATAAGTTTAAAATATGTCATATATTCATCATTATTCAATTCAAAATATTTTCTAGTTTTTATTATGATCTCTTCCTTGACCCCTAGATTTTTAAGGAGTTTTTTGCTTAATTTTCAAAGTGGATGGGCATTTTCTAGATTTATTTTTGTTATTTATGTCTAGCTTCTTAAATTTAAAAACATAAAATAGTATTAAATCTACCTCTGATAACTCCAATAACAGGCACCCATGTATTAAGGAGCGCACGTGTTGGGATGAGTACTGGGGGTTATACACAACTCATTAGTTGTGTTATCTTTCGTTAAAGATTATCTAATTATTAGATAATCTTTGATAATTTATCTAATAATCTTTATCTAATAATAACGTATTATCTAATCATTGAACACTACAAGAAAACTTATGATGTACTATATGCTGGCTAACTGAACATAACAATAAAGAAAATGTCACCCATGGTCCATTCCTTTTGTTACTGAGGTCAGATAATATTTTAACTGATCAGAGACTGACTGGGCTGCTTGAACTATCTTGAAATTTTCTACCATTGGTTGGCCCTGATTCTTGTACTGTTGCCAGCCAGGGGTCTAACTGAGACTCTAGGGTTTTGCTAGGACATCTCCCCTTGGAGGATCCAGAACTTTAAGTTTTGTCTCTTCAGCCAAACTACAGAAAACTCCTCTTTGATCTTCAGCAGCTTTTGGCCTACGTTCTTATCCCTGTTATAAAAAACAGTTGCAGAAAGTTGGCTTACTTGAAATTTCTTTTCTCTCTGGGATATTTTTTTTTTTAAAGATTTTATTTATTTATTTGCAGAAAGAGAAGAGAGCACAAGAAGGGGGAGTGGCAGGCAGAGAGAGAGAGGGAGCTGAGCAGGGAGCCCAAGGTGGGATCCCAGGACCCCAGGATCATGACCAGAGCTGAAGGCAGATGCTTAATCGACTGAGCCTCCCAAGTGTCCCCCTTTCCAGGATCTTGGCCACACAAATCCTGTTGTCCTGACCATCCTCTCATGATCACAAATCTTTTTTTTTTTCTTTAAAATTTTATCTGGCTTTTCTAGGTGTTTCGTGACAGCTAGAAGCAGATAGCAACTGCTTCCATTCTACATAGAGCTGCAGGAACATTTGGATAAATTTTGATCAGAACGTGATGCCTTCTTACCCCAATAGCTTATCATATTTAGACTAAAATCCCAACCACTTCTCCTGACTTACAAGAGGCTGGTCCTTGCCTCTCTCCCCAGCCTCATTGCATACCCCACTCCCATCCCTCACACATGGCTATTCTCCAGCGACAATGACCTTCCTGCTGTTGGGCAAGTCTGACAGGCTTGGTACACTCATGCCCTTCATCCTAGCTGCTTCCTCTATCTGCAACATACATCTAACCAGGTCTTCATGTATATGGTCTCTCAGTTCATGTGACAGCAACTCAGAAAGGCCTTCCTGGACCTTGGCCATCTAAGTTAGCTCCTCTCTATCAGGTACATCATGTTACAAGGTAATATTTCCCTTGTGTCGCTTATTTTCCCTTGCAATTGTCTTGTTTATTTTTTGTTTTGTTTTCTTACATTAGAATATAAGCTCTAGGAGGCAAGATTTTGTTTTCTAATCTTGTGACCAGATGGAGGCAGGCTGACACTGTACACGTGTGAGATTAATCCACCCAGCTTTGAGGGCTGAGATAGAGAAAGTGGAGTAGAGCCTGACAAACACCATGGCCCCAGGCTTGATTTTAATATTTGCTCAATCCACATGATATTTCTAAGCATTTGCTTTTAGGAGCTCCTTGTTTGATTTAGAGGTTTAAATATACTCTACAGATAGGCACTTTGGATAAATTACCTAAAACTCTTCAGTTGCTGCCATTTTCTATTTAACTTCTCTGTGTGGCTATAATCTCATTAATTGCTCATTATATCCACTCAGGAAAGTAAACAAACCTGAAAATCAAGGAGAGTTTTCTCTGGGTGAAAATAGTTTCTAATTATAGTAGTAATAATAAAAAAGAGATCAATCAACATGGTAGTCTTCTTTAAAAAATTTTTTAGTAGACATTATATTTAATATGTATTTCTCTCAATTTTCCCTCTTCATTTTAAAATTCTGATAGTAAAAATAAATAAATAAATAAATAAATAAATAAATAAAATTCTGATAGTAACTATTTTTTCTAAGATTTAGCATGTTTTAATCAGCAAGAACATGTTTTAAGTTTGAACTTGCATAAAGCTGAAAAATCATATAAGATTTTAATGCAACATTAATCACAGAAATAAATTTAGCATTTAAACTATACACTAAAGGATATTCTTGCTCTTAATTGCAGGTAAATTCAATTATTTCTCATGAATGTCTTTTATATGTTAGCAGGTATATACAGAAAGTAGGACATTTTGGGGGCCCCTGAGTGGCTCAGTGGGTTAAAGCCTCTGCCTTCAGCTCAGGTCATGATCTCAGGGTCCTGGGATTGAGCCCCGCATTGGGCTCTCTGCTCAGCAGGGAGCCTGCTTCCCCCTCTCTCTCTGCCTGCCTCTCTGCCTACTTGTGATTTCTCTTCCTCTGTCAAATAAATAAATAAAATCTTAAAAAAAAAAAAAAGAAAGTAGTTTCGTTCTCACTCACCTGTTTGCACAGAAATTTAAAGATGTGCGTGAATTCTGTAGGAGCAGTGAATCTTCATGTCATTCACCAAGGTGCAGTATGAGACCCAGAACCCAACACTAGGTGTTATTTGTAAGAAATAAGAGAACCAAACTATGAGAGACTCTGGACTCGGGGAAACAAACTGAGGGTTACAGAAGGGAGGGGTGAAGGGATAGTGTAACTGGGTGATGAGCATTAAGGAGGGCACGTGTTGTGATGAGCACTGGGTTTAATATGCAACTAAGGAATTGTTGAACACTATGTCAAAGACTAATGATGTATTATATGTTGGCTGACTGAACATGAAAAAAAAAAAAGACAAGAACCACGCTGGACGTATGCAACTGGAATAAACCCAGCCCGAGAGCCATCACTTGTCTGTATGTACCACGAGCTCTAACCACATGGTATTTCTTTCTATTTTTCAAACACATGCCATTTCTGTAGAGTTTCCCAAGTGTTTGTGAGATGCCTTGGTAGTTTTGCACATGCCGTTCCTTCTACCTGGAATGCCCCAATCACACTCCCCAAAAATGTCTCATCACCCATCAAGACATAAGTCACACAGCACACCATCTGGGAAGTCTTCCTTCAGTATTCTGCTGCATTCTGTCCATATCTTGATTGGAACGTTTATTTCATTGTGTTGTCTCCTTCCACCAGCCTGAATGTCTTAACTTATCAATCTTTTCTGTGTCCTTCCAGAAGTTTCTATTTCTACTACAGAATTGATACCCAGGAACATTTCTTAAATTAATAATTAGCCATAAGAACTTCACTTGGCTTTCCCCATTAAAAAAGTTCTCACTGATCCTACAAACTTACCTTCCAGAAGTAGCAGTTTACATGATTAGCTGAAAGACCACATTAAACGTTTTGATAACTGTGTTCAGCCTCATCATCCAATGCTATAGATCTAAACTTTATTTTTCCTTTAAAGGGGAGGGACACTCATCACTTGGAGTGTCCAATAAAATCTATGGATACTCTCTCCAGAATTTATCCACAACCACCTATACACAAAACTGGTCAGTATCAGGCTCTAAAGACAGGTGACCTGCTTCAAATTCTGGTTCTACCATTTACCAACTATGAGACCTGGGGAAAATTACTTGACTTCTCTGTGTCTTGGTTTCCCCATCTTTAAATGGGGATAATAATAGTACATATCTCATAGGGTTGTTGTGAGGATTGAGTTAATTATATAAAATGTTACACTGCTTGGCATAGTAAGCCCTACATATAAGCTTTATATAATCTATTATTAGTAGGTTCCAGGAACTGGAGATGCTAAGAAAAATTGGATATGATTCCTTCCCTTGAGGAGCTCAAAGGCTCACGGGAAAGACACATGTGCAAATAAAAGACAGTATGATAGAGGTCTGGACAAAGGGGCAAAGAGGAAGGAGCAATTTTCTCCTGAGTGGGTGGGGGTGGAGGTCAAGGAGTGGCCTACTAGGGAGGTGATCTTTTAGCTGAGTCTTGATGGATGAGCAGGAGTTGCTAGTTGGATTCATTGGGAATGTACATTTCAGGCAGATGTGAGCAAAGACAATCTACGCATCCATGTGAAAGCATGAGGGACAGTGGGGGACAGCAGCTACTGAGAATATAAGGTACTAGGGAGTGGAGGTGAAGCACATTGCATACACTACAAAGGGTTTTATTCGACACCCATGTCCACCCACCTTCTCCCTTTGCTCTCTTTATTATAGAGTTGGGGAATCGAAGTACTAGATTGTCCCAAACAGGTGAGCATCTGTGACAGGTAATAGGGCTTTTGCTGGGAAGGGCTTCCCTTACAGAATAAAAATGCAAATCCTTAAAAGGAGAAGGCTTTTTGCCTTTTTGCTTTCTTCCTCCCTGGAACTTGAGTTTGAGGCTTCAGACAGGAGGATGAGAGCCATATGTTAACGGTGCAGTGGGAAGATCCAGAGAGCTCGAGTCCCTCGTTGGTGTTCTCAGTAGCTGTACCGCCAGAATCACCTCCCTCTGGACTTCGTATTTGTGAGAAATATTACTGCTGGCACCACTTCCTCTAGCTTAGAGCCAAGTGCATCCATAATGGACACAAGTGGTAAGCAATGCTGGGACAACACAGTCTTTGAGTGCTCTGCATAGGAGAGCATTTAGGGGTTGAAAGTGCAGATCTTCAGTCAAGTTATTTGATATTTAACTTGAGAAATCAAGTATCCTCAGTCTGAGCCTCATCAGGGAGACCTGTGGCAAAACTTATTTTAGAACACCAACTTTATTTTTTTTACTTATTTAAATTCAATTAGTTAACATACAGTGTATCATTAGTTTCAGATGCAGAGTTCAGTAATTCATCAGTTGCATATAACACCCAGTGCTCATTACATCACGTGCTCTCCGTAAGGCCCATCACCCAACCCAGTTAAAAAAAAAAAAAAAAAAAGAGCACCAACTTTAACCATGGAAGGCTGGATAGAATGCAGGAGGTCAAAACCAGAGGACTAGTGAGAGCTTGCTAGGATCTTTCCAGAGCGAAGCAAATCTTAACTAAAGACTCAGAAATAATTTCAGAACTTAAAGTGGATTCTAGCTGACATTTTTAGACAAAAAACATTCTGATGGTGCTGGGTGTCTGAAATGTTCTTTGAGACTTATAATACCTGTATGACTAAATGGTTTAGAACAAGTTGCTCTGAAGTTCTTCAGAAGAGAGAAGCCTTTTTTTTTTTCATGTACTATAAATTCCTGTGGCATCTTGTATTATCCCCAGGAATGCAGTGAGGAGACTAGAAATAATTGGTGAGAATAGCCAGGGCTGAAGGAACAAATAATTTAAGATTCATTATTCCATGCTACTGGTACTCTCAGTGGTTTAGAATCTGTTGATAACCAAGGTAGTAGGAAGTTTAAGTGCAATTCTATTTCCTTTACATTGTTCTAACTTCAAACACTGCTCCTCTGTGAGGACTGGGTCAGGGTTTATTAAGCCTAGGAAGTGCGTGGTGTAATTTAAGAGACAAAGAATGAAATTTGCCCCCAAATATCTAATTATACTTTCTTGTTCAAGAATGCTTGAAAAGTCTACATTAGAGATGATCTACTCTGGAGAATAAAGGAAGGAAACCTGTCCAAAGCAAGTGCCTTGGATAGGAGTAGCACATTCCCATCAGTATCAGCCTCATGAAGACAACTTGAGGCTCAGATTAAGGATGACTGATTTCTTAAATCTACACAACGAGTAACAGGCCACGCTGGGATTTGAACCAAGATTTGTGTGGCTGCAAATCTGTGCTTTTAACACCATTATACTGTAGGCCCTCCCATGCCCTAAACCTCCCTGCTCCCCAGCCCACACAGTCAGCAGGTCACCCCCTCACAAGCTAAAGCATGTGAGTTAAGCTGCCAAATAGATTGTGACAACTTTCTGTTAGTTCTCCAGGAGAAAACTTGGTCACTGTTTTCACTGTCAGGCCAAGCCTGACATGCATGTGGCTTTACTGAGGAATATCCTCGCTCCTGGCTGGTGAAGGACACACATTTAGGAGTGGAGATGGGCCTTCATGAGACAGAACAAACTGTTCAATAGTCCAGCAAGTTGCCAAACACCGTTCAGACCAGGAAGGAAGGATCCACAATTAGGATTAGTGTTTATTTAAACGAAACAATAGGTAACTCCCAGGGCATTCTAGGGCTTCAAGATTTACCTGTCCCAGGAAACCGATAGTTTCAGAATCTCTGGAACTAGTCTAGAGGGACACATTTAAAATCTGGTATTCTTGCCTAAGGACTGCACACGTAGGAAGAGTGTAAGAACGCTTCTCTTCCTTCTCCCACACAGAGGTAGAGGGAGGCTGTCTTGCTTTCAGATGTAGGTTCTGAATCAGTTGAAGAAGCTATAGCAGGCCTACTGAGTGTAGCTGCAACAGTTTCCTGGTATTGCCTTGAGGGATCCCTGAATTATGACCCACAGAGAACACAGCTCCCTTCTAAGACCAGAGAGCCATGAACTTAGCAGCAGTCTGGGGCTCTAAAAAAGGAGGGCTTGGCGTTCGGGCTGGTTTATGGTCAGTTGTTTCAGTTGCCCACTCAGCCTCTTTTTAGGGCCCACAGCACTCACCTCGGCCTGCCAGATGGGGTTCACGGTGTTGCCTATGATCTTGGATCTCCTTTCCTGTCCATGGTGTGGGAGCGCAGGGAAGATGCTGTGCTTTCCAGGCTGAATGGAAATCTTCAGGTAAGGGTCTGGGTTGAAAAACATCCCTTTCTTCAACCCCATGGCCTGGAAATCTATAAAATTAGGAACATTTTAATTTAAATGTGTTTTGGTGCGATTAAAGATCATACCAGGCTTTACACAAGGAGAAAAGTTCATCTAAAACATGGAAAAATCTTTCCAATCTTTAGACTGTTTTCTACCTCATTACAAATATGGACCGGTATGTCTACAGAACCCATTGTATGGAACAATTACTGGCCTGTATAAAACCATTCCTTGTCAGAAATCAATACAACTGGTATTGTGGTCACTACGTGTTTTGAGAGAGGATGGCTGGCCCTTCCCGGACTGGACTTCCAGCATTTCTCAGGCAGGTCGGGGTGAGGGCCTGAGGTCATCTCAGGAAACTTGGTGGACACTGAGAGAAGAAATCCAGCTGAAAATTCTATGGGTCTAAGTGAAAATTCCTCTGTAAAGTGGAGATGTAAGAAAGTCAAGAGCTGTAGTCTCACTGAACATAGTAGGTCTATCAGCCCATGTCTATGTGGCAGAACCAAAATGGGAACCAATTAGCAGAGATTTTGTCTGCTTCCCTAACCCCATGCTGCCCATCCTACATGGCATCCCTCTCGGACTTCAGAATTTCACTGAGATTTAGTTAATGAAATTTCTTCTTGGTTTCTGGAAGGTGGTTGAGTAGTTTTCTAGGCTTCTGCTGTTTCTGCAGGTTTGTACAAATAATTGTTATTTCTCAAGCATTTCACCAGAAACATAAGAATGGCAAATCAGAAGTTGTTGGCTTCCTGCCCTAATAACACAAAAATATTGAATTTTTTCTTTTTCTTTGACTCAGACACATGCTAATGTCATCAACTGTTTTTTATTTTTTAAATAAAAGACTTTATTTTAAGGGGAGGAGTTGTAGGTTCACAGCAAAATTAAGAGAAAATTAAGAAAAAAAGAAAACAGATTTTCCCATACACCTTTTGCCTCACACACGCAGAGCCTCCCCCATTATCAACATCCCCCACAAGAGGGGGGTTGTAACATTTGTTACAACTAATGAACCTATACCAACACATCATTATTACCCCAAGTCCATAGTTTACATTAGTGTTCACTCTTGGTGGTGTACCTTCTATGGGTTTTGACAAATGTATCCATTTTTAGAGTATCATACAGAATATGTATACTGCCCTAAAAAGTCCTCTGTGCTCCACCTCCCCCATCTCCCCTACCCCCACCCCCAGGCAACCACTGATCTCCCTACTGACTCCACAGTTTTGCCCTTCCTATAATGTCATATAGTTGGAATCATACGGTATGTAGCCTTTTCAGAATGACTTTCTTTCACTTAGTAATATGCATTTAGGATTCCTTCATGTCTTTTTCTGGTTTGACAGCTCCTTTCCTTTTAGCAATGAACATCAATCCATTATCTGCATGTACTACAGTTTATTCATCCATTGACCTACTGAAGACATCTTAGTTGCTTCCACGTTTTGACAATTATGAAAAAAGCTTCTATAAACATCTGTGTGCAGGTTTTGTACGGAGTTAAATTTTTAACTCATTTGGGTAAATACCAAGAAAGGCAATCACTGGGTTCTATGGTAAGAATATGTATAGTTTTGTAACAAATCACCAAACTGTCTTTGAAAGTGGCTGTACCATTTTGCATTCCCACCAACAACCATTGAGAGTTCTCATTGTTCTATATTCTTGTCAGTATTTGGTGTTGGCATTCTGGATTTTGGCCATTCTAATAGGTGTGTGGTGGTATCTCATTGTTTTTATTTGCATTTCTCCGGTGACATATGATATGGAGCATATTTTCCTATGATTTTTATCCTCTATATGAGATGTCTGCCATGATCTTTGGCCCATTTTTTAAATTGAGTTGTTTGTTTTCATATTGAGTTTCAAGAGTTCTTTGTATATTGGACAGTGTTCCTTTAGCAGATGAGTATTTTGTAAATATTCTTTCCCAGTGTAGCTTGTCTTTGTATTCCCTTGACATTGTCTTTTGTGGTGTAGAAGTTTTTAATTCTAATAAACTTCATCCTTTATCAATTATTTCTTTCATTCACCACACCTTCAGTGTTGGTGAAGCCATTGTCATACCCAAAGTCATGGAGGTTTTCTCCTGTTACCTTCAAGGAGTTTTATGGTTTTGCATTTTACACCTATGTCTGATCCATTTTGAGTTATTTTTAAAAATAGAGATATACTAGGCATATAAGATTATATTAGTTTCAGGTGTACAATAATGATTCGTGTATTTGTATTATATTTGTGTGAATGCAAAACAATTATCAAATAAGTCTATTTAACAGCCATCACCACACATCGTTATAATTTTTTTCTTCTGATGAAAACTTTTAGGATCTATTCTCTTAGCAACTTTCAAATACACAATACAGTATTATTAACCTTAATCACTATGCTGTACATTACATCCACATGACTTATTTGTTTTCTAACTGGAAGTTTGTATCTTTTGACCACCTTCACCCATTATGCCCAGCCCCAACCAATCCATGAGCTTGATTTTTTTTTTTTTTCAGATTCCGTGTATAGTGAGGTTGTATGATCTCTGTGTTTCTCTGTCTGACTTATTTCACTTAGCATAATGCCCTCAAGGTCCATCCATGTTGTCACACATAGCAAGATTTCATTCTTTTTTTAAGCTGAATATCGTTGTATTGTGTGTATTATATACCACATTTTCTTTATCCAATCATCCATCAGTGGACACTTAGATTGCTTCTGTGTCATGGTTATTATAAATAATGCCTCAATGAACATGGGGGTCCATATATCTTTTTCAGTGAGTGTTTCATTTCTTTGGATAAACATCCAGAAGTGGAATTGCTGAATCCTATGGTAGTTCTATCTTTAATTTTTTGAGGAACCTTCTTATTGTTTCCATAGTGGCTGCACTAGTTTATGTCCCCACCAACAGTGTATGAGGGTTTCCTTTCTCTACCTCCTCGTTAACACTTATTTTCCCTTGTCTTTTTGATACTGGTTATTCTAACAGGTGTGAAAGGATATCTCATTGTGGTTTTGATTTGCATTTCACTTACGATGAGTGATACTGAATATATTTTTGTGTACTTGTTGGCCATCTATCTGTCTTCTTCGATGAGAGATCTATTCAGATCTTCTGCACATTCTTAAGCCAGATTTTTTTTTTCTCCTGAGCTGCATGAGTTCTTTATATATTTTGACTATTAACCTCTTTTCAGAGATACAATTTACAATTATTTTCTCTTACTTCTTTTCATTTCGTTGACAGTTTCCTTTGCTGTGCAAAAGCTTTTTAGTTGATGTAGTTCCATTTATTTATTTTTGCTTTTGTTGCCCTTGCTTTTGTCAAATCCCCCAAAAATCACCACTAAGACTGATGTCAAGAAGCTTATTGCCTATGTTTTCTTCTAAAAGTTTTGTGATTTCAGGTGTCATGTTCAAGTTTTTAACATATTTTGAGTCATTTTTTGTGTACGGTGAAATACAGTGGTCTAGTTTTATTCTTTTACATGTGGCTGTCCTGTTTTCCCAGCATCATTTATTGAATAAACTGTCTTTTTCCCATTGTAGATTCTTGGTTCCTTGCTGTAAATTAAATGGCCATAGAAGAGTATGTTTTTTTCTGGACTCTCTATTCTGTTCCGTTGATGTATGTGTCTTATTTTTATGTCAATATCATAGTGTTTTGATTGCTATAGTTTTGTAATATAATTTGAAATTGGGAATGATTCCTCCAATTTTGCTCTTCTTTCTTCAGATTGCTTTGGATATCTGGGGTCTTTTGTGGTACCATACAAATTTTAGAATTCTTTGTTTTATTTCTTTGAAAAAATGTCATTGGAATAAAAATAGAAATTGCACTGAATGTGTAGATTGCTTTGGGTAGTATGGACACTTTGACTATATTAATTCTTTTCATCCATGAGCATGGTCTATCTTCCCATTTGTGTCTTCTTCAATTTCTTTCATCACTGTTTCTTGTTTTTGGTGTACAGGTCTGTCTCTCCTTAGTTACATTTATTCCTAGGTATTTTAGCCTTTTTGATGCAATTATAAATGGGATTGTTTTCTTAATTTCTCAGTTTCTGAGAGTTCATTATTAGTACAGAAACAGCAGATTTTTGTATTTTGATTTTGTATCTTGCAACTTTATTGAATTTATTAGTTCTAACAGTTTTTTAATGGGTTAATTTTTGTGAAGGGTATAAGTTCTGGATATAGATTATTTTTTTTTTTGCCTGATGTCCAGTAATTCTAGCACCATCTGTTGAAAAGACTGTCATTATTCCATTGTATTGCCGTTGCTCCTTTGTCAATGATCAGCTGACTAAATTTATGTGGGTCTCTTTCTGGATACTCTATTCTGTTTCACTCATCTATTTGTCTCTTCTTTCACCAATATGACACTATCTTGATTACCATAGCTGTTATCTTGAAGCTGTAAGTCTTGGAGTTAAGTAAGTCAGTTCTCCAACTTTGATCTGCTCTTTCAATACTGTGTTGGTTTTCTGGGTCTTTGCGTCTCTCTATAAATTTTAGAGTCATATAATAAATATCTACAAAATGACTTACTGAGGTTTTAATTGGGATTGCATTGATTCTATAGAAAAATTGAAATCTTGACAATACTGACTATTTTAACATATCAATATGGCATATCTCTCCATTCACTTAGTTCTTCTTTAATTTCATTCATCAGAGTTTTGTAGTTTTCCTCATATAGATCTTGTACAAATTTTATTAGAGTTATATTTAAACATTTCATTTTTAGGGGTGCTAATATAAAAAGGCATTATGGGTTTAATTTCAAATTTCATTTGTTCACTGCTGGTATATAGGAAAGCAACTGAGTTTTTGTTTATTAACCTTGTATCCTGCAATCTTGCTATAATTATTTACCAGTGGATCTTTAGGCACACATTTTCTTTACTAAGGCTCACTTAAACATGAAAAGATGCCAGTTGACTGTCTATCTCCCAAGAACACTCACGTACTTAATTTCTTTGGTCTTAGCTCTCTGATACTCATGGCCTGCAACATTTCTTGGTTGACTACAAGCTAAGGTAACAGTTTTCCAACTGTGTTCCATAGAATCCTAGAGCTTCATGCCATTGTGTTTCCTCAAAGACCACTTAGGATGGAATTTAGTGTGTAGGGCTCTGAGCTTTGTATATCATTTTAGGCAGGGTAAATTTGAAACTATCTTAGATTTACAGAAAAGTTGCAGAGATAGTACAAAGATTTTCAACATACCTTTACTCAATTTGCCCCACTGTTAACATATTATAGAACTATGATATATTATGAAAACTAAAAAATTAGATTACTCAACTAAATACTATTAAGTTACATACTTTATTTGGATTTTCACTGACTTTTCCACAAATGTACTATTTTGAGCAGCTTGGTTTTTATCTGTTTTACCAAATGAGCTTCATGTGAGATTTCATTTAGATAAAGTCTGCTGGTTGCTTCTCTCCCTGGGCTTTTCCCTACCTCCACTTCATAAACTTTCAGATAATGCTAGTGATGATGGAGGCAAAGTGAAATGGCAGCTTTTATTCTTATCATTTCAAAGTGCTTTAGCAACTATTACTTATTGACTTGAGTCAAGTAATCTCAAGATTACTTGAGAATCTTCCAGTATTCTTATGAGGTCAAGGAAAATGGAGCAGATATTTTTAATTTTTGTTTTAAGTTAGATGGGGAATTAAATTAGCAGATGGAGAAACTAAGGCACACAGAGATGGAGTAACTTGTAGGTAAGAGTCAAATTGAAGTAGGTCTCCTAACTGTTGGTTGTCCTTCTTATTGTCTCCATAGGCCTTCAGGTGAGCAAAACATACCTGAGAGAGAAAAGCTGATCAGCCTCCGACTTCCTTGCCCTTGGACAGTCTCATCAGAGCCAATGCTTTTAAAAATCTGTAAGAAGAAGGAAAATGCAAGACAAGCAAAACAAGCATTGAAATAGATACTCATACTGCAAAGCAAACATGCTTAATCGCAGTTATTTCTCCAACTACAGTCTACAAAGGCAGCAGTGTTGTGATTTTATTAGGCTACTATTGATTAAAACAAGCTTCTAACAAGTTAATGTCTTTCCCAGTAATAAAGGATCTGCTAGTGGGGATGAGGGGTATTTTTCAGAGTAATGGAAATCAACAAACACAATTACTGTAATATTAGAGACTCTTTGTAACTACTTATGTAAACAACATCTTTTCACATTCAAATTTACAAAGACTATTTATTAAAGCAGACCCTAAGGCAATAGAATGATAGGTCAATAGATGTTTACTGTTGTAATTATAATTGTTTCCATTTAGCAAAGTATGCTGTAAAACTGCTGTACCTCCATTTCCTCTGATCTGTATTATTATCTAGGGATTTCCAGGAAATTCTATATATTAAGGAAGAGCCTGAGCATAGCATTAAGAAACTACTGTGAGGTCTCTCTTACTTAATTGCCTTCCTGGGAAATTTCAAAACATAATTATTACATGGATTATCTGTAGTCTAGTAGGTTTTTGCAAGTCAGGTTGCTAAAATGTTTTATTTTCTAGCATTGCTCAATATATATCTGCTAATGTATTAATCAGAACATCTAAAAGTCTTTGCTTCCATTTTCTTCTAGGAAAGTTTTATTCAGAAATGATCCTGAATATTTATTCAAAGGCAGATTTACTATTTAATACACTGCACTTGAAGAAAATGGTTTTTAAAATTAGAGTATTAAGCAAATTCATACAGTGTCCACTTTTTAG